>OX456986.1:111388624-111929578 GCA_949752695.1 Melanostoma scalare | reverse complement strand
CAATTTTAAAAGGTGTTCAGAGGATATCATTTCCAAAGGATCTGGAATCCCTCAAAGCAAACCAACCTTTGCCGGGAGAAAGTCAACTAATCACTCTTAACCACTTTTTGGATCAAGATAGTTTAATCAGGGTAAGTGGCAGATTGGGAAATGCGAATATTTCATATGATATGAAACACCCAATTATTCTGCCACAAGATCATCACATCAGCAACTTAATTATCGCTACAACACACACAGAAACATTACATGGGGTACCTCATTGATATTAAACACAATACGTAGCCAATATTTGATCCTCAACGGTAAACGAACCGTCACCCGACAAATCCGAAAATGTGTGATTTGCGCCAAACAACGAGCAGACACAGCACGCCAATTAATGGGTACATTACCGGCTACCAGATTCAATACTACGAAGGCACATGTAGGTGTCGATTATGCAGGGCCAATACAACTAAAAATGTCAAATCACCAAAATGCTAAGCTGTATAAAGGGTATTTCTGTATATTTGTTTGTCTAGTAACTAAAGCCATACATACAGAAGCTGTATCGGATCTAACAGCGATGGCATTTCTAGCCGCATTAAAAAGATTTGTGTCACGGCGAGGCTTATGCTCGAACATATATTCAGATTGTGGAACAAATTTCAAGGGAGGAAAGGCTGTATTAGATAACAATATAAAGCAAGCTCTCAAGGAAGCCATACCAGAAATTACAAATTTCCTAGCCAATCAACACATCAATTGGCATTTTAACCAGCCTGCTGCCCCACATCATGGAGGATTATGGGAAGCTGGTGTAAAATCCATAAACTATCACTTACGGCGCGTCATTGGAACTTCATTGTGTACATTTGAAGAACTCACAACACTGCTCGCTCAAATTGAAGCATGCTTGAACTCCAGACCACTATGTCCGTTTACAAACGACGTCAACGACCTTGCGGTTCTAGCGCCAGGTCATATTCTTAAAGGCCAAGCCTTGAATGCTGTTCCTGAACCAAATCTTCTAACCCCTAACATAACAACCAACCGTCGGCGCGCCGACGGAAAGCAGAACCGTTGGACGGCAGAACCGTTGATACATTAAAGAATCTGAGACGATCAAGTACGGTTGAAGAAATAAGAATGCGATTCGATAATGAAATTCAACGTTTACTTACATAAATCGAGAGACGTTGTGCCGAATCGACTTCGAAAGAATTCAATACAGCAATAGAAAACAATTCACGGTAAATCTTCCTGATCGGTACCAGGTGAAAATGAATATAAATTTAGCTGGAGAGGTTGTATTCCATCATCATCACAAAAGTGGCATGAAGAAAATCATAGCAAGGATTGTTGAACGCAACCGTTCAAAAGGGGAGGATGTTACCATCCTCCCATCCATCTGAAAATTCAAAATAAAAATTAACATATGAAGCAGTAACTAATTAAAAAACACCTCTGTAATATAAACGAATTTTTAATAAAATGAACTTATAAACATACTACAAGAGTTGTTTACATACTATACATATATTTAAAATAACATAAAAGTACAGTAACTTATCACTAACTAAAACATAATTTTTTGTCTTAAAAACAAAAGTAAGCATCATAATTAAACTAAAGAAATATCACCTGAAAAGAAAAATAAACCATTAGAGTATTTACAAATCAATATATACGTTGTTTACTTATCTGATCAACCGATTGATAAGGAGTTCAATCCAGCCAGTGCAGCATCTACCCATCGGCTCACGTGTCTAAACAAAAAAAAACAACAAATGTAAACAAGCGAGCGAATGCATATGAATATGGGTGTATGTACTTAGCTACTGCTTATGCCAATTGGGCAGCGGAGTCTCTGGAAACAATTTAAAAACAAATAAATTGATTAAAATCACGGAAGTAAGGATGTTCTTCCTACTTAAGTATGGACGTCCCAATTCGAAGAAGAATAATCAAGGCAGCGAATAGATGTCTGAACTGTTTTTCCAACAACCATACGCATACCAAATGCAAAAATAAATATCGCTGCATGAAATGTCAGCAACCACTCAATACCACCCTACATTTCAATGAATCTTCAGCAAAAGATCTCTTCAAAGAATCGGGCAACCACCACGTCGAAAAAACATACACAATTTTCCTCGAAAAATCATAGCGCTTTATTACCAACTGCGTTGGTAGCCGCTCGTGACCGCAACGGTCACTTGATAATCTTGCGATGCCGTCTAGATTCTGGTTCGCAAACCTTGTTCATAACAGAGGAAGCCTGCAATAGGCTACAATTACGTGGTAAGTCCACATCAGTGGAAATCATTGTTTTTAGCAAAAACCAAACCGCTTGCTCCAAGCAGCGAGTGCAGCGGAGACTACAAGCCATTAATGCTAGCAACAATGTAGTTGAAAGCAATATGTTCGTATTAAAAAGAATAACGGACTCACTACCAGCAAAGGATATAACGACCCGAAACTGGAAACACATACAAGATCTCGAGTTAGCAAACCCGATGTGTTTCAATTTCTCAATTTCGAAATGCAGAAATTTTGGTAATTGGAAGAAGTGCAAGGCTTCAACAAACACACCCCAGAAGAGAAAAAATGTGAGGAACTGTACAAGGCAAACTATGAAAGACTACCGAATAAGCAAAATATGTTAAAATTACCGTTCAGGGAACCAAATGGTCCAACGCTAGGCATGTCTAGAGGACTTGCGCTTAAACGTTATGAATATCTTCAAAGAAAATTAGAAAAAAATCCACATCTTAAAGAAGCATATGAATCGTGTCTAGATAAATATTTGACGATGGGTCATATGGAAATATGCAAACAGCTCACGGAAGACGAATTATTATATACCGCATCATGCGGTATTTAAACAAAGTGCGTGTTGTATTCGATGCTTCTGCACGTACAACAAATGGAAGGTCCCTAAATGAGCGACTACTCAATGGGCCTACGTTGCAAAATAAACTGTTTTCAACGGTCCTGAATTAGAGGAAGTATAAGGTTGTAATAACTGCAGATCTTGAGAAAATGTACCGAATGATTTAGATGCATCCAGAACATCGTACGTTTCAGCGTATCCAGTGGAGGAATCCTAAAACAAAGGCCCTCAAGATTACTGTTTGAAGACAGTCACCTTCGGTATAGCTCCTGCACAATATTTATCCGTACGAACGGTGCAACAATTGACAGAGGACGAGCGACACGAATTTCCATTAGCTGCAAGGGCTACGCTGTCTGATTTTTACGTCGATGATTTGCTAGGCGAAGCAGAAACAATCGAAGAATGTCTCGAACTACAAACGCAATTTATAGAGATGTTCACTAAGAGTGGCTTCAAGCTTAGAAAATGGGCTAGCAACAAATAGGAGCTCATTGAGCAAGTTTCAATAGAAGATAGGGAAGTTAAGGGTTCATTAGAACTCCAGGAAAAGGAAACCATAAAAACGCCATCCGTTGGTACCCAGCAGAAGATTATTTTGCATTTAATGTTCAAGGTCTGGCAAATACAAAAGTGAATACAAAACGCTCGATACTGTCGGAAATAGCATCGCTGTACGATCCAGTCGGATGGATTTCCCCAATTATAGTAACAGCTAAAATCTTAATCCAAACGCTATGGGTAGCTGGATATTCTTGGGACAGCAAGGTCTCTCAAGAAATAATCACACAATGGCAATCTTTTAAGGAAGACTTGGAAAACTCAAATAAAAAAAATCCACGATGGGTAGGACTATCAAGAGACAATCAAGTTCAGGAGATTCATGGGTTTTGCGACGCGTCCATCAAAGCATATGCGGCAGTACTTTACGTGCGTGTTCATGACAGCATGAATAATATAAGGTAGCACCAGTAAAGCCAGTTACACTACCCGGAGCGTTGTTACTTGCCAAACTCTTTAGGCTACAATGCAAGACATGCAATTGCAACATTATCATATATATTTGTGGACAGATGCAACAATTGTCCTACAATGGATACGTGAGCACTCGTCCAAGTAGAAAACCTACGTAGCCAACCGAGTCGCGGAAAAACAAGACGTATTAACTGCAGAGCATTGGCATCATGTTCGCACAAATGATAACCCGGCCGATTTGGCCTCTCGAGGAATAACCTCTAAACAATTGTCTAATTGCAACTTGTGGTGGCATGGGCCTGAATGGCTAGTTAAAACCCAAAATATGTGGCCTAAGGATCCAATTCAATGTGCCTGCACCAATTTGGATGCTAAACAACCAAAAACAACCAACTTGTTTTCCCAACCGTCGAACGACATCCTATCTGCGTATTTCACCTATACAAAACTCCTTCGAGTTGTCGCCACGATCCTGCGTTTCAAACGAAACTGCTGTTATCCCGAACTAAAAGAAAAAAATGCATTATCAACTCAGGAGTTAAAAGTTGCAAGCATCTCAATTTTAAAAGGTGTTCAGAGGATATCATTTCCAAAGGATCTGGAATCCCTCAAAGCAAACCAACCTTTGCCGGGAGAAAGTCAACTAATCACTCTTAACCGCTTTTTGGATCAAGATAGTTTAATCAGGGTAAGTGGCAGATTGGGAAATGCGAATATTTCATATGATATGAAACACCCAATTATTCTGCCACAAGATCATCACATCAGCAACTTAATTATCGCTACAACACACACAGAAACATTACATGGGGTACCTCATTGATATTAAACACAATACGTAGCCAATATTTGATCCTCAACGGTAAACGAACCGTCACCCGACAAATCCGAAAATGTGTGATTTGCGCCAAACAACGAGCAGACACAGCACGCCAATTAATGGGTACATTACCGGCTACCAGATTCAATACTACGAAGGCACATGTAGGTGTCGATTATGCAGGGCCAATACAACTAAAAATGTCAAATCACCAAAATGCTAAGCTGTATAAAGGGTATTTCTGTATATTTGTTTGTCTAGTAACTAAAGCCATACATACAGAAGCTGTATCGGATCTAACAGCGATGGCATTTCTAGCCGCATTAAAAAGATTTGTGTCACGGCGAGGCTTATGCTCGAACATATATTCAGATTGTGGAACAAATTTCAAGGGAGGAAAGGCTGTATTAGATAACAATATAAAGCAAGCTCTCAAGGAAGCCATACCAGAAATTACAAATTTCCTAGCCAATCAACACATCAATTGGCATTTTAACCAGCCTGCTGCCCCACATCATGGAGGATTATGGGAAGCTGGTGTAAAATCCATAAACTATCACTTACGGCGCGTCATTGGAACTTCATTGTGTACATTTGAAGAACTCACAACACTGCTCGCTCAAATTGAAGCATGCTTGAACTCCAGACCACTATGTCCGTTTACAAACGACGTCAACGACCTTGCGGTTCTAGCGCCAGGTCATATTCTTAAAGGCCAAGCCTTGAATGCTGTTCCTGAACCAAATCTTCTAACCCCTAACATAACAACCAACCGTCGGCGCGCCGACGGAAAGCAGAACCGTTGGACGGCAGAACCGTTGATACATTAAAGAATCTGAGACCATCAAGTACGGTTGAAGAAATAAGAATGCGATTCGATAATGAAATTCAACGTTTACTTACATAAATCGAGAGACGTTGTGCCGAATCGACTTCGAAAGAATTCAATACAGCAATAGAAAACAATTCACGGTAAATCTTCCTGATCGGTACCAGGTGAAAATGAATATAAATTTAGCTGGAGAGGTTGTATTCCATCATCATCACAAAAGTGGCATGAAGAAAATCATAGCAAGGATTGTTGAACGCAACCGTTCAAAAGGGGAGGATGTTACCATCCTCCCATCCATCTGAAAATTCAAAATAAAAATTAACATATGAAGCAGTAACTAATTAAAAAACACCTCTGTAATATAAACGAATTTTTAATAAAATGAACTTATAATCATACTACAAGAGTTGTTTACATACTATACATATATTTAAAATAACATAAAAGTACAGTAACTTATCACTAACTAAAACATAATTTTTTGTCTTAAAAACAAAAGTAAGCATCATAATTAAACTAAAGAAATATCACCTGAAAAGAAAAATAAACCATTAGAGTATTTACAAATCAATATATACGTTGTTTACTTATCTGATCAACCGATTGATAAGGAGTTCAATCCAGCCAGTGCAGCATCTACCCATCGGCTCACGTGTCTAAACAAAAAAAAACAACAAATGTAAACAAGCGAGCGAATGCATATGAATATGGGTGTATGTACTTAGCTACTGCTTATGCCAATTGGGCAGCGGAGTCTCTGGAAACAATTTAAAGGCCTCAACCCATAGAACCCGTTGCGTCCGTTTGCTCTCGGATTCACCTGACAGCTCGATTAAATACACACGATCTTATGAGAGGTGACCCATAAGCATCGGATGCAACGGACGCAACGCAAAAAGTAGCCCAACTTTTAACTTTTTGCGTCCGGCAGAAGAGAGACATGCGCAGTAAGAACTAATTTGAAATTTTCTCTCTGATGACATGCGCAGTAAGAACCAATTTGAAATTTTCTCTTCTGCTAACATGAGTGGTCTTGTTGAGTTGAGACACCGCAACGGATTCTATGGGTCACCCAAATCCGTTGTGTCAAGCAAAACTCACAGCTGTCAGGTGAATCCGGCAGCGAACGGACGCAACTGATTCTATGGGTCGGGGCCTTAAGAATGCAGCAACAACTATCCTCAGCGTCTGAACCAGAATGATAAAGACATTAGAAATATAAAAACGAAGAATTAATCTATTGAAAGTAACAAAGATAACACAAAACTACACAAAAGATGCAAGTTTATTCTAACCTCCAATTAGGTTGAAGGTTGAATTGCATATTTAACACATTAAAAACAATAAATCACTGAACAAACACATGAAATCACTTATTTTGTCGGATTTAAACACTTTTTAATAAGATTGTAAACAAATAAATTGATTAAAATCACGGAAGTACGAAATGTCAAATCAATGGACATGTGCGAAACTTCAAAGTCAGTTTGAAGTTTCAAATTTATAAACAGAATTAATTAGGGAAAATATTGAATGAAAGGTTCAAATTTTTTATTATTTTTGCACGATATCACTTCTTTTAGTAAAAAATTTATAATTTATTAAATCTCATAAGCAATAATAGGAAAAAGGGAGACAGGGAATAAATATGGAAACAGGAGGGAGATATAAAATCTCGGGCAAAGGAGCACGAAAAAGGTAAATGGCGTGCAACGACATTGCCAAGTGCAAACAATCATCGAATAAAAAATTTATTTAATATACTTAGCACAACAAGGGAAAAGGTATATTTTACAATGAAGTTAATGAAAGTTAAAAAAAATATTTTGGTAAAAAGGTTTCATTTCAGCGGACAATTAATAATGTTGCACAATATATCCTTCAAGGCATTGCGACAGGTTTTAATTTTCATTTTTATTTTATTTCTTAAATCACCACCCTCCAAATGGGATGAAATGAAACTATGGGAAGGATGCAAACGTAAAAAAAAACGGAAGATAACTGCGCGAAAGCACATATAAAAGGAAGGAAATCGGCAGTTGGACTTCATTCAGTTCACAGTCAGTCACCGTCATCGCGAGAGGACGTACACACAGCGGACTAAAAACAGAAACCCAAACACACCGACCAAAAATGGGACACTCACTTCAGGTACCTGAACTAGAAGAAGGACCGGACTGGTAAATGGGTTTATCCCATCATTATTGTAATTCTTCGGAATTATAATAAAGCTAAACCTTTAATATTTTCTTTTTTTTCAGGAAGGAATACCTGCCAGGTGCCTGAACTAGAAGAAGGACCGTACTGGTAAAAGGGTTTATCCCATCATTATTGTTATTCTTCGGAATTATAATAAAGCTAAGATTAGATTAGTTTAGGATTTTTATTATATAAACAACTTTCGTTACAGTTTTATGTGTTTTGTTAAATAAAAATAAATTTTTACATAATAAAAATAAAAGGCAATGGCGTTGCCGTCTGCCTGTTTTTGACTCTATATAAAATTAGTTTAAGTAAAATTTTTCTTTTATATTCCATTATTAACTAAAAACATGATATTTAAATTTAATTTTCAATTTTCGCTCTATAGCAGGTTTCATTAATCATATTCGTTAATTATAATATACCGGTAACTCTGCGGTTTTTAAATATTTGTAAAGGCTCGTCCAGTTTGCGCCATTTAAAATTATCTTTGTTTTATCTAGGGTAAGTGTAGCACAACCAAAATGGATCAATCTAAGCTCTCTGAATACAGGACATATGGCTAGGAAATGAAAGCAGTCTTCCTTTGCTTTGAGATTGCACAAACTACAAAGAACTGTGGTGGCGTTATTGTAGGGTGTACCATTTAGATTAAGCAGATCACCCCTTGCTCTGCAAATCAAGGATATCGCTTCCACACTTAATTCGTCATTAAAATAATTATTGCACATCAGATTATAGTTCAGTTCCGGGTATATCACCCTATTTATAGAGGATATTGCCTGCTGAGTGAATTGGTTGCGCTGGGTGATGTCCAAGGTCTCAATTACATTGTATAACTGACTTTTTAATATATTGATATCAGACCACTGAATGTTTAACTCAACGCTACACTTTTGTGCCATTATTTCCCAGTCGGCCATCCAGTCTATTTTTTTTTTTTTCGAAAATGTATCTTGTAAGAATTAGAGGAATTCTATTTGGGCTATAATTCAGCACTTTTAAAACATAATCGAAGTGCAACTTTAAGGTGTATATGAAAAGTGTGGGTAACCCTGTTTCTAAATTGAGCACGTAGTTTGGTGTGTTTAAAGGTAATTTAAATGTCTTTTTTAGAAAAAAACGTTGAAGTTTTTCTACTTCCTCAAATGGCTTAAAGCCCCAGGTTTGGCAACTGTAGCACATGACCGATCGCAAGACTGTTTCGTATACCTTATATTTGGCAGACGATGTGTGAAGTCGCTTTGTACTTCAGCACCAATCGCTTAGCATTCACTGCTTTCGCTCGAACCTCTTTCGCACTAACTGCAAAGTTGAGGGTGGTACCGAAGACGACTGAAGGAAGTTTATACTTTTAGGCTAACAGCCATATATCAAATAATAAACTAGAGTGTTCTTCGGATCGACTCCACGATCACAATACAACTTTATTTCCAAATTCATACCCTATTTATACAAAGCTACCTCTAATTCTGGTTATTGTTAGGGTTACTTTGATTGTTACCTTGTCTGTTATTTCTGGGATGTAAATTATTTTGGTTGTTGTTTGTTCTACCTCCGTTGCTATTGTAATTATTTCTAATCATGTTATTCTGTTGCATCGGGTAGCGAGTTTGTGTTGAGCTAAATCTTGTTTGAGCTTGGTTAGCAAAATTGTTGGATTTTGGGAAGTTTTGTGAGTAATTATTATTATTAAAATTATTTTGCCTTATTGGATTTCGGTTTCTATTGTCGTTATTGTGGTAAACAGGTCGGTTGTAGTTAGGTTGATAGTTATTGCGGAAATTTTGAGCAGTATGGTTAAGATTCGGATTATAGTTGTTATTTGCATATCGTATCGTTTCTGTAGCTCCTGCATTGTTTGGAGATAACTCCAACAAGTGGGAGATAGCATCCTGCATTTTGACGTGTCGGGTGCTGTCGAGAATAATTTTGTATCTATCATTAACCCCTTGCTTTAGGAAAGCTAAACCTCTGTGTTCGTTTGCTAAAGTCAGCGTTTCCCTAGCTTGTTCCCCTTGAATGCTAATTTCCAATTCTGTCATTTTTGCTATAAGATCTTCCACATCGGTCTATTTTTCTGGCGTGATCTGTCTAATTTTGATTGTATACTTTCAATTGTTTCCCTATCTCCACATTTTTCTGTTATATTGGCTTTTAATTGTTCTAAGTTTTCAGGTTTGAGTGAGCCTAGTTCTGTTATCGCCTTACCCTGTATTTTGCACTTCAATAAAAATTTAATAAGAATAGGTTTTGACGTGTCTTAAGGGTGTCATGGTAAAACTCGATGCTATTTAAAAAATCCCTAATATTTTCTGTTCGTTTGTTGACTGTTTCGCAGTTAAGTACTGGCAACTTTTGTGCCTTACTGTAGTCAAAGTCTGTCATTTTGTCTATTGGTTTTGTTTCTGCCTGACTAATTTTTACTTCTAATTCTTCTGTTTCTGATCCTATTTCTGATTCTGCGTCTGAATTATCTTCCTGTATATTCTGACTTATAATTTCTTTTGAGCGTTCTTTATATTCTTTTGTTTCAGAAGTTAAATTTGTCAAATACTCGTGTTCTGTTTCTGTGAGATCCTTTTGATTGTCTACTGGTTTTGTTTCTGCCTGACTAATTTTTACTTCTAATTCTTCTGTTGCTGATCCTATTTCCGATTCTGCGTCTGAATTAACTTCCTGAATATTCTGACTTATAATTTCTTGTGAGCGTTCTTTATACTCTTTTGCTTCAGAAGTTAATTTTGTCAAATACTTGTGTTCTGCTTCAGTGAGATCCTTCTGATTACAACTTGTAAATTCCTGGATGAACTCAACCCATAAATTTGAAATTTCTGTTAATTTTGCGTTAGCTTTTTTTGCTTTCCTTTTACGGTTTGGAGTCTTTTTTAAATTTTTGTAAAATTTTTTCAAATTATCTAAAGCTTTTTCTAGTAGGCTGAAGTCCATCAAGAGATTTATGTGCGTTTAAACCTGTTTGAAAGATCATAAGAAGGAGCAAAAGAAAAATAGTTAGCTAAAAAAAATTATTTTTGCTTTATTTTGCTTTGTTTACTTTAAGTATTACACTGACATTCTTCGTTTGGAAATATTCTTTTCCATAATATGCTTCCTAATATTTGTTCTAAATTTATTTTTTAAGTGTTTCCAAACGTAATTCAATATTATACAAACGATTATTACAGTCACTATTGTTTTTACATCCAATCCAAAGTGGATTGATGTAGATGAATTGTTCTCTAGGGAGCCGTTGTTATTAACAACTACTTCCTCTTTTGATTGGGATTTCCCCATTCCCGCGAAATGTGTTTTTAGCCTACTATAATAATATTTCGGGACTTTCTTTAATAAATCTATGTTTGGCGGCACTGAATCCCTTCCTGGATTTGGGTTGCTACTTTTTGGAAAAGGTGTTGAAATCGGTTTTCTTCTTGCTGCTTCTTCGCCTTGATCTTTCGTTCTTGACGCTGGTGGTTCTGTTTGGTTGTTTTTATCTGCTCGAGGAACTTCTGCCGTTCTACTTGGCTTATGCTAGGCAGATTTGCCAGACGATATAGGTTCCGTAGTTCTTGTTTATAAATTTCTCGTCTACCACCCCGGGATTTCTTCTGTTCGGGCACTACGATGGTCGGGGCTCTGTGTTGTTTGACTCGCCTTCTATACTCTTCAATTGTCAGAGGGCGAGGGCCAACAGTTCTGTCTTCGATCGGTGTTTTTGACTGGTTCCCCCTCTCTAGGATGTTTTTGGCTTCTGCGAGATGTTTTGCTGCCGCTGCTAGGTCGCTCTGGGTTGTCATCAAGATTTTTGTATTATATATATATAGTATAATGACCATCCGCATCAGGGCTAAATTCGCCAACATTAGCCTTATATGCGCCCACGCCCCCACAGAAGAGAAAGACGACGATTCCAAAGACTGCTTCTACGAGCTCCTCGAAGAAACGTATGAGCAGTGCCCTAGACACGACGTGAAAATCGTTCTTGGCGATTTTAACGCAAAGCTAGGGAAGGAGGACATCTTTGGAAACACAATCGGCAAGCATAGCCTCCACGACAAAACCTCCGGAAACGGACTGAGGCTAATCGATTTTGCTGCGGTGCTAAATCTTGTTGTAAGTAGTACACGCTTCCCGCATCTCAAAATTCATAAAGGTACATGGCGATCTCCAGATCAATTAACCGTCAACCAAATTGACCATGTTGCGATCGACGCAAGGCGCTCTTCCAGTGTTCTAGATATCCGAACTTTCCGAGGGGCCAACTTTGACTCGGGTCACTACCTTGTTGTAGCCAAGGTACGAATGAGGATATCTTGTTCACGACCAGCTCGAACTAACGCTGTGAGGAGATATGACGTCGGAAAGCTACAATCGCAAGAGATTGCCAATGCCTTTTCCAATCGAGTGTCCCTTCACTTGAATCCCATGCCGCCAGCATAAAACATTGAAGACCAGTGGCAGCAATGCCAAGAAGCCATCAGAACCGCTGCCTCTGAGGTTCTGGGTTTCACTCGGCCACCAAAACGAAACAAATGGTTCGATGAAGAATGCAGGCAGGCAAATGCAGCCAAACAAAGAGCACGACAAATGCTTATGCAAACACGAACAAGGGCTGATTACGATCAGTATAACGAGATTTACAAGGAGAGAAGAAGGGAAGAACACCGACTTCTCAAAAAGAAAAAGAAGCAGCATGAGAAGCGCTCGTTTGAGGAAATAGAGAGGTGCCATGACAGGAACGAGATTCGGAAGTTTTACTAAAAGGTAAAAAGATCCTGCCAGGGTGGCAAACCCCGAACTCAAGCCTGTAAAGACCAGCAGGGAAACATAGTTGTAGAGTCACAGTCGCTACTGAGGATCTGGAAAGATCATTTCTGCAGACTGCTTAACGGCGATGAAGACACAAATTCCGCTGTCAGGCAGATTGCCCCATTCAGCTTGGACGATGATCAAGAATGCCGTCCTCCCGACCTAGAAGAGGTTAAGCTTGCCATATGCAAACTTAAATCAAATAAGACTGCAGGTGCAGATGGCCTTGATGCCGAACTTTTCAAGGCAGCTGGAGATCAGTTGGAAAGGAGCATACACCAGCTGATCTGCATGATATGGTCGAAAGAAAGCATGCCCGATGAATGGAACGTCAGTATCGTATGCCCGATCCTAAAGAAGGGAGACCCTCACAATTGAGCCAATTACAGAGGGATAAGCCTCCTTAACGTCGCTTATAAGATCTTGTCTGCTGTAATATGTGAACGTCTGAAACCCCACGTCAACAACTTGATAGCTCCTTATCAATGTGGTTTTAGACCAGAGAAGTCCACAATAGACCAAATTTACACATTACGGCAGATCTTGGAAAAAACCCGAGAACATAATATCGATATTCACCACCTCTTTATCGATTTCAAGGCCGCGTATGACAGTATTTACAGAGGCGAGCTGTATAGAGCCATGTCTAGTTTCGGCATCCCTGCAAAGCTCGTACGACTATGCAGGATGACTTTGGAGAATTCACGCTGCTCCGTCAAGGTCGGAAAAGAACTCACCGAGACCTTTGATGTCGAAAAAGGCTTTAGGCAAGGCGACAAACTGTCATGCGATTTCTTCAACATCATACTTGAACAGATTGTAAGAAACTCAAACGTCAACACCAGAGGAACAATCTTTCAAAAGTCTGTACAATTACTCGCCTATGCAGACGATATTGACGTAATGGGAAGAAAAAAGCGTGATGTCATAGGTGTTTTTGCGAGTATTGAAACAGAAGCGGCAAAAATGGGTTTGATGGTTAATGAGTGCAAAACGAAGTATATGCTGTCATCAAACAAGGACACAGAACATCGACGAATTGGACAAAACGTCACAATAGACAGACATAACTTCGAGGTAGTACAGGCTCGTCGGGTTTTCGAAAGCACATTGCAGGGAAATCGCGGAAGGGGAAGACCTCGTCTTAGGTGGCGCAATCAAGTGGATGAAGACCTCAACCGACTTGGAGTGCGAAACTGGAGAGAGCTCGCCCGAGATCGAAATCGTTATAGAAGGATGTTGGTTGAGGCCCAGGTTCACCCCGAACTGTAATGCCCACCTAAGTAAGTAAGTAAGTTTAAATAAAGCAAATATGCACTGTAGACAAAATGAGCTTGAACTGTATTGCTGCGAGCTGACTTACGGTATGATATAAATAGAATAAGAGAATGAATAAATGTTATTATTACTCAGTCAACAAGACAGTGATAGTCATCTCATTATAAATCTCATCAGTAAGATTTTCAGTCACACAGTACGTTTTCAAGGTTTCTATCAATATCGGGTCTAACATATTCAAAATGCTTTGTGTATCTTGGCGATCTTATAGTATTCAAAAAAATAAAAATTTAGAACACCACAATAAAAATTTAATTGAAGTATTCGAAAGATTGAGAGAAGTAAATCTCAAACTACATCCAAGTAAATGTGCTTTCCTTAGGAAACATCATTATTGTTAAAAATCTTCTGCCATGAGGCATTGATTAAGCTTTTGGCAGAAGACAGTTTTTTTTCTAGGTGAGACTCCATTTTCATGTTAGGCTTCAGCAGTACCCCAAGATATTTATATTCCAACACTGTCTCTAACACCCGCCCGTCGAAATACCATTTTTCATTTTTCAGCAGTTTGCTTTGCCTCTTTTGAACAATCATAATTTTAGATTTTTCTAAGTTCACAGTGAGGTTCCGCATTTTACAATAATTTTTAAGTTTGTTTATCATTAACTGTAAACTTTGTGGAGATTCGGGAAATAAAACAATATCGTCTGCAAAAAGAAGCACCTTGATGGTGAGCCCAGCAATCTGGATTCCTGCAGGTAAGTTAGAAGTTATATCGTCTAAGAAAATTGCGATTAGAGTGGAACTTAGAACACAACCTTTCCGCAACCATCCCGATAGCGTCTCAAGCCATTCAGTGAAATCTACGCCATCCCACACCCTCTGGCGCGTGTTAGTGTACATACTTTTCAACACTTTAAGAATTTTGGTCGACATTCCATTTTGCGAAAGTTTAAAAAAAAGGGCATTTCTATCTATAGAATCAAACGCAGCTTTAATATCGACAAAGAACAAGTATAGCTTACGGCAATTTCTTAAGTAGTAGCTCGATATTGTAGTTAGTGTAAATATATTTTCTACAGTTCAGAATCCTCTTCGAAAACCTGCCTGAAATTCACTTAAAATGTTTTTTCTTTCAACCCAAAAGTTAACACGTGTCAAAAGAATGTTTGCAAATAGTTTAGCGATTGAATTCATTAAGGAAATTCCTCTGTAATTATTTGGGATGCTTACATCGCCTTTTTTTAAAATGGGAAAGATAATTGCATCTTTGAAGTGTTGCGGAATAATTCCAGTTTCAAAAACTTTATTAAACAAAACGAGCATATGTTTTTTGAATTCAATGTGGGCGTTTTTGTAAAACTCATTTGCAATACGGTCAGGGGCGGGAGCTTTATTAGATTCAGCATTTTTGAGGGCTAGCTGTAGTTCATTCAACGTTATTTCCTGATCTAGTTTATCATCTTGAATAAAAGGTTCTGCAAATTGAATTTCATAAGCGGTAGGAGATATGTTTAAAAGAACTTTGAAATAGTTCGCTAAAACTGAAGCATTCAGGTGCGATCCGCGTACAAAAACTGAGTCATTCAACTGTTTTATTTTATCCCAGAACCCCTTAGTATTCGTAGTGCATGAAAGTTCTTGTGCCATACATCTATAATAGTCCATACTTTTGTTTTTGCACAGATTCTTATAATTCTTGTTTGCTTGAATATATTCTTCGGAATTATAATAAAGCTAATTCTTTAATATTTTGTTTTTGTTTTTCAGGAAGGAATTAACCCTTTCTAGAAAATATAATCTTTTACAGGATTAATAACTAATCAGTTTTATTTTTTTCCAGGAATTTTTAATAATATTTTTAAGATTGCAGGAAAAATGGAGAAGCTGACCGCAGAAACGGCATTCACCGCTCTCGCAACTTTGCTGAAGCGGATGCAAGCCGACCTGTGGTTAGAACACCGGCAGGCAGCGCCTCAGCAGCCTCATTAAGGAGCTGCAGATACAGCTCGATGGACCGCAGCCCATGGAGGAAACCATTGAAATCAACGAAAGAAAGGACGAAGATTTTATCTGCCTGACTGGCGACGAGGCAGATAAATCTGTAAATCCGACGAGGACGACCACTTCACCGAGGTAACTGGAATGAAACGGGCACAGAAGACCACCGCCAAAAAGGACTCCAAATAGAAAAAGCAGGAGCCACTATCACCAATCGGCAGACACAACTTCATCTACCCCAATCACCGCAACAGCACCAGCAGTAGCACCAATAGTACAGCCGTCACAACCAACAACATCAAAGAAGGCACAATCAACTTCCACAACTTCTACAAAATTGGGAGCATCAACAACAAGCGAGCCAGCCAAGGGTCCCGGAATGCCGCTTTGACGTTTCTGTTTCTCAGGAAACATTGCAGAAATAAGTCGGTTCTGTGAAGGGAACAAATTGGCGGTCACGTTCAAAAACCGCAACACGAAGACAACAATCATCAATGCCGGAAACCGCCAATCATTTGAAGGAATTAAAAAATTCCTCAAGGATAGGAAAATCCAGTTTACTTCCTTCACACCGAGGGAGGATAGAAAGAACCTGCTTCTGCTCAAAGGGATCCACCACTCTTACGCTGCCATTGAATTCGAAGATGAGCTCAGGATAGAGGGCCTCCCAATCATCAAGGTCACCGAATTCAAAGCCAAGAGGGCACATGGAAATTCCTACAACAACTTCGTCTTGGAACTCGACAAGACCTGCCAGCTCAGCGAGGTCTACACAAGGACACTTGTTATGAACCAGAAGTTTCACTGGGAGAGGCTTAAGTCCAACGATATCGTGCAATGCAGGAATTGTCAACGATTTCGACATGTTGCCACCAACTGTGTACGTTTTGCGTGAAATGCAAGGAGGTGCATGAGCCAGATCGTTGCAAGCGGACTACCAACACAGGACTGGATGTGTGTTGTGCAAACTGCCAAAAGGAAGGACATCCGGCAAGTCTCAAGGGGTGCCCAGCCCTTAAGGCCAAGTTTACTGAAAGGAACAAGGAAGTCGCCGAGAAGAAGGCCCAGCAGGCATTCGCCGCCAAATCCATCTCCATGGCAACTCGCCCAGCCGTCAGCTACGCCTCAATATTTAGAAGCGGACCTTAACACAAGTCAGCCACATCCACGAAGCAACAACCAACTGCAGCCAAAACACCCAAGACGACACCAGCCAGGCCCACCAGACCGACACCAACCTCACTTATCAACCTCAACAACGAGGCACAGCGGATGTTTGGGAGCGACCTTGCTACCCTGATGCAAAAAGCCGAGACGGCAATACCCACCAGCTACGATAGCATGAGTGAAGGAGATAAGTCCGTGGCCCTAGTCAACTTCATATTCCAAATATGCAACTAAAGAGGCTCCGCATCATGACGTACAACGTAAATTCGCTGTACAGACTGGAAAAGAGGACTTCATTTAATCTATTTCTAAAAAAACATAACCCCGACATTGCTCTCATTTCAGAAACCAACGGAACCAAACGGAACAATATTAATATGAATAAATATTCTACTTTCAGGAAGGACAAAACAGACACAACTAGAGGTACTGCCATTTTTATCCGGGAGAAAATCTCAGCTGGCAGAGCCACCGAGCATACCATCCAAGGGCTAAAGACAATTGAGGCCACGGGTATCACCGTTCAACTTGGACGCGATGAAACACTTGGAGTAGTGAGCATCTACGCGAGGTGCTCATCCAACGTCACCGATATCAAGGACGATCTGCAAAAACTTCATCAGTGGAAGGACATACGGGCTGATAGGCGGTGACTTCAACGCTCGACATATCCTTTGGATGGACACCACATGCAGTATTGAAGAAATGGCCATTACCAATTGGTTGGACGATAACAGCGAGAGTCACAATCAAGTTGTTATATCTCAACCAAAGCCAACCTTTCCTAGGACACCTTCAACTCTGGACTTCTTCCTAGCAACATCTTACCTAGTGCATATACTGCCCGAGTTAAGAAGCTTTGTTTGCACGGCAATACCCAGTGACTCCGACCACGAAGCGGTATAAATATCTGTTAACCTTAATGAACCTTTTATCATTTCAGAACCACCACCAGAATATTTCATCAACTACTCGAAGTTGAATGTTGAGAAGCTTCAAAGATATTTCGAGGACGACATAACCATCCCACCAACCAACAGAAACCTGCAAAACACGGAAATTTAGCCGCAATCAAGGACCTGGAAACAGCCGTCAGAAATGCATTAGATAGCCAAAAGAAGCCGAAAACATCCAAGGATAGATACCAGAACCTACCAGCCTACATTCAGAATTGTACTGTAAGAGGCTTCATCTCTCACAATATGTGCTCTCCAATTAATGATATACCTGGCAACCCATTTACGATTTGCTAAAAGGCTTTAATTTCAAAACACATATTATTATGTATGTATTCGTCTCATTTTAAGATCTCTCTTAAATAACTGAATGATCGCACGATCTTTGCACAGCTTTATATAATTACCATTAGTTTACTAAAATGTAACAAACAGATTATTAAATGCTTCTTAAAAGCTTCGCTCTAAACATTTTTTGTAATCACAAGTCAATTGTAATAAAGAAGTGGCCACCAGAAGACGTCTGGGTTTTTTTTGTCCATGTGCATGCACTTTTTTTGAGATTAATTATTACAATATTCAGAAGTGGGATAAGTAACCCAAATTAGTTTACGACTGCTTTTATTCGTTTAAAATTAAAGTAAAGAAAAGTAAAATTTAAGATGGACGTAAAAGCGTGTGCAGATAGGTTTGTTGAGAGCGCAACTGTGGCTATGCTTAAGGCTAAGCTTACAGAACTAGGTTTGTCCACGGTGGGACTAAAACCTGCATTGAAGGAACGTCTGGAGGAGGGATAGCTACTCTCGATGATGGTCGATTAGAGGAGTTGTTCTCGAACGATGGTTTGGATGATGATGGTAACGAGGTTGAAGATGAACATGGTGTCCGACATTGTTGAAAAAGAGATGGCCGCAGCACTGAGGTAAGAAAAATTGCGTAAGATGCTTAAGATGAAGGAAGAAATTGATCTTTTGGAGCAAAAGCTGTGTGAAATGAGTAACATGGGAAAAGATCTTCAATTTCACTCATATACGTTTCGTGATGTTGAGGACACGATGTCAACTTTCTCTGGTGACCATAGCTATCCCGTTAAGAAATGGCTAAACAATTTTGAGGTTACAAAGGTTCTTTACAAATTTTCCGATACAGAGAGTTTTCTATACGCTAAAAATCTTTTGAGAGGAACTGCGAAATTGCTTTTGCGGTCAACGTCATGTGACTCATATGGTGAACTAAAAAAAACTTTTGCTAGTTGAGTTTCATGACCAAGCTACAGCTACAGACATCCACAACGTGTTAAGAGGGCGAAAAAACCGAAAAGACGAATCATTCCAGCAGTACCTTTTTGCCATGCAAGAAATTGCATCGCAGGTTGACATGGAATGAGCAGATGTAATGGGATACATCATTCATAGGATTTCCGACTCCTTTTTCAATAAACAAATATTACTCACAGCAAAAAACACCACTGAATTGAAAATTCTTCTTAAAAAATATGAGAAATTGAAGCCTGAGCCTCAAACATCGATGTTAGTACAAAAACCCACATCACAATTCAAAATGCAACCGGGTTCAAGTCTTAAGCACACCTTAAAGTGCTTCAACTGTAACGAAACTGGACATATTTCCACCAATTGCCCAAAACCCCGTAGGGAAAAAGGAACATGCTTTCGCTGTGGCCAAAAAAGTCACGTGGTCAAAGACTGCCCGCAAAAATCGTCCGTTCTTGTTGTTCAAAATCTTAAAACGCAATCAGAAGAAAAAATTCCCCTTATTCCTACATGGGAGATTTTCAAGATGTGTTCGAGAACGTTTTCGAAGATAACCCTGTTCCAGTACGTATGACGATGCGAAGACCTTGATTCAAACCGGAAGCCCGATCAGTTCTGTGCAAGAGCGGTATGTACCAGCATTTGTAATGGCGTCAAAACCACATCATAGCCAAAATTTTGTAGGTATCAATAATTCAAAACTAATTTCATTAGGTAACATTTCATGTAAGGCAAAGGTTAAAAATAATTTTTTTAAAATATGTCTTTTGATTGTCAAAAATGATACGACACAAAATGCTTTCGTGTTGGGTCTTTGGGTCTTTTGGGTCGACTTTTTGCTAAAAACTAATGTGAAACTTGTTTTGGAAAAAAATTAAGTTGACTTGATTGAAGAAAATCGTTTTGATAAAAATATTTTAACTGATAAAAATCTTTTGAACGAAAATTTGGAAGAAAATATTGATTTGTGTGAATGTTTTTTCAAGGAAATTTTAAATATCGATATATCGGAAAACAATAGTGAATCGGTTCACCTGAATATTAATGAAGCTTTAGATTACCGGGACAAAAATTTAGTGAAGTTTGGTTTCCAACAATTTATTAACAGAAACTGAGTTTTTTGATAGCAATTTTGAAATGAAAATCGCTTTGCCGAATGAAAAAAGTGTTTTCAATTGTACGCCTTGACGATTGCCTCATGCTCATAAGATTGAGCTTCAAAAAATTATCGACGACTTATTGAAAAACGACATTATTTGAGAAAGCAGCTCCCCGTTTGCCTTACCCATTGTTCTGGCAAAGAAAAAAACAGGCGAGCTACGGCTTTGTATAGACTTTCGTCAGTTGAACAACTTGACACTTAAAGACAATTTTCAAATACCCCTTATAGAAGACCATCTGGACAGATTACGTGGGAAAAAGTATTTTTCATTATTGGACTTGAAAGGTGGGTTTCACCACGTAAAGATGGCAGACGATTCTGTGAAGTATACATCATTTATCACACCATCAGGGCAATACGAATATTTGCGTATGCCATTTGGGCTAAAAAAACGCACCATCAGTTTTTCAGCGCTTCATTAATCTACTTTTTAAAAATCTTATCAGCGCAGAAAAATTGTTGGTTTACATTGATGACTTACTTGTAGCAACAGATTCAAAAGAAGAACATTTTGAAATATGGAAAGAAGTCATGCAAGTTATATCGACACATCGTCTACAATTGCGTTATGATAAATGCTTATTTATGTATGAAAGGATAACCTATCTGGGTTATGAGATATCTTCAAGTGGTATAGGGCCACTGGGCTAAAAGCTGTAGCCGAATATGCGGTTCCTTCAAATGTAAAAAGCTTACATTCATTTTCAGGACTCTGCTCGTATTTCAGGAAGTACATCAAAGACTTTTCAGATGTGACAAAACCACTTTATGACCTTCTGAAAAAAGACGCAAAGTATGTTTTTGGTGACAAGGAGTTTGAAGTTTATTTATTTATTTATAGTGAAATTTTGTATTTAAAATAAAATAGTATTAAATACCACTAACATTTTACATAATTCTATTTTTCTGTGAGTGTGGGGTGATTAATGCTTCAGTGAAAAATTACAATTTTTAGTTCTTAACAAATGCAAAATTTTAAAATCAAAACAAAATTACATTTTTGTGCAAATCTGATAGACAGGAAAAGGTATATACAATTGAAAGAAATATTCTTTATAAAAAGTTCATTATCAAGAGACATAGGAAAGCAAAACCTCGATTTGAGTGTGGTCAAATCCAAAAAGCCAGTTTTAAACTTTTTTTTTTAAATAAAGACAATGAGCGAACAGTACGAATAATTGCTGGAAAGGTATTAAAGAGCTTGCAGGACACGATGGAGTACAAGTTCGTACGAAGAGAGTGAGATGAGTGGTACGAAAAGGGGGGACGATTACTTGACATTCAAAGCTGCTTCGCATAGTACGAACATTAGAAATTGGTCTTTGTAAATAGCCACCCCTCTTAAAAAATATTTTAGATGTTTTGTAATAATAAAGATGGCTGAGAGGTAAAACATTTAAGCACCAAAATAGAGCCATAGAAGGAGTTAACCGATTAACACCGTAGATCTTTCTCATTGCACATTTCTGCAAAACAAGGAGAGGATTGATATTAGTTTGGTATGCCCCACCCCAGCAGCTTATGCCATACTGGAGTTTTGAATGGAATATACCAAAATAAGCTGTTTTGAGTGTTGTGTTATTACAGAATTTTCTGAGATGATAGAAACTTCTAACTGACGATCTAAAATATTGCTTCAAAGCTGATATATGATTAGACCAGCTCATACTCTGGTCAAACACAATCCCAAGGTACTTGAAATCATTTACTGCTTCTATCTCAAAACAGTTTGGACTGCAGTTTGCCTCTAGGTCATAAAGTACCTAATGAATTGAGACCAACATTACATGAACAATGAGATAGTTTGTATTTTAAACAATTTTAGGCATGGAAAACAATTTTCAAATCAGGAGCATCATGCATTCTTAAGCTAAAGTACATAACATTAGTTTTGTTGCTCATGCAAAGTTTATGCTTAGCAAACCACATCCGCAATAAATGGACATCTTGATTCAAATCAGCTAAAAGATCCAATGCACTAGATGAATTATAAGCTAGACCAAGATCATCTGCGAAAGCTGATATTTTACCAGAGAATGATAGTTCGAACAGAGAGTTGATGTAGATGAGAAAAAGAACGGGACCAAGGACCGAACCTTGTGGAACACCAATGATTGAAATCCTAGATTCGCCGAAGCTTTCCTCAACTTTAACTTTTTGAGTTCTGTTCTTGAGGTAAGACTTTGAATGGTTGAAGCATAAATTATTAAATGCTCCAGTTCTTAGCATATGCAATCCAAATGCTGAGACCGAACTCCACTGTGATGCGAGTAGTTCAGGGTTTGGTGCTGTGCTTTTACAGCGACAAGACGATAAACGGCTGCATCCCATATTTTTTTATTCGAAACGTACTACTCCACAAGAAGCAAAGTATCACACATACGAGCTTGAAACTTTAGCCATTGTGTCTGCACTGAAAAGGTTTAAAATTTATTTAATTAGGATTCGGTTTAAAATAGTAACCGACTGTAAGAGTTTGACGCTTACTCTTAACAAAAAAGTGTTAAATCCACGAATTTCCAGATGGGCTCTGGAACTTCAAGATTTCGATTACATTATGGAACACAGGGATGGCCAAAGGATGAAGAACGTTAATGCTTTAAGTCGAAATCATAACATTTTGATCGTGGAAACAGATTCCTTTGAGCATGTACTAGCGGCATCCCAACAGAAAGATCCTACAATAAAGAGTATAGTGAAAATGCTGGAAGAAGGGAAAGTCATACATATGAATTGGTAAATGGATTAGTTTATCGCAAAATTGATAAAAAGATATATTTTTATGTTCTATCTGCAATGGAAAGAAGTGTTATACAAACACACCACGATGCACTTTGTCATGTGGGGGTAGAAAAGTGTTATAATTATTTGCGCAAAACTTAATAGTTCCCTGCTATGAAAATGAAAATAAAAGATTATATTAAAAATTGTTTAAAATGCGCTCACTTCTCTCCACCGTATGGCAAAAAAGAAGCCGTTTTGCACAACATACCAAAAGGTGAAAAAACATTTGAAACGGTGCATATTGACCACTTTGGTCCTTTACCATTTTCTGTACGAAATTTTAAAAAACATATTCTTCTAGTAGTGGATGGGTTTTCAAAATTCATCAAACTTTACGCAGTAAAAAGTACCAGTTCAAAGGAAGCAATACAATGTTTGAAAACATATTTTGCTACGTACAGTAGACTGACCCGTTTGATTTCGGATAGAGGTAGTAGCTTTACCTCCGAAGGATTCGCTTCATTTTGTGAAGATAATTGTGTTAAACATATAAAAATTGCAACCAGCTCACCACAATCAAATGGGCTAGTTGAACGTATCAACCGCTGCCTAACTCCCATGTTGTCTAAGCAGACTGAATCAGATGTAAGTGAATGGGCGAAATATCTATTAAAAGTAGAGTTTGCTTTGAACAACACCATAAATAAAAGTACTGGTTATAGCCCAAGTCTACTACACTTAGGTGTTGAGCAGAAGGGGATTGTGAATGACAATATAAAAGAATATCTCGAACAAAATATTATACCAAATGAACCGCTAGACTTAAAATTGTTAAGGCAACAAGCAAGCGAAAGCATTTTCCAAAGTCAAGAGTCAAACAAACTTTATTATGACAGGCGTCACAAAAAACGGTGACGTGAATTAATACCAAATGAAATAACGCCAAATCTTAAATTTGGTCTTACTTCGTTTTTCGAAACGAAATAATACCAATTTGGCTTTATCTCGATTACCAAAACGAAATAATGCCAAAAAAAGTAATGGAAATAACGCCAAATTTGTTTAAATACAAGATTTGGCGGTACTTCGTTTTCAAAATGGAAATAAAGCCAAATTTTTCATTAATTATATATATAGACTTTCAAAAACAATGGATTGAAAAGGTAATTATATTTTTTCTGTTTGTATGTTTGAATGTTTGATTTGAGTTGCATGGAAGTCCAGAGTTTAAAATCCGACTGGATGGATAAACATAGATATGTTTAACCATTTAATTTAACATAATGAAAAATTGCATGAAGAAAGTAAAAGGATAATAACTAAAAAAATCCAAACTGACGATCAGATATGGAGAGTGAAAAAAATATTAAGCCATTACGAAAGGGTCAATTTGGGGAATCCAAAAATTCGCGCGAATTTTTGGTGAAAACCCGACCATAAGCTCATGTGGCTTGGTTCTTCTTAATTTCCGAACATTGCCTTTCGTATTTAATACTCCATTTCAGAGTTGATATGACTACCTATGCAGTCGCTGATTGTGTGATACAGCATGTTTTCTTACAACTTCTGTAACCATTTCTATTTGTAGGTCACGATGTAAATCGCTATTTCTTATATACCATGGTGCATTTACTATTCCACGAAGGACTTTGTTTTGGAATTTTTGGATGATTTCAGTATTTGTTTTCTTTGTACAGCCCCATAATTGGATTCCATAGGTCCAAACAGGTCTAAGTACTTGTTTATAAAGCATTATTTTATTTTCGACAGATAGGTCAGAATTTCTACCGAGTAACCAGTACACTTTTCTATACTTCAAGTTGAGCTCTTCCCTTTTCTTTTTGATATGCTCTTTCCATTTTAGCTTTGCATCCAAATTCATCCCAAGGTATTTGGCCGTGTTGGCGTAAGGTACAGCTTGATTGTTGATGAATATTTGTACGTAGCTTAACTTTTTATTTGTAAAGTTTATATGTGCAGATTTAGCTTCATTGAGCTTGATACGCCATTTTTTGGTCCAATCACTAACGGTGTCGATGGCATTTTGCAATTTCTCAGCAGCCTTGACGACGCACTTACTGGATGCCAAAATTGCAGTATCATCTGCAAAAGTAGCCATAATGGTGTTGTTATCCACTGGAATATCCCTTGTATATAGCAAATACAGGGTAGGTCCTAGGTCGCTTCCTTGTGGAACACCGGCTTGTATTTTACATAGCTTTGAATATTCTTGATCATACCGTACTCTGAAGAGCCGATTTGAGATATAAGATTTTAGTATTTCGTAGTACTGCCTGGGTAGGTCCCTCTATACTCTATACTCTAGCCCCTCATGCCATACCTTGTCGAATGCTTGAGCAACATCTAAAAATATAGCCGAACATACATGTTTTTCTTCTAATGCTTTTTCAACTGCATCCGTTATTCTATGAACTTGGTCTATCGTGGAATGTTTATTTCTAAATCCAAACTGATGATTTAGGATTAGATTTCTTTCTTCTATGACTTTGCTTAGTCTTTTCAGTAGCAATTTTTCAAAGACTTTTGCCATTATTGGTATAAGCGATATTGGTCTGTAAGACGTCACTTCTGTTGGTGGCTTACCTTGCTTTGGTATAACAATTACTTCAGCAATTTTCCAGTGATGTGGGACATATTGGCTCTTTAGGCATGCATTTATTATGAATTGGAGTTTTATGAAGGCTTTTGATGGCATTTCTTTCATAACCTGAGCAGTTATTAGATCGTACCCAGGTGATTTTTTGTTCGATAGTTGATTTCGACACATACTTTTTATTTCTTTGAGTGTGACAATTGGTATGTCAACTTCATCGACTTTATCAATAAACTGTAAGCTGTTTTCAGATGTATTTGCTGGCAATGGCTTAAAAACATTCGCAAGATGTTCTGCAAACAGGCTAGCTTTTTCTTTCGGATTTCCGATCCAATTCCCGTTTAGAGATTTTATTGGCGTGTTTTGTAACTGCGGTCTTTTCAGGCGCTTAGCTGCTTTCCAGAGCGAATAATCGGTTGAAGCATCAGTCGTTAAATTTTTCAGGAATCTACTTAATGAATCATTTTTGAATTCGTAGATTTGTTTTTTCAGTTGGTTGCTTAGCCGGTTAAACGCTGTTTTGTCGTCTGGAAATCTAGTATTTTGCCATTTTCTTCTAGTTCTTCTCTTCTCCAATATCAACTCTCTTATCTCGGCAGGGTATTTTGTTTCAGTTTGCTTCCTACTCGAGTAAGTTGGTGTACTTTCTTCTGCAGCTTGTTGAATATCGGCAGTTAATTGTTCTACTTCAAAGTCGATTTGCTCTTTTGTTTCCATAGGGGATCTGAGATTTATATAGCTTTCAAACTTTTCTCTGAATTCACTCCAGTTTGTTTTATTATTTACAAGCTTAGGATTACTTTTTTCCATTATCTCTGATTCATTAAGTGATAAAATCACCGGTGTATGATCTGATGATAGGTCATAATTACCTTCGACTCTTATGTGGTTTCGTTTGATGCCTTTAACTATGAAAAAGTCAACAAGGTCTGGTATTTTACTAGTATCCGATGACCAGAAAGTTGGTGATCTGGAAGAATAAAACTCGCAATTGTATTTGAGGCATGCTTTGTAAAGCCTTCTGCCCTTTGTTGTTATAAGTCTGGATCCCCAATGGGTGTGCTTAGCATTGAAGTCACCGCCAACAAGGAAGTTATGTCCTAGTAGATTTAGCATTTCTGTATAATCATCTTCAGTCGGGGAACGCCTTGGCGGGCAGTATATTGATGCCAACTTGAAGTCTTTCTTTTTCATACCAATACTAATTATTGTTACTTGCATATTCTCGTTTGTAAACATAGCTTCTTCATGGTGTTTTAAGCTCTTTTTTATCAGGATTGCCGATCCACCTCTAGCCTTATCAGCTGGATGAGGAGCGTGGTAGCAAATATAGATTGATATTACATCATCAAGAACCAGTCCACTTGAGAAATGAGTCTCGGACACCAGACAAATATCTATGTGTTCGATGTCTAAGTAGATTTTTAATTCTGATAAATGGTGTAAAAGACCGTTTGCATTCCATGTTCCAATTTTTAGTGTTCTGTCCATCATTGTTTTTTAAGAGCGACTACTTCACTTAGCCGTTTGATGTTCAAATCCTGATTGTCAATTCTTTTAAGAATAAGTTAAAAAATTTCTTTAATGGAAGTTTCTTCATACTTCTTCACATTTTTAACAATCTGTGAATAGGATTTATTTTCGTCGCTTTTGCTTTTAACAGCTTCTTTCGGCAGTTCTTTCTTACCTTTATCTTCAGCTTCAGGAGTTCTTTTTGTGTTGGCTGAATTGCTAGGCTTTATTTCACCGGATGTCATTTTGCTTTTGGATTTTTGAAATCTTTTAGCAACTGGACAGCCTCTATAGCTTGCAGGGTGATTACCTTCACAGTTTACACATTTTGCTTTCTGTTCTTTGCTTGATGGACAGTTTTAAGTTGCGTGTTTTCCTTCACACTTAACACAAGCAAACTCGCGGTTGCAATATTTTTGGGTGTGGCCAAATGCTTGGCATCGTTTACACTGCGGAACAATTTTTGATTTTCGCAGTGGTTCAATTTTGACTTTTATGCCCACGATTGATCGAATACTATAGACATTTTCAAGACTTTGTTTGCTGTCGAAAAATAGCGTGAATAAAGGCAGGGATCTCTTTATTATTATTGGTTCCCCAGCAGAGTTCTTAGTAGTCTCATTCTTAATAAGATTGACTGCATCAAGGGCTTGGAAGCCTGCTTGAACAAGGTCTTCTACTAATTCTTTTGGAGAACATGAGGAATGTAGGCCTCTGGCTGCTACTTTTATTGGTCTTGTGGATTTGTTTTCATACGAGTGCCACTGAATTTTATGTTTGCTTAGTTCCTCAGTGACCAGTCTATAGTCATCATCTTCCTCGACATTGACTTTCCAATTGTCTTTGTTATACGATGTATATTTGCATGCTTTTTTAGTACATTTCTCAAAAATTTTCTTAAGATCTCCAAAATTTGGGAATCCTGTGATCATAATTGGTGGTGATACAGTTTTTCTGTTGCCTTTAGACAAAGACTTCGGTTTAGCATTGGCTAGCACATTATTTGTACTATTCTTTGTAGTACCCAAGTCTTTTTTATTTTCAGTTTTCGAGGTTTGCTGGTTCTTTGTATGCAATTCGGGGCTACCTTCCGCTTTTCGTTTTTTAGCAGTGCGCTTATTTCTTTTTCTTTCAGTTTCAAGTAAAAGTTCTTCTTCGTCAGTTTGATAGACAGTAACGGCCTAAGTGTGTCAGGCAATGTACTCATTTACTGACAGCCACTCCCACCTAACCTAACCACCTATGCTTATCATACAGTAGTATTTTCTCATATGATAAAATTTGATTCTATAAATGACAATATCAAAAAAAAAAAAAAAAAAAAAAAAAGACTATTCGAAATATGTATAAATATCTTTTATTTTTAAATACTCATTAACCAAAAATATATAAAATTAAATAGAAAGATTTATTAGTATATAGGAAAATCGAGGACGATTTATTTTGCCATGCTGTTTGAGCTGTAAGAGACTTCATCTCTCACAATATGTGCTCTCCAATTAATGATATACCTGGCAACCCATTTACGATTTGCTAAATGTCAAATGAAAGCTTTAATTTCAAAACACATATTAAAAACAAAAGCACACTTATTTTGATAATTTCAGCTAAAATAGAGCGATCCATTTTCACAAAATAGTTTATTGTTTATTTTTACTATCTCTCTTTCACAGTCATTTAACCAAAAATGCAAAATATTCAAACTGCAAACTGGTAAACGTCAAATGTTTTGAGTTGGTGTACATACGTGAAAGTGCGTGTAAATCACGTACGAGATTCATAAAAGTGCTTTTTCTGGGCCAAAAAAAAGTGATCTAGTGTCTACATGAAACGTATTTCGAACAAAAAAGCACTTTTAAATGTGCTTTTGTGTATCACTGGAAATCGACATTAAATAACTGAATGATCGCACGATCTTCGCACAGCTTTATATAATTACCATTAGATTACTGTAATGTAACAAACAGATTATTATGTGCTTCTTAAAAGCTTCGCTCTAAAAATTTTTTGTAATCACAAGTCAATTGTAATAAAGAAGTGGCCACGAGAAGACGGCTGGGTTTTATTGTGCATGTGCATGCACTTTTTTTTAGTTTACTTATTACAGTACCATCATCGGCAACAACTGAGGAAAAGACTTCAGAGGATTCGGCAACGTGAACTCAACACAAGCAATTCCGATTACCAGTCTTGGCTGAGCGAGCTTAACTGTACCAACACAATGTTCAGGAATGCAGTTCAGCACCACAACAACATGCAATTCCAAAAGAGACTTCAAAACAAAAATTAGCTGGGCTGGATAAAATCTCAAAATTCGTTTTAAAGATACTTCCTCAGACAGTGATGATCTTTCTGGCCATTGTGATTAGGCAGTTGCCTCAACAACTGCCACTTTCTCGAGCGATGGAAGAAGGCGAAGATCATGGCCATTCCCAAAAAATGAAACCGAAACATTGTATCTTTTTACAGGCCCACATCCCTACTCAGCAACGTCAGCAAAATTCTGGAGGATCTGGTTCTCCGAAGGCTCAAGGCATTCTGCAATGACAACAGCATCATCCCGAATATGCAGTTAGGATTCCGGGAGAAACATTCTACAATTCATCCGCTCTTGAAGCTCCAAGGGGACGTTATAAGGAAACTCAACAACCACCAAACAACAGTTGGATGTTTCTTGGACGTTGAGAAGGCATTTGATTGTTGAATTTTTAAAAAACAAAACAAAATTTATTATATTTTTTAATAAAGCTACTTTGCTAAGTTTCACAAATTATTTTTATTCGTATCCGAAGCTTCCGCCCGATGATGGACAGAGTCCGAAACGCGTCGCCTTTTACATCAATAAAAATAATTTGTGAAATTTAGCAAAGTAGCTTTATTAAAAAATATAGTAAATTTTGTTTAGTTTTTTTTTTAATTCAACTAATTTTATAGTTTTCATTTACATACATTTGATTGTGTCTGGATAAACGGTCTTATCCATAAACTAACCATTTACGCTTTCCAGGTTCATTCATAAAAATTTTGTTTAATTTTCTTCATTCTTTCTACGTGCAAGTAGACAACACCGTGTCTTCAACCACACCACCAACCTTCTCTTTGCGGATAACTCACTGACCTAAGCGCACTCACTTTCACCTGTGATCGCTGCTCGTAGAGTTGAAGACCACATAAAGAAGCTCTTTGAGATCTACAAACTATGGGGAATCAGAATTAATTCAGCGAAATCCGAGCTAATTTGCATAAGAAGACCAACACAAAGACAGAGACGTTCGAGATCAACCGCAAACTGCCACAACATCTGCATAAACCATCCCGACGATACAAAACTCAGGCCGAAAAAGCAGGTCAAGTATCTAGGAGTCCACTTCAACGAACTGATGAGTTTCAACCCGCTCGCCATTGCAGTCGTCAAAAAAGCTAACTTTGCTTTCTATCGCGTCCATCCACTTAAATAGAAAGATTTATTAGTATATAGGAAAATCGAGGACGATTTATTTTGTCATGCTGGTTGAGCTGTAAGAGACTTCATCTCTCACAATATGTGCTCTCCAATTAATGATATACCTGGCAACCCATTTACGATTTGCTAAATGTCAAATGAAAGCTTTAATTTCAAAACACATATTAAAAACAAAAGCACTCTAAAAAAAAGTGCTTTTTTCGTGCTCACAGGAACAAAAAAGACAAAATTCTTTTTTTATCATTGTATGTGTGCTATTTTTGACAGCCAACTCTTCCCGTTTGTTTTGTTCTGCAATTTATATAGAAAAAATGTTTTCGAAACTTTATCAATAAGTGCACTAGGAAGAAACCTCCTCATCCGAATAACTGTACACAACACTTTGAACAAAATTATACACAGAATGCCTTTCGTTTAGTGTAAGCAATTTCAGAATTTCAAACACTTCATCGTCAGAATCGGAACTAGATGACGACTCATATATATTTTGATAATTTCAGCTAAAATAGAGCGATCCATTTTCACAAAATAGTTTATTGTTTATTTTTACTATCTCTCTTTCACAATCCTTTAACCAAAAATGCAAAATATTCAAACTGCAAACTGGTAAACGTCAAATGTTTTGAGTTGGTGTACATACGTGAAAGTGCGTGTAAATCACGTACGAGATTCATAAAAGTGCTTTTTCTGGGCCAAAAAAAAGTGATCTAGTGTCTACATGAAACGTATTTCGAACAAAAAAGCACTTTTAAATGTGCTTTTGTGTATCACTGGAAATCGACATTAAATAACTGAATGATCGCACGATCTTTGCACAGCTTTATATAATTACCATTAGATTACTGTAATGTAACAAACAGATTATTATGTGCTTCTTAAAAGCTTCGCTCTAAAAATTTTTTGTAATCACAAGTCAATTGTAATAAAGAAGTGGCCACGAGAAGACGTCTGGGTTTTATTGTGCATGTGCATGCACTTTTTTTTAGATTACTTATTACAGTACCATCAACACTCTCAACAAAAGCAATTCCGATTACCAGTCTTGGCTGAGCGAGCTTAACTGTACCAACACAATGTTTAGGAATGCAGTTCAGCACCACAACAACATGCAATTTCAAAAGAGACTTCAAAACATCAAACCTGGTCCGGATACCTTCAAAAACATAAACAGGATAGTCGGCAAAAGGCCAGATATGCCAGACAAGATAACCACCAACAGAGGAGAAGTATCATCATCCGAGGACAAAGCAGAAGGATTTGCTGAATTTTTTGCAGAAAACTTCGTGTGAACTCCACCTCCTGACCCTGCATTCCTAAATGATGTGAACTCAACCATCCAGCTGATTGAAGGAAGCACATTCGAAGAAACCGTTTTCAGTGACGAAAACCCTTCATGTGATCACAGTGAAGGCACCATTTTCACAAATCCGGAAGATAGTCTAGATTTGATCCAAAGTGGGCGCCCCAAAAAATTAGCTGGGCTGGATAAAATCTCAAAATTCGTTTTAAAGATACTTCCTCAGACAGTGATAATCTTTCTGGCCATTGTGATGAGGCAGTTGCCTCAACAACTGCCACTTTCCCGAGCGATGGAAGAAGGCGAAGATCGTGGCCATTCCCAAAAAATGAAACCGAGACATTGTATCTTTTTACAGGCCCACATCCCTACTCAGCAACGTCAGCAAAATTCTGGAGGATCTGGTTCTCCGAAAGCTCAAGGCATTCTGCAATGACAACAGCATCATCCCGAATATGCAGTTAGGATTCCGGGAGAAACATTCTACAATTCATCCGCTCTTGAAGCTCCAAGGGGATGTTATAAGGAAACTCAACAACCACCAAACAACAGTTGGATGTTTCTTGGATGTTGAGAAGGCATTTGATTGTTGAAATTTTAAAAAACAAAACAAAATTTATTATATTTTTTAATAAAGCTACTTTGCTAAATTTCACAAGTTATTTTTATTCGTATCCGAAGCTTCCGCCCGATGATGGACAGAGTCCGAAACGCGTCGCCTTTTACATCAATAAAAATAATTTGTGAAATTTAGCAAAGTAGCTTTATTAAAAAATATAATAAATTTTGTTTAGTTTTTTTAAAAATTCAACTAATTTTATAGTTTTCATTTACATACATTTCATAAACTAACCATTTACGCTTTCAAGGTTCATTAATAAAAATTTTGTTTAATTTTCTTCATTCTTTCTACGTGCAAGTAGACAACACCGTGTCTTCAACCAGATCCATCCGAGCAGGGGTTGCTCAAGGATCGAAGCTAGGTCCCTTCCTATACAACATATTCACCTCGGACCAACTTCAACCAGAAAACACCACCAACCTTCTCTTTGCGGATAACTCACTAACCTACGCGCACTCACTGTCACCTGTGATCGCTGCTCGTAGAGTTGAAGACCACATAAAGAAGCTCTTTGAGATCTACAAACTATGGGGAATCAGAATTAATTCAGTGAAATCCGAGCTAATTTGCATAAGAAGACCAACACAAAGACAGAGACGTTCGAGATCAACCGCAAACTGCCACAACATCTGCATAAACCTTCCCGACGATACAAAACTCAGGCCGAAAAAGCAGGTCAAGTATCTAGGAGTCCACTTCAACGAACTGATGAGTTTCAACCCGCTCGCCATTGCAGTCGTCAAAAAAGCTAACTTTGCTTTCCATCGCGTCCATCCGCTTAAATAGAAAGATTTATTAGTATATAGGAAAATCGAGGACGATTTATTTTGTCATGCTGGTCGAGCTGTAAGAGACTTCATCTCTCACAATATGTGCTCTCCAATTAATGATATACCTGGCAACCCATTTACGATTTGCTAAATGTCAAATGAAAGCTTTAATTTCAAAACACATATTAAAAACAAAAGCACTCTAAAAAAAGTGCTTTTTTTCGTGCTCACAGGAACAGAAAAGACAAAATTCTTTTTTAATCATTGTATGTGTGCTATTTTTGACAGCCAACTCTTCCCGTTTGTTTTGTTTACAATTTATATAGAAAAAATGTTTTCGAAACTTTATTAATAAGTGCACTAGGAAGAAACCTCCTCATCCGAATAACTGTACACAACACTTTGAACAAAATTATTCACAGAATGCCTTTCGTTTAGTGTAAGCAATTTCAGAATTTCAAACACTTCTTCGTCAGAATCGGAACTAGATGACGACTCATATATATTTTGATAATTTCAGCTAAAATAGAGCGATCCATTTTCACAAAATAGTTTATTGTTTATTTTTACTATCTCTCTTTCACAGTCCTTTAACCAAAAATGCAAAATATTCAAACTGCAAACTGGTAAACGTCAAATGGGTTGAGTTGGTGCACATACGTGAAAGTGCGTGTAAATCACAACACGGGCCAAAAAAAATGATCTAGTGTCTACATGAAACGTATTTCGAACAAAAAAGCACTTTTAAATGTGCTTTTGTGTATCACTGGAAATCGACATTAAATAACTGAATGATCGCACGATCTTTGCACAGCTTTATATAATTACCATTAGATTACTGTAATGTAACAAACAGATTATTATGTGCTTCTTAAAAGCTTCGCTCTAAAAATTTTTTCTAATCACAAGTCAATTATAATAAAGAAGCGGCCACGAGAAGACGTCTGGGTTTTATTGTGCATGTGCATGCACTTTTTTTTAGATTACTTATTACAGTACCATCAACACTCTCAACAAAAGCAATTCCGATTACCAGTCTTGGCTGAGCGAGCTTAACTGTACCAACACAATGTTCAGGAATGCAGTTCAGCACCACAACAACATGCAATTTCAAAAGAGACTTCAAAACATCAAACCTGGTCCGGATACCTTCAAAAACATCAACAGGATAGTCGGCAAAAGGCCAGATATGCCAGACAAGATAACCACCAACAGAGGAGAAGTATCATCATCCGAGGACAAAGCAGAAGGATTTGCTGAATTTTTTGCAGAAAACTTCGTGTGAACTCCACCTCCTGACCCTGCATTCCTAAATGATGTGAACTCAACCATCCAGCTGATTGAAGGAAGCACATTCGAAGAAACCGTTTTCAGTGACGAAAACCCTTCATGTGATCACAGTGAAGGCACCATTTTCACAAATCCGGAAGATAGTCTAGATTTGATCCAAAGTGGGCGCCCCAAAAAATTAGCTGGGCTGGATAAAATCTCAAAATTCGTTTTAAAGATACTTCCTCAGACAGTGATGATCTTTCTGGCCATTGTGATGAGGCAGTTGCCTCAACAACTGCCACTTTCCCGAGCGATGGAAGAAGGCGAAGATCGTGGCCATTCCCAAAAAATGAAACCGAAACATTGTATCTTTTTACAGGCCCACATCCCTACTCAGCAAAAGCAGCAAAATTCTGGAGGATCTGGTTCTCCGAAGGCTCAAGGCATTCTGCAATGACAACAGCATCATCCCGAATATGCAGTTAGGATTCCGGGAGAAACATTCTACAATTCATCCGCTCTTGAAGCTCCAAGGAGATGTTATAAGGAAACTCAACAACCACCAAACAACAGTTGGATGTTTCTTGGACGTTGAGAAGGCATTTGATTGTTGAATTTTTAAAAAACAAAACAAAATTTATTATATTTTTTAATAAAGCTACTTTGCTAAATTTCACAAATTATTTTTATTCGTATCCGAAGCTTCCGCCCGATGATGGACAGAGTCCGAAACGCGTCGCCTTTTACATCAATAAAAATAATTTGTGAAATTTAGCAAAGTAGCTTTATTAAAAAATATAATAAATTTTGTTTAGTTTTTTTAAAAATTCAACTAATTTTATAGTTTTCATTTACATACATTTGATTGTGTCTGGATAAACGGTCTTATCCATAAACTAACCATTTACGCTTTCCAGGTTCATTAATAAAAATTTTGTTTAATTTTCTTCATTCTTTCTACGTGCAAGTAGACAACACCGTGTCTTCAACCAGACCCATCCGAGCAGGGGTTGCTCAAGGATCGAAGCTAGGTCCCTTCCTATACAACATATTCACCTCAGGCCAACTTCAACCAGAAAACACCACCAACCTTCTCTTTGCGGATAACTCACTGACCTACGCGCACTCACTGTCACCTGTGATCGCTGCTCGTAGAGTTGAAGATCACATAAAGAAGCTCTTTGAGATCTACAAACTATGGGGAATCAGAATTAATTCAGCGAAATCCGAGCTAATTTGCATAAGAAGACCAACACAAGGACAGAGACGTTCGAGATCAACCGCAAACTGCCATAACATCTGCATAAACCTTCCCGACGATACAAAACTCAGGCCGAAAAAGCAGGGGTCAAGTATCTAGGAGTCCACTTCAACGAACTGATGAGTTTCAACCCGCTCGCCATTGCAGTCGTCAAAAAAGCTAACTTTGCTTTCCATCGCGTCCATCCGCTGATGCGCAAAAGAAGTGGACTCAGCCAAAACAAAATCACCTACTGCTTCCCCAGCTGGTTTACAATATCCAAGACTAGAATGCAAAAACTGACTGTATTGGAGAGGAAGGTTCTGCGCATATGCACAGGGCTTGGCTATGATCCGATATGCATGAAAAACGTCAGCAATAGAAAGCTCTATGAAGAAGCAAGGGTCATCCCATAGACAAATACTTGGTGCAATCTGGAAGACGCCTACTGGAGAACCTGTCCAACCATCCGAACCCCTTAGTAAGAAGGATATCAGAAGAAGACCGACACCAGGACCCGAGATACATCGATGCGATGACACTAATGGAAGACAACACATTCAACAACGATGAGCCAATGGCCTTCTACGCTGAGGCAGCGTCCACCCACCATCGTGGCTAGCTGCTCCATCACCACATACCCCCCCCCCCCCCTACATCCCCTCTTACACCACCGTCCTCCACCATCCTTAACCACAACTAACCCCAAGGACAACAGGAACTGAACACATAAGCCCACGGCTGGCTCGAATGAATCAAATAAATCGTAGTTCAAATAAAACACTCCTACAGTTATCAAAAACTAACAATGTATTCTATTCTTTAATATAATCATTACCTTTAGTTTTACTCATAATCGAAATACCCGACAATGTATATCGTTAGGCCCCTTATGTGCCAACACAGCAAAATTTACCATATAATTAAGTAACGTATAGTTAAGTATCAATTGTAAATATCTTTTTGTTCAATAAAAATCGTTAAAAAAAATCGTTGGACTTCACTTCAAGTTCCTGAACAGTAGAAGTAACATCTCAAGTGAACCAGTTTAAGTTTAAATAGCAGTTAAAGAGCAACTCCAGGGGTAAATAGCAATTTTGAAATCGATCTTGTTGATTGAATATACCTTGATAAACCTGTCAAATTATTAGTGTTTGTCCGTAGTGTAGTTCGCTATCAAATTGAAATCGTTCCGCAAAAATATACGCTGTGCGAACATAGTTTGACTATAACTTTAGAAAAATTATCCTTTACGTATAATTAACCATTTGTATCGAAAATCAATTTGAAATTGTCTAGCGAACATATACGCTATACAAGTATAATTTGATAAGGGCTAACTATTGAATTGAAAGCACTCGATGAAGTATACGTCGTGTGAGCATAATTCAGTATTAAGGACATAGGTTAAGCGATTCAGTAAATAAAAAACCCATACTAGTCAATGAAAGTACACATAATTCAGCCTTTTCTTTTTTTAAGTTTTTGAAGCACCTTTTATTTTTACAGCTAATGTATTGCTAGTAATCCGCTAAAACTTCTACTTTTATTTGGTTACGGGAGCGTCTGATAATGACTTTACTGTTTATCGTTCTAGCTACCTTCTAGAAATCACGGTTGTTATTGACTTCAGTTATTTTTCGTGAGAGACTGCCAATATTGCCTTTGTTTTTCCTAGCACATACTTATATATTCTGTATTGGCTTGTTGGTAGGCTCCTTTGGCGGACATAGTTGCTGAATTTTTTGCGCCAAGAAGACAGCGAAAAGATTTGTTTCTCACCCTAAAGCAATCCGCTTGACACCAAGCTTGAACTGAAGTGGTGCTCCTCCCTTGTGTCTGAAAAGATGTCGCCGCAACAGCAACGCATGACAATAGAGTATCTATTCCGTGATTGGTTTGTTCATCTTGGATGGCAATCCTATCTAAGGCTCTGTCCAGCTCCATTTCGTATCTTTGAGTAAATTTTTCGTTCCGTGTTAATTTTGTGAGGTGCTGCTTTTGTGGTACCCGTGGCGTGATGGTAAGCATGTCCACCTGCTAACCCAGAGGTTCGAGGTTCGAATAACAGCAGAGGCAAAAAAAATTTCCACGGGTATCGCCTTTCGCGAGGAATTGGCAAGTCCTCCGTTAGTAGATTCATTTGCGATGAAAAACGCTTTCTCAATTAGCCGTTCGGAACCGGCAGAGAATTTGTAGGTCCCCTCCATTCCATCACAAGGCATGGTTGTGAGAAATGCACTGAGCCCAGGGGCTCCTCGTTCTGTTGCGCTACCTTATTTCTTTAGTTGCTGTTCTGTCTCTATACCTGTTCCGTGTAGAATATGGCGGATATCAATATTGGCAAATGATCATAGAACGGGAATTCGCCTACTTCAATATCAGTCGTGCAGTTTAACCATTCTTCTTTAAAGAGACAGTAGTCTATTGTTGAAGAAGCGCTTCCTCTGGGAAAAGTGTGAGATCCAAATTGATCGCCTTTTGATCGCCCATTAAGTAATGACACTTCACTATTTTTCCGATTCAAAAGAGCGGCCCTTTAATCGAGCAGGTTGATTGGCTATAGCATCGGGAGTGTTCGTGGTGTTTGATATTGTCTGTGTTGGATAATATAATTAACTTAGAAATTTTCCGTAAGAAAGATATCTAAATCAAATGAAACACAGTAATCACTCTAAGACACTTTGATTTTATTTTATGCTTTGTATAGAAACATGACAACAGCACGCAGTAGTACAGGACGGGCCCCCATCTTGTCACTAACAGCGCTCTTTCCGATTTAATTACGGTGTTCTAATGGGAACCGAATATTTTCGGTTGACAAGGCAGTTGCCTGCTAGAATTTTTAGTTATATCACTTTGTGTATACTAGTTTCATTAATCATAATATAAACATTCTACTCGTATGTCTTTGTTAACAATAGTTGTTATGATATATATGTGTGGACTGTATTCGTAGTTCTGTTTATTTTATGTTTATTTATGTAATCTTCAGTGCACTTCAGTGCATTCTACCGACTCCAAAAATTGCAAATATAAATGGTCCGACATCTAACGTTTTTTCAACTAGCGCTTATTTCGTGAATATGAACACTTAGCTCATGTCTGATTTGACAGATAATTAGTTTTATCTTTCCGCTGACCGAATATGGTTGTGTATACGCTTGAACAACGCTGGGAAATATTGCCTGCGATCGACTTAGAGAAGATGCCGGTTTAGCCAAAAAAGTCATCATTTCAGATGAAGCTCATTTTGATCTTGGCGGGTATGTTAACAAGCAAAATTGTCGCAAAAAACCCTCATGCATACATTGAAAAGCCGATACACCCAAAACGAGTCACTGTTTGGTGCGGATTGGGCCATTTTCAACGAAAATAAGCAAGAAGTGGCCGTTTCTGTCAATGGCGATCGTTATCGGGCCATGTTGAACGAATTTTTGTTCACAAAAATGGAAGAGGAGGATATTGGCAACAAGTGGTTTGGAAGGACGGCGCCGCGCCGCGCCGGCGCTACGTGCCACACAGTCGAGGCTACACTCGATGTTCTGCTCCTTGTTTTTGAGGATCGCACTATCAGCCGCAGAGCTGATGTCGTTTGGCCACCTCGGAGCTGCGATTTGACACCTCGATAATGTGTTTAAAAATTGGACCGATCGTGTGGGCTACTGCATAGCCAGCCGAGGCAGCCATTTGAATGAAATTATTTTCCAATATCAAAAGGAAGGATTGTACTTTCAAATAAAAAAAAAATTTGGGAAAATGTTCAGTAGTTTTTTTTTAAAACAAGAACTAATATAAACTAAAAAAACTTTACAAAACTTAGTTTACGAGATCATATTTTTTGTGTTTTCTTAAAACAAATTAAAACTACTTAAATCTACTTAAAACTCGAGCAGCTACAGTAGCTTTTGGCTTTCTGTTTTTTTGTTTGTTGTATTTTGTAATTTTTTTTTTTTAGTTTTTTGCATTAAAATTTTTTTTTGTTTTTGGATTTTGTCTTTTTTTTTGGGTTTTATGTTTTTTTTTTTTTTTTTGATTTTTGTAATTTTTTTGTTTGCACATTGTGCCCATAGCCTATACCCTAAGACTAACACGCTAAACCTGTGAAAGCCAGCCATTGACGACTCACTATCAATATCAATATCATGTTGTTGCTCCGATAACCACCAGAACATTTTCGACGTTTTGACAACGTTACGACGATCGCGATCTAAGACCGCCCTACTGAACCGGAGGAGCTCTTAAACGTCTCCGCCTACTGCGGTGACGTCTCGGTCATAACGGAGCCGTCGTTCCACGGACTTACGGTAGACGTGGTAGATAAGTGGAACCGCCAATCTATCCTGAAGCAGCCCTACCATATTAAAATAGAGGAAAACCTCCGGTGGGACAAATCCACTGAAGAGCGTTTTCTCCATATATTCAGTGTTGGGGTAATAAACCCCAAATATTAGACCATTGGTCAAGGTCATCGCTCTTGCAGTGTGACCACGAGTCAGTTTTATAATAAAGTTGTCGATCCTGTTTATTTGAGCCCCGTTTTGAAGAACCTCATAAGAATAATATTTTCTTTACTCCGACTCTGGTATTCTGTGTAATATTCTGTGTATCTGAAACACCCGAATCTTTTCCATTTGAGACGCTGTAACATTGAACCACACAGGGCACCCATAGACAATCATTGGCCTTATGAGGGCCATGTAGCAAATCACTCTCACTCTACTATCAAGTTGTCTACTATGAAACAATCGTCTAGCCCTGGCCAAAGCCGCATCCATATGTTTGATATTGTAACAGAACACAGATACTGGTCTAGCCAGATGCCGAGGTGCTTGACTACTACTTTGTTTGGCAGTGGGTTACCATGACGTTGATTTTCAACTTCCAGTCATCGCAACATTGCTGGATCTTATCGAAATCTTGCTGCAAAAGTGTTCTGATGACTTCGATCTTTGGACCTGTTCTGTACGCAATGAGATCGTCGGCGTACGCTATAGCATGGTGAAGAGAACCAATTAGATCGCCAGTGAAAATGCTAAATAAAATAGGCGAATTCACCGCTCCCTGTTGCAGACCGTTCTGTATTTTAAAAGTTCTGGTAGAAGTTATATTGCAACTTTTAACAACAAACATTCTACCATGAAGCATGTCATTGAGAATATATAGCAGTGGTTTACTCATGCCATATCTGATCAACTTGTAGAAAAGACCGTCTAACCAAACGGTATCGAATGCCTTCTCCAAGTCAACCAGACATGCACCCGTACACTGCTTTTTAGCTTTGTTCCATTGAATGTCAGATACTAGTTTAGACGCGGCATGTATGGTATCATGGCCCGCCATAAAACCAAACTGATTTTCTGGGATAACATGTTTGTCCTCAGCCCATGTGGACAAAGCTCTATTGAGAACTTTCTCGAATACCTTGCTGATACTCGGAAGAAGACTAATTGACCGGAGATTTGCTGGATGGGAACCATCCTTCCTTTTTTTAAGGAGAGGATGGACCACTGCCATCTTCCAACCCACTGGATAATATGCATTATTCAGCGAATTGTTGGACAACGTGGTGTATATGTCCACCGCTTCCGAAGGGAGGTTTCGTAGCACAACATTGGGTATGCCGTCGACTCCTGCTGACTTCTTTTTCTTTATTTTGTGAAAGATGTCCTCGAGGTCCATCTTAGACACGAACAAGGTGTTATCAACGTTTCGCTGGGCGATGGCTGCATTTGCAAGTCGGTCGTCATTGAACCTAGTGAAACCAGGATTTTCGGATCGCCAATGCGAGATCTCGTCTCTAAGATAGAAGTGTCCAACGAAGGCTCTGTTCTCAAGGTCGTTATTCGGGCGAATACACTCATTCATCTTATATACTCGCTCGAAAACAGCACCCACCGTCTCTACCTTCTCTTGAGCATCTTCCAATATAAAGTTGTCATCATCCAAGATGGCGTCATCTGGATCTATTCCAATTGTCAAAAGTAAGTTCTTGTTCTCTGTCGTCCTTTGGAGTTTAATAGACTCTGAAGGTCATTTTGATCTTTTCTCCTAAAAATTTTGTTTATTTCCGGAAACATACTCGGGTTGTTGGACTGCACAGCCCGAATCTTATTGTTCAAGAAACATGAAATGGAAATTTTATAGTTTTCTTTAATAAGTTGTTGGAGATTTTTGATCTGTGACCTCAGAGTTTTAATCTCCAAATCGTGTCGGTCAGTAAACCACCTGTGCAAGAGTTTGAGTCTCGACAGGAGCACACTTTTTTGTTTGTAGAGTGCGTCTATTGTCGCGTTTCTGTACATGTTCATTGGATCGTTTTGCCTTTACTAAGGAATTGTCCTGTCCATTGTTCTACGGATTGCATCCTCCATACTTTGCAGGTATCCATCGATCTCAACGTTCGACAAATTCCTGTTGCATGGCGGCGCAATACCGTTCAAACGAAGTTCCCTTGAGACGGCACCGGAAAAACGCGGCCAACTTGTATTACCGTAGTTGTAAGAGTGGGTCGGCACGTACTCCTCCAGTTCCACAAGGTCGTTCGGAAGTAGTATGACGGCGGCAAGCCCACAGTGGTCACTGTCGTACTCAAAACCGTCGCGTCGTTAAACAATTTTTCGTCCGTCGAAGAATGTCGTCGGTTAGTTTAAGTCTTGAGTCTAAAAGCAATAGATTCAAATATGAACCACTTCGTGGATATGAAGGCCTGTCAGTAGCCAGCAGATCGACTTTACACTCAATGCTGTGGAGCCCCAACCAATTGAATAGCTGGGTCCCCCTTGGATTGGCTAATTGATTTCCCCAATCTTGGTGTTTAGCATTGTTATCACCGGCCAAAAGGAAATAGTTTTCATCCGAATTCAGTTTCAGACATCGAAAAAGTGTTTCGAGCTCTGTTACGAAACATGAGGTTTGAGAAGCTTCCGGCGGTGCATAGAGCCCGACCAGATACAACCGCTTCCCCTGTTGGAGAGGGATGCATATGATACACGTTTCCAGCAACCGGAATCGGCGTACTTCACCGCTATATATTGCCTTATGAGCAATGCCCTTACGTAAGAAGATCGCAAGCCCACCCGCGAGAGTCGAGTTGGGTCGGTCCCTCCTTGTTGTGTAGTATTGTATAATACAAGAAAATCCTAACCAACCCTAACTTCATTCCAGCTTCAAGGCCAAGGTCAACACTAAAGCATTCGAATTGTAAACAAACATTCGATCGCTAAGTGTATGACGCAACCTCTGGGTGACGATTCAGTTAATTCATATACTGAAGCGTCATCAGAAAAATGCGAACAAATTATTGCGGCCAAATAATGAACTGGAATGAACTTTCAGAAAACAAATAATGCTGACGAGTGGTAAAGGAAATGTGTGACGAATATTTTATAGGACAAATTGTTTTGATGACTGAGGAATAGGTATAGAAACATTTAAGAAATACCGATGTCGAAATGTCATGATTTCGACATCATGAATTTACCAACATTTCATGACATAGTTTAAGTCAATCTATGTAAGCTATTTTAAGGTATAAATAGTAAAGGAAAAATGAATGAGAGACATTAGTAATAAAGTAAACACTAAGTGAGTTAACCACAGAAGTTTTATTTGCTGATAAACTGTTGAAACAAGAAGAGGACTTTTGCTTTTGCTGAACAATTAAGGTGAGTATAATTAAATCTGGCTCTTTAGCCTAGTATTCCGGGATGGTGCGCCCTTAAAACCCACCAAACAAACCCCCTATCCCAATCCCCAGTTAAGGAAGACGACAAGACGCTACATTTGTAGTGTCCGTCTAAGTTAAGAACGAAAGTTCTTAACAATTTTCTAAAACTTTCTGTGTAATCAAAAAGAATACACAACATTTTGGCGCAGCCGGTAGGATGGTGCGTCACTTTGGAGTTTAAACTCCGACTTAAAATCCTGAGGACCACTCCACTTCAGGTACACCATTCGACCTCCCTTTGTAAACTCAAAAAAAAAATTTTTTTTTTAAGAATTTTTTTTTTTATTAGATGTTAGAAGAAATAAAAAAGAAAATAGCTGAAGATAAAACAGCAGGCCCGAAGCCAATCTCCTTAGAGGAATATAGGAGAAGAAGGAGCAACCAGTCAACAACCCCCTCGCTCCCACCTCTGGAGACTGAACCCCCCCAGGTGCCAGGAGGACCACAGCCCTACGAAAATAAACGACGTAGGGGTGGTCACGTGGTAAGAGTAAGGAGGCAACTAGCCCAACTCCACCAACTGGCGGCCCTCTGTACTGGCGAGAAGAAAAGGCAGTACATAAGGGAAATTCGGGACCTGGTCAAAGAGGAAACAAAGAAAAAGAGGGATAAGCAGGAAAAAGCAAAATAAGTAAAATATATAATACAAATGTATTTTTCCAATAATAAATAAATAAATTATAAAATAAAAAAAATAAAATAAATTAAAATCTGGTTGTTGCAGTTTTTTCCAAACAAATGTCAAATTCGGACTCAGAAGAGTCAAATAACGAGACATATCTTAACCTGAGGCAACGCAAAATCTACAAAGCGTCAACCTCAACAGCTGCTGCTCTCCTACCCGGCAAACAAAAGACCGTATTGGAGCAAGTTAAAGCACTTCATGAAAAGGCTCAATCCACGGGAAATATATCCCTACTGGCTTTAGACCAACTCGAAGCATCCTCAGAAAAACAAAGGCTTGAACGGCTAAAACAGATAGAAAAGTTAAAGACAGATTCTCTGATTTTCCAGGGAATCCTCCTAAACCAAAGCAGTACTAAACTGACTGATCGTATAGCTCAAATAAAGACCCCACCCCAAATCTCCTTTTCGGAACAGACTCAAACTAACTTGGAATTCCAAGATTTTTCTGATTCAGAAAGTGAGACCATTAATTTAAACATGGCGGTGGATTACACGAAAATTATCAAGCTTACGGCTCAGGTCGTTCCTTTATTTTCCGGAGAGAGACACCCAAAAATCTCCCAAGAACTACAAACATTCATAGGATGTTGTAGGCAGGTGATGTTTTGTCTCTCAGAGGAAGAAAAGGAAGCTTTTGCAAGCTTATTCACCACTAGATTGCGAGGTGAAGCATACGACCTAATAGATACAGCCAAACCCGAAACTTTCCGGGAAGCCGAGGATCTCCTCAGTAGGACATACCTCCCAGTGGAAAACTATAACGAGCTAGTGACACGTTTGATATCGTGCAAACAGGAAAGACAAGAAAGTACCGTAGAATTTGCTTCAAGACTTCGCCACAAGTTGGCACAGTGTCGCGAAGCAGCAGAAATAAAATATCTGAAAAATGCGGACACTGTGAAAACACAGTTGGAAGATTTTGCCATATCCTCTTTCGCTAGTGGGGTTCTAAATCCCCATCTAGGGCAGTATTTACTAGGGTTATCCGAACCCACTTTTGAAGGCATGCTACAGAAAGCTTTCATGATGGAAAAACTGCAAAAAGGGGCGGCACAGAAGCAAATGTTTCAACCATACTTGTCAGAGGAAACGATTCCTGTAGATAAAAACTTCGAGAAAAGTCAAGGTAAGGAACACCAAACAAAACTCCAAATTACTTGCAGTTTTTGCAAATTTAAAGGTCACACATATGAGGATTGTTTAAAAAGGAAAAATACACCCGTATGTGAAAACTGTAAAACCTACGGACATGAGACCCGACTCTGCCGTAGAAAAAATAATTCAAATTATCAGGGCACTAAATTCCAAGATAACAACTGGAACAGAAGCAATAGAGGCGAGTATGTTCCAAAGCAAAACCACACAAATCCATTTAGGAATACTCATAGCGAGCCTAACTTCAAACCCAACTTCTCAGCCCCAAATAGGAACGAATTAAATCCTAGGGCAAGGGTTTTTCAAATGAACTCGGAATGTGATTTTTGCGGAAGAAACTCACACTCTATTAGTCAATGTAGTTTAAAACTCAGGTGGGAAAGCAAAAATTCGGGAAACGCTTCATCGTCGACCGAAAAAACCCCGGCTCGACGATAAATAGAAAAAATTTTAAAGGGTATTCTGCAACACAACAGTTTTTCGAAAACTACGAATTGCCTTCTGTTGAAATCCCTACAGATTTTACTAAAAATAAAACCGTTCGTCTGTTAGTGGATACTGGATCTGAAGTCAGCCTCATTAGGAGGAAGGTGTTAAAACAAAACACAAAAATTGACAAAACCAGAAACGTATCCATAAATACTCCATTTGGTTCAGGTAAAACACTTGGACAATGTACTGGAAAATTCAAAATACCCACGGAACCTTCTTGCAACTTTCAAGTAGTTGAAGATGAATTACCCATTCCAGATGACGGAATATTGGGATATAATTTCATTGGGCCACACTGTAATGTGGAGGGTCCCAAAAAGATTTTAAAATTCATCACCACAAAGCAAGAATATATAACTCCACTGTTAGATTCAAAAACAGGGGTTCACGAATTACCAAGTACAAAATTTGGAGATAACTCCTATGGACCTCATTGTAACCATCAGGAAAAAGACACTTGTGGGAAGAGGAAAATAGACCTTGCAGAAAGATTTTCTGATATGGCTAAGACCTCTTCAATCGTTACACAAGATGAACCAAGTTTTACAAAATTAGTAATCAACAGAACAAAGAAACAAATGCCAACCCGTAGAGGCTCTGGTAATAATCTTGGCAATTCTCATAGTAAAGAAGACACTTGTGGAAAGAGGAAAATAGACCTTGCAGAAATTAATCATATTAATCATGGTTCCAATTCAAAAATTAAAAATAATAAGTCAACCCAACGCGGCTCTGATCAAAAAATCAAAAATAATAAGTCAACCCAAAGCGGATCTGACTCAAAAATAAATAATAAGTCAACCCAACGCGGCTCTGATCAAAAAATCAAAAATAATAAGTCAACCCAAAGCGGATCTGACTCAAAAATAAATAATAAGTCAACCCAACGCGGCTCTGATCAAAAAATCAAAAATAAAAAATCAACCCAACGCGGCTTTGATTCAAACATTCATGTAAATGATAAGTCAACCCAAAGCGGATCTGACTGCAAAATTAAAAATGAAAAACCAGCCCTAGGAGGTTTGGTTAATAAAAATAAAAATGAAAAAACTTCTGAAGAAGCAAGTAGTAAAATAAAAATAATTTTAAAAGAAAAAATACAGATACCAGAAAGATCAAAAATGATCGTAGAACTACCGGTCAAACTCAACGAAGATATGATTTGTTTATCAAAGCATATCCAAAAGGGAGTCCTCCTTGGAAATTGCATAGTAGCAGGAGGACGAGAAAAGGTGTCTGTTCCAATCATTAACACTCTAGAACACAATGCAACTATCAAACAAGTTGTACTACATCTAATAGAGTTAAAAAATTACGTACCTTTGGAAAACACATCAACAAATAATATTACAAGTATCCCTGAACCGAAGTGTTACCATACTAACGTGGCAACGAACAATACCAGAGAACAGAATCTTAGAGAGCACTAACCACTGATGCAAGTAATGACGCAATTGGTGCGGTTCTGTCTCAAGGAGAGGTTGGTAAAGACCATCCAATCGCATACGCAAGTAGAACCCTAAACAAAGCCGAAAGAAACTATTCGACAATCGAAAAAGAACTTTTAGCTATCGTTTGGGCAACCAAAAACTATAGGTACTACCTGCTAGGGAGACAAGTGACTATATATACCGATCACAAACCTTTAAAAGGCATTTTTAGCGTCAAAGACCCAACATCCCGATTGGTTAGGTTTCATCACAAACTTTCCGAGTTCGATTATAAAATCGAATACAAACCCGGAAAGTATAATACTAACGCTGACGCGCTTAGTAGAATTCCCAATAATTCGATCGAACACACGGTTGACAAAAAGACAGAAATAACTTTTAAATCCGGAAATAGTGAAGACAAAAAATCAAACAATATTGTTCTCGCTGTAACCCGAGCACAAACGCGAAAAAACGATGAAGAAGCGGAAAAACCCAATTTAGATACCCCTCCTATAATATACCCAGTAGAAGAAGCAACAAAGAAAAGATATGAAACCATAAGATCTCAAGAAGAAATTTCCACAATTCTCAGTGATTACCATAACTCTCCATTTGGCGGACACCAAGGTGTTATTAAGACCTACAAGAGAATCCGAGAAAAGTATAAATGGCCCAATATGATCAAAGATATAGCCAACTACATTAAAAAATGCAAAAAATGTCAGAAAATGAAGTCAAGTCTTGAAACCAAAATGCCAATGGTAATTACAGACATCTGTAATTTACCTTTTGACAAGGTATACCTCGACATTGTAGGACCACTTCCAGATTCTCAAATCGGAAACAAGTACATTCTAACTTTCCAAGATAATCTGACAAAATTCGTCGATTGGTATGCTATGCCCAACGCCGAAGCTGAAACAGTGGCACACATTTTTTTCGAACAAATAGTTACAAGATATAGAATACCTAAGCAGCTAGTAACCGACCAAGGTGCTAACTTCGTAGGGAAACTATTCAAAAAAGTGTGTAAACTCCTACAGATCGAGAAACTTCAGACTACTGCATATCACCCACAATCAAATGGTTCGCTTGAACGCGCTCATAGGCCTTTAGTGGAATATCTCCGCACTATATGTGACGACAGTCCAAGAACTTGGGATCAGTACCTCAGAACTGCAGCATTCGTATACAATAATAGTATACATGAGGGAACCAAATTAACCCCAATGGATTGCCTTTACGGTTTTACTTCTAGTGTACCTTCTAATCTAAAAAGAGATCCTGAACCCCTATACAACCACGAAAATTATTATTATGTTCTAAAACACAAACTCCAAAAAACTTACGCTACAGCTAGGAAAAACCTTCTCCAGAGCAAATTAACTTCCAAAAACTACCATGATGCAAAACTACGACCCAATATTTTCCATATAGGAGATAAAATCCTAATAAAGAATCCAAATAAAAACCACAAGTTGGACGAAGTTTGGAAAGGCCCATACACAATAATAAAAATCATCAATGACGTCAATAGTGTAGTTCAAATAAAGAAAAAACAGGTGACTGTTCATAATAACCGTTTAAAACATTTCTACGAATTTTAAAAAAAAAAAAAAAAAAAAAAAAAAAAGGATAAATCCCTAACACAATAAAATAAAAAAAAAAAAAAAAAAAAAAAAAAAAAAGAAAAAAAAAACAAAGAGAGAGAGAAAAAATATAAAAATTTTCTGAACAGAGGGAAATACCCCCACTTAACAAAAAAAAGAGGGATAAATCCCCACATCCTAATTATATTACTTTTTCAGGACAAACAAAAATTTAATTCAACTAGGACCCATGTTCCATGACACTCACCAAGGACGCACACCTATGACGAAATCCTGCAAAACGATAAATACAAATCATCTTGGAAAACATTGAATTGCCCAACTAAGGAGACACAAAAGATTACTACTGGAAACTCCAATCAACACTTTACAACAATATAAAAAAAAAAAAGAGATCTTAATTCTAAATTTATAAAAAAAAAAAAAAAAAAAAATTTAATATAAAATTGTACCTTATGATTTAATATTCAGTAAACTGGCATTTTTATTTTACACATATTGTTTTCAAGTACACAACATTATATAATTATTCTCTAGTTAATATTTTTCTTGTAAGTCATCAGAAAAACTTTTTTCAATAAAATTCTTATTCCCCAATCAATTTTATAACAACCGATTTTTAATCTAAATGAAAGTTGATATCAATTCCTAAAAAGTATATAGACATAACATATAGATATATGTAAAACTAATTTTAGAAATCAATAAACAAATAATTAGAGTATATAAGAAATACTAAAAATGTATATAAACATAGCAAAGTAACAAAATTAATGAAAAAAAAAAAAAAAAAAAATATATATATATGTAAAATTAATTAGAATACAAATTGATAAAACAATAACAATTGTATAAAATAATTAAAAAAAAAAAAAAAAAAAAAATGTTGCCATTTAATTTAAAAAAAAAAAAAAAAAAAAAAAAAAAAATGTTCCTATAACCTATGACTGAGTCACCGACAGTTCCCAAGTTCCCAAACTTTAAACGCACAAAATAATAATTGGTCACCGCACATATTTTCAATCCCACTTGAAAGACGAACTTAGCATTTTTTGTCTCTTCCAAACAAAAAAAATTATCTCTTTTAAAGGGGGGAGGTGTTGTGTAGTATTGTATAATACAAGAAAATCCTAACCAACCCTAACTTCATTCCAGCTTCAAGGCCAAGGTCAACACTAAAGCATTCGAATTGTAAACAAACATTCGATCGCTAAGTGTATGACGCAACCTCTGGGTGACGATTCAGTTAATTCATATACTGAAGCGTCATCAGAAAAATGCGAACAAATTATTGCGGCCAAATAATGAACTGGAATGAACTTTCAGAAAACAAATAATGCTGACGAGTGGTAAAGGAAATGTGTGACGAATATTTTATAGGACAAATTGTTTTGATGACTGAGGAATAGGTATAGAAACATTTAAGAAATACCGATGTCGAAATGTCATGATTTCGACATCATGAATTTACCAACATTTCATGACATAGTTTAAGTCAATCTATGTAAGCTATTTTAAGGTATAAATAGTAAAGGAAAAATGAATGAGAGACATTAGTAATAAAGTAAACACTAAGTGAGTTAACCACAGAAGTTTTATTTGCTGATAAACTGTTGAAACAAGAAGAGGACTTTTGCTTTTGCTGAACAATTAAGGTGAGTATAATTAAATCTGGCTCTTTAGCCTAGTATTCCGGGATGGTGCGCCCTTAAAACCCACCAAACAAACCCCCTATCCCAATCCCCAGTTAAGGAAGACGACAAGACGCTACATTTGTAGTGTCCGTCTAAGTTAAGAACGAAAGTTCTTAACAATTTTCTAAAACTTTCTGTGTAATCAAAAAGAATACACAACATCCTTATGATAATGTAATTGTTATCCGTCAATTTGTTATGGTGATTTGGCCTAGTTTCGCTAACCATACATACATCAGGACGTTGGTCTTTTAACAACTCAAGGAAGTTGGCTCGTCGTTCTTTCCTAAATAGCGAATTCACATTCACGGCTAGGATCTTAAAAGGCCTCTCCGGCAGCGCACCCGTTAACCTAAAAATTGCGCAGCGACGGCACTGCACGGTAGATCAAATCCACCCTAGGCGCCTGCTCAATTATTTGCCACGATAGTTCGCTCATTTTTGCCTGAATGACACGCAGAGCGACCACCACTTCTGACTCCCCAGCAGCAGCCTTAGACACAGATGGCTGTGCGGCCGCCTTCTGGGGAGGTTGTACCGTTTTCCAAGCTCCACCCGCCATTTGGGCGTAGGAAACTTCGGAAACGACGGCCCTTGGAGTTGGTCTGGGTGTTTGCCTTCCATCATCCTTAGTTACTGTTGGAGCAGCTTTTATTGATTTTTTATTACCTGGTATCGAGGACAACCCCGATAGTTTGCAGGGTGTCCATCTCCACCACAGAGAACACATTTCAGTAGGGTCTTATCTTCGACCCTTGCCTCACCGAGCTTGCACTCTTTGTCGTTGCGGTTCTCTCCACACTTTACGCACCTCGACTGCATTTGGCAGTTGAATGCGGCGTGACCGAACAGTTGGCAACGGAGACATTGTAAAATGTCCCCGTGCCTGTTTATTTTCTCCCATTTTACCATCTGGTAGTCCAGGACGGAGATACTCCTGCGACTTTCCAGACGGCTACTGGGTGACAAGGTAACTAGGAACATCGGCAATAACCGCCTCTCCCGTCTAGCCTTGGCCGTGGTGAACGGCTTGACCCCGATAAACTTGAGATCGCCGCTCGCCAACATGCGGAGTTCAGCTAAGAGCTCCTCTGGGTCAGAGGTACGCTCTACCCCTTTCAATAGCATGCTTTTAGGCTTCTCCTCTTTGGGAGTATAACTATAATACTCGGTGGTTGTCTTCGCTAACAACTCCCGAACGATCTTATGGTCACCAATATTTTGACATTGGATCGCATGTCGATCTATTTCCTAAATGTTTTATTAAAAATTTATAGCCAATGGCGGACTTACATAGGCTTTTTGTTTCTTGTAGATCGATTTTGTGGGTATTGATTGGGGGCACCCTGCTTTTCTGTGTCTTCTTTGGCTGCTGCTGTTGTTGTGCTGGCTGTTGTAGTTGGTTTTGCTTCTTCTCGGCTGGATGCTGCTAAAACTAGCTTATACAATATCTTAACTAACTTACTGACCCTAATCAGGTACTCTAAATTAAACAATATCTTAATTCTAATGCCTTTTGGCCTGAGGATAATTTATTAATTTACAACTTATAGATATGGTTAAGACTAAGAAAAATTGAAAAACTTAGTTTTCTAGATCATTTTTTTTGTGTGTTCTTAAAATTACTTAAATCTAATTAAAACTACTTAAATCTACTTAAAACTAGAGCAGCCACAGCAGCTTCTTTTTCTTTTTTTCTTTTTTTTTTTGGGTCTTAGTGTTTTGTAATTTTTTTTTTTTTTTTTTGATTTTTTATGACTTTTTTTTTGGTTTTAAATTTTTTATATAGTTTTTTTTTTGTATATTTTATTTTTTTTTTTTTTGTTTGTATTTTGTTTCTGATTTTTTTTTTTTTTTTTTTGTTTGCCACTGTGTCCACCCCCTACCCTAAGACTTACACGCTAAGCCTGTATAAGCCAGCAATTGGCGACTGACTATCATCATCCATAACAATTTGTTGCTCGGACAACCACCAGAACATATCTGACATTTTAACAACGTCACGACGCACGATCGCGATCTGAGACCGCCCTACTGAACCGGAGGAGCTTTTCAACTTCTTCGCCTACTGTGGCGACGTCACGATTGTAAAGGAGCCGTCGTTCTACGGACTAACGGCAGACGTGGTAGATTAACGGAACCGCCAATCTGTCCTGAATCAAACCTATCATGTCAAAATAGAGGAAAGCCTCCGGTGGGACAAATCCACTGAAACGTGTTCTCTCCATATATTCTTGTTGTTTAGTAAGCCCCAAATATCAGGCCATTGCTCAAAGACATCGCCCTTGCAGTGTGACCCCGAGTCAGTTTTATCATGAAGTTGTCGATTCTGTTTATTTGAGCCCCGTTGTAAAGGACCCCATTAGGATAATATCTTCTCTACTCCGACTCTGGTGTTCTGTGCAATCCAAGACAGGTATGCTGAAACTGTCTCTCAAACACCCGAAACTTTTCCATCTGAGACGCTGTAACATTGAACCACACAGGGCACCCATAGACAATCATTGGCCTTATGAAAGCCATGTAGCAAATCACCTTCACTCTGCTATCAAGTTGACTACTGTGAAACAGTCGCCTTATCAGAGCAAAAGCTCCTCTAGCCCTGGCCAGAGCCGCATCCATATGTTTGTTAAAATATAGACACTGATCTAGCCAGATGCCGAGGTACTTGACTACTACTTTTCTTGGCAGTGGGTGGCCATGTAGATCAACGATCACCAGCTTTCTTTCTCGTATCCCATGAGGCCCGAGCCAACGGGGTTCTAAACACAATTGTTTCCGATTTCTGAAAGCTGATTTTCAACTTCCAGTCATCGCAATATTGCTGAATCTTATCGAAGTCACGCTGCATGAGACTTCTGATGTCTTCGATCTTTGGACCTGTTCTGTACGCAATGAGATCGTCGGCGTACGCTATAGTATGGTGAAGAGAACCAATTAGATCGCCAGTGAAAATGCTAAATAAAATAGGCGAATTAACCGCTCTCTGTTGCAGACCGTTCTGTATTTTAAAAGTTCTGGTAGAAGTTATATTGCAACTTTTAACAACAAACATTCTACCATGAAGCATGTCATTGAGAATATATAGCAGTGGTTTCCTCATGCCATATCTGATCAATTTATAGAAAAGACCGTCTAACCAAACGGTATCGAATGCCTTCTCCAAGTCAACCAGACATGCACCCGTACACTGCTTTTTAGCTTTGTTCCATTGAATGTCAGATACTAATTTAGACGCGGCATGTATGGTATCATGGCCCGCCTTAAAACCAAACTGATTTTCTGGGATAATATGTTTGTCCTCAGCCCATGTGGACAAAGCTCTATTGAGAACTTTCTCGAATACCTTGCTGATACTCGGAAGAAGACTAATTGACCGGAGATTTGCTGGATTGGAACCATCCTTCCTTTTTTTAAGGAGAGGATGGACCACTGCATATGTCCACCACTGTATATGTCCACCGCTTCCGAAGGGAGGTTTCGTAGCACAACATTGGGTATGCCGTCGACTTCTGCTGACTTCTTTTTCTTTATTTTGTGAAAGATGTCCAAGAGGTCCATCTTAGACACGAACAAGGTGTTATCCCCGTTTCGCTGGGCGATGGCTGCATTTGCAAGTCGGTCGTCATTGAACCTAGTGAAACCAGGATTTTCGGATCGCCAATGCGAGATCTCGTCTCTAAGATAGAAGTGTCCAACGAAGGCTCTGTTCTCAAGGTCGTTATTCGGGCGAATACACTCATTCATCTTATATACTCGCTCGAAAACAGCACCCACCGTCTCTACCTTCTCTTGAGCATCTTCCAATATAAAGTTGTCATCATCCAAGATGGCGTCATCTGGATCTATTCCAATTGTCAAAAGTAAGTTCTTGTGCTCTGTCGTCCTTTGGAGTTTAATACTATGAAGGTCATTTTGATCTTTTCTCCTAAAAATTTTGTTTATTTCCGGAAACATACTCGGGTTGTTGGACTGCACAGCCCGAATCTTATTGTACAAGAAACATGAAATGGAAATTTTATAGTTTTCTTCAATAAGTTGTTGGAGATTTTTGATCTGTGACCTCAGAGTTTTAATCTCCAAATCGTGTCGGTCAGTAAACCACCTGTGCAAGAGTTTGAGTCTCGACAGGAGCACACTTTTTTGTTTGTAGAGTGCGTCTATTGTCGCGTTTCTGTACATGTTCATTGGATCGTTTTGCCTTTACTAAGGAATTGTCCTGTCCATTGTTCTACGGATTGCATCCTCCATACTTTGCAGGTATCCATCGATCTCAACGTTCGACAAATTCCTGTTGCATGGCGGCGCAATACCGTTCAAACGAAGTTCCCTTGAGACGGCACCGGAAAAACGCGGCCAACTTGTCTTACCGTAGTTGTAAGAGTGGGTCGGCACGTACTCCTCCAGTTCCACAAGGTCGTTCGGAAGTAGTATGACGGCGGCAAGCCCACAGTGGTCACTGTCGTACTCAACCGTCGCGTCGTTAAACAATTTTTCGTCCGTCGAAGAATGTCGTCGGTTAGTTTAAGTCTTGAGTCTAAAAGCAGTAGATTCAAATATGAACCACTTCGTGGATATGAAGGCCTGTCAGTAGCCAGCAGATCGACTTTACACTCAATGCTGTGGAGCCCCAACCAATTGAATAGCTGGGTCCATCTTGGATTAGCTAATTGATTTCCCCAATCTTGGTGTTTAGCATTGTTATCACCGGCCAAAAGGAAATAGTTTTCATCCGAATTCAGTTTCAGACATCGAAAAAGTGTTTCGAGCTCTGTTACGAAACATGAGGTTTGAGAAGCTTCCGGCGGTGCATAGAGCGCGACCAGATACAACCGCTTCCCCTGTTGGAGACGGATGCATATATGATACTCGTTTCCAGCAACCGGAATCGGCGTACTTCACCGCTATATATTACCTTATGAGCAATGCCCTTACGTAAGAAGATCGCAAGCCCATCCGCGAGAGTCGAGTTGGGTCGGTCCCTCCTTATGATAATGTAATTGTTATCCGTCAATTTGTGATGCTGATTTAGCCTAGTTTCGCTAACCATACAAACATCAGGACGTTGGTCTTTTAACAACTCAAGGAAGTTGGGTCGTCGTTCTATCCTAACTAGCGAATTCACATTCACGGCTAGGATCTTAAAAGGCCTCTCCGGCAGCGCACCCGTTAACCTAAAAATTGCGCAGCGACGGCACTGCACGGTAGATCAAATCCACCCTACGCGCCTGCTCACTTATTTGCCACGATAGTTCGCTCATTTTTGCCTGAATGACACGCAGAGCGACCATCACTTCTGGCTCCCCAGCAGCAGCCTTAGACACAGATGGCTGTGCGGCCGCCTTCTGGGGAGGTTGTACCGTTTTCCAAGCTCCAAAGCTGGCTGGGAATCGATGGCGCGGCTTTTTTAGCCGCGGTCCCTGGAGAAAAATGTTTAGCCCAGGTACTTCAATCTTATTACTGTTTTAAAGAAAGAAAAGACAACTGTTCTTCGAGAGGATTAAAATGAGAGTGTAATTCATTTGGCATATTGAAGTTGATAAGTAAGATTTCTTAAGGTTAACGAAAGTCAAATTCTAAACATTGGAAGTTACATAAGCACTCCATGGGCTTAACTTTAAGCTGAAAACATATGTTTATGTTAAGCAATGATTACTATATTTTTTAACATCCTCCGCGGCAGAATAAATCAGTTAGTAAATTCTAGAGGATATAAAAGTTGAATTGGCCTTCGAAGAGTTGAGCCATTTGCTAAGCGTACCTCACACGCACGTACTTTTCCATCTCTTCCTGGAAACGCTTCCTTGACGATCGTTAATCTCCAGAGAGTCCTAGGTAAGGATGGATCTTGCAAAAGAACAACGTCTCCTGCCGATAGATTTGTAACAGAGGTTTGGTTCGCATGGTGTAAAGACCGTAGTAGCTGAAGGTATTCCTTAAAGCAACGTCTTTTGAAAATTGAAACATTATGTAGCCGTTGTGCCCACTGCGTTCTCAGAGCTTTTTGATTAATTTGTTGAATGTGTAGATCTGAGGTATGGTCGTTCGAACTTCCTTGCGTTCCAAGAAAATGGGCAGGAGTTAGAGGTGCACAATCCGACGGGTCATCACTGAAATAAGTTAGTGGTCGTGCATTAACCACACCCTCAACTTCTGTCAGCAGAGTTGTGAACTGATCTAAGTTTAAACATGCTCGCCCTATCGCTGCCTTAAGTGAAGATTTTACAACTCCAACTAAACGCTCCCAGAAATAACTAAAAGCTCCCCACCATGGAGCACGTTCTATGATAAATTTCCATTTTATTCGTTGATCTGTTAAGAAACATTGGAAAGCCTCGTTCGTGTTCAATTTTAGTTTATTGCATAGTTCAGTAGATGCCTTTTTGAATGTTTTAGCGTTGTCCGAATAGATGATCCGCGGTGCTCCTCTTCTGGCGATGAATCGTCGCAAAGCTAGAAGTCAGCTTTCTGCTGTTAGGTCTAACACACCTTCTAAATGTACTGCTCTTACCACTGCACAGGTAAGCAACATTATGTATACCTTTCTTGGCTGATTAGCACTATCCAATATATGAAGAGGTCCGGCAAAATCCACGCCAGTAATTTCAAAAGGCCTCGAATGCAAAATTCTATCTCGAGGTAATGGAGCGAAAGGCTGCGTTGCTGCCTTAGCGCGGAGGAGTTTGCACACGAAACAACCTTTGATGACATCCTTTACTAATTGTCGTCGTCCTTTCAGAATCCAAAATTTGGAGCGAAGCCTGCAGAGAACTGCATTAATACCAGCGTGGTATAGCTTCTCATGTGTGTCTTTGAGAATAAGTTTAGTAATGTGTGACATCTTTGGCATAATAATTGGATGTGCTTCATCTTTCCCCAATCCAGAAAATTGAAGACGTCCTCCAACTCTTAAAAAACCATCAGTGCGATCTAGAAAAGGATTGAGAGTTGACAAATTAGAATTGTTTTTAAAGCAATTTTGTTTTGAAAGTGATTCCATTTCCTCATGGAAGTGTAATCTCTGGACATATTTTATCCAATATTCTTCAGCGGCTACCAATTCTTCATATGAGAGAAAATTTAAAAACATTTTCTTTGATTTAAACATTTGAACTGCACGAAAAAGGTAAGCAGTTGTCCGTAGCAGGTGTCTCAAAGAAATGAAATCGTTATATTTTATAAGTGGCTCACATTCTGCAGATAACACATCCGTTTCGCTGTTGACACTTAAAAGCAAGGATGCTGTTATTGTTGTGATATAATTCTCGTTTTGTGGCCAATCTGTGCGATCCTTTTTCAGCCATTCAGGTCCACACAGCCATAGTGAGGAGTTCATCAGGGTGATGGCGTTAATTCCTCTTGTCACGAGGTCTGCTGGATTTTCAAGGCCAGGACAATGTCTCCACTTCGAGACGTCCCATAGCGATCCAATTTCTCTTACCCTATTTTCAATGTTTGGTTTCCAGCGTTTACCGACGCCACTTATCCAATAATACGTGATCTTTGAATCTGTCCACAAATATGCGTCATCCACATCAAGCCTCAAGTTTGATCGCATAAACTGAAGTAAACGAGCGGCAACTAGAGCTGTAAGTTCAAGTTTAGGAATGGTTAGCTCATTTTGATTTTTTGTGTTAAGAGGGGCTAATCTATTTTTAGCACAAATAAAATGAACATAAATGTTACCATCACTGTCGCAAGTTCTTGCATAGGCAACAGCTCCAAATGCATACTGACTAGCATCTGCAAAAACATGTATTTGCACTGATTTCTTGCCCACGAAGGCGTGGCGAGGTAAGGCGATCATTCGTAAGTCATTGACTTCATTACAGCAGGTTGTCCATATTTTCATCATATCCTCAGGCAAGGATTCATCCCATTCAAGTTTCATACGCCAAATCGATTGAAATAATATCTTAATACGTACTAGCCAAGGACCTAGAAAGCCAAGAGGATCAAATATTTTTGCCATTACCTAAAGAACGTTCCGTTTTGTGCCTTTCAGCTCCTTTGACTGCAATAGACTTAGCACTCCGTCTACATTTATGACCAATTCGTCTGTAGGAACAACCCAATGTACCCCTAGCACCTTCTGTGTTTTATCCTGCTCTATGAGAAATTGATGCCGAACTGTTGAATTGTTTGAGCTCCATTTGCACAGATTCATAGAAGCACTCTTTAAAATAATGTTCGCTTCCCTATGAATCTCCAGTGTTTCAGTCTCACTATCAACACTACATATGAGATCATCCACATAAAAACTTTTACGGAGAAGAGCACACGTACGCATGTACTTTTGTTCAGCCTCTTCAATCGCCTTTATAATAGCGACATTAAGAAGACAGGGACTACACGTTACTCCAAATGTCACGCGTGTCATTCGAAATTCCTTTATAGGTGGAAGATTTTCAATATTGCTTAATTTTTCGGAAAACCAAATAAATCTGTGGCTATCTCTGTCTTTTATATGCAACAATATTTGCAAGAAAGCCTTTTCTATATCAGAAGTTAAAGCAATCTTACCATCTCGAAAATTTATGAGAATCGTTAAAATGTCTGGCAATACGTTATCGCCCACTTCAATGTGCTCGTTAAGAGAATGATGATTTGGTGCGTGGGCGGAAGCATCACAAACGATGCGTATTTTTGTCGTTTCCTTGTCTTCCTTATACACTGGTCGATGTGGCAAGTAGAAAACACGATCGTTGACGGTTGTAAGCGGCACAGATTCAGCTACGCCATTTGAGAGCGTTTCATTGATTGCTTTTTTATATCAGAAGTTAAAGCAATCTTACCAACTCGAAAATTTATAAGAATCGTTAAAATGTCTGGCAATACGTTATCGCCCACTTCAAGGTGCTCGTAAAGAGAATGATGATTTGGTGCGTGGGCGGAAGCATCACAAACGATGCATATTTTTGTCGTTTCCTTGTCTTCCTTATACACTGGTCGATGTGGCATGTAGAAAACACGATCGTTGACGGTTGTAAGTGGCACAGATTCAGCTACGTCATTTGAGAGCATTTCATTGATTGCTCTATCATACTCCAAAAGTCTTCCGTTTGAACACAGCTTTCTGACGAGAGATTTAAGTCTATGCATGGCTCCTGAATAGTTATCATGTAAGTTTTACATTTCCTTCCAGGGAAGCACAGCCTCAAAACGATCGCCGAATCTAGAGATATTAGCAGATAAATTATTGATACTTTTATAAGGTGTAGGCAGGATTCCTAGAGTTTCAAGTTGCCAGAAGTTACGAACTTCCTCGCATACACATACGTTGAGCGATGTCATATTTTGGGAGTTTGCATTAACACCTGACGGCCCTTGAAGTGTCCAACCAAACACTGTTTCTATCGCTGTTAATTTTTCGGTAATTCGATTATGGTTGTCTTTAACAAACTGCCAGTAATAATCAGCACCAATTAAAATACTTATACCTTTTTCTGGAGCAACTCCCAAAACACGAGCATCAGCTAAGGGCAATCCGGTTAATGCGGTTGTTATTTCCTTTGTGGGAACTGCAAGCACATCGACACAAATTTCTGGCACCTCAATCGCATCGACATAGAAAGTATCATTATTATATTGACTTCGCATGGTAACTCTTACTTTGTTACATAACCTATTGGGCTTGGGCTTATCGCTACCAAATGATATTAAGCTCAAATTATGCGAACCGATCGATGGTAAATTGAGATTTCGAGCTACAGCTGATTTTATGAATGACATTTGGCTTACCCCGTCCATAACAAAACGGATGAATACTTTTCTGCTAGAAAAAGTGTTCGAAGCAAATGCGCACCCTGTCTGCAAATACACACTACATGACTGTTCCGTTGTTTGTGCGGTGTATAAATTTAGAGTTTGCTGAGTCAGAGAGGATTGATTAGGTTGATGTGATAAACTCGTTGCTGATTCCACCATAACGGATTGTTTTTTACTTTGCTCTTGTGAATACGGTTGTTTTTTCGATGTGAAAAGAGGATCGCACATGCTCGTTGCGTGTCGACCATTGCAAGATTTGCAAGTAATATGTTTGGTCTTACAAATTTTCGAATTGTGGCCCTTTGTGCAGCAGCGAAAACACCTCCCATCATTGCGTAGCAATTGTTTTTTCTGTGATAAATTTTGTAAACGACTGCATTCTTTGGTAGTATGATCGTCAGCCTTGCAGAAGAAACACCGGTTTTCATTGTCTTCTCCACCTGTAAATAAGCCAACAGCAGTTTTTAAGTGTCGAGATATTTTACCTGGTTGAGTTTGATGGCGTGTTGCACTAGGTTTTGCCTCTTGCGCCTTCTCAAGTGCCTCTACTTCACGTTTTAGAAACTTCAATAACGACTTTACCTGCTTGTCACCAATAGATTTCGCTGATGAAATGTCTGAAACTGATGAAGCTGCATCGTTCATGTTATCTTCTACATTGTCTTCGTTATGATTTTCCGATAAATCGTCGTAAAAACGATGAAAATCCGCAGCGGAGAAGAACTCCTTTGAGCATAACAAAATAATGTGAGGAAGGAACACCCAATGATGTAAGTGAGGTTAGAACTGATGTATATAAGCGACGAAGTCCCACAAAATCTGGTTTAGAAGCCACTGGCAATGTCAAAAGAAGCTGTTGCATTGTGTGATCAATCAATTTTTCATGATTCCCGTATTCTTCTTTTAGTAATATAATCGCCTGGTTGTAGTTCGCTTCCGTTGGCGTTAAACCAGCTAGTTTCTCCGCCGCTCTACCAACCAATATTGTTTCTAAATAATTAAACTTATGGATCGTCGATAAGGATGCATTTTCATGAATTAAAGTTCGATACTGTTCCCAAAATGGAACCCACTCTTTAAAGTCACCTGTAAACCTTTTGGGAAACAATTTTTTTAATTTTACCGCTTGATGCGTTGTGCTGTTAAATATGGATGATTGTTGTGCAGGTTCGGGTGCACGTGTTTCACCTGACTGTGAGAGCGAACCCGTTTGATGCTGGCGAACCTTTGACAATCTGTGCTTCACCTATTGCTTTATCGTTGTAGTCAGCCACAGAATCTGATTCCTTTGCACAATCCTCTGGCTTAATTGAAGAAAGGACTGCTGTACTGCTCTGAGCAAACTATCATGCGCTGATATTAAACGATCGAGGTGAAGTCTCTTCCTCGATACTGTCCAACGTATCTACGTTAACATTTATCTTCGATTCTTCAGAAGATAAATAATCGTTAGCGGCTTTCACAAGCTTAGTTATTTGTCCGCGGTAAGAAGCTCGGCTCGCTAGATCCATGTGTAAAGTATTTTTACGTTTTTCTACACGTTAATATTTTAATCTGAAAATATTCGGTTATCTATTCTTATAAAAAACAAACGAATTAATATGTAAAATTCCCGGGTTTCGGGACCATGAAGAAAAATGTTTAGCCCAGGTACTTCAATCTAATAACTGTTTTAAAGAAAGAAAAGACAACTGTTCTTCAAGAGGATTAAAAGGAGAGTGTATTTCATTTGACATATTGAAGTTGAAAAGTAAGATTTCTTAAGGTTAACGAAAGTCAAATTCTAAACATTGGAAGTTAAGCACTCCATGGGCTTTACTTTAAGCTGAAAACATATGTTTATGTTAAGCAATGATTACTATATTTCTTAACAGTCCCACGTTGCTGCTCTTTTGTAGCAGTTTTCTTCCTTTTGTTTCCAACAGCTATTTTACTAGCTGGCGTAGTTTTGATATTTACAGCCTTTGTTGTTGTAAGCTGCTGTTGTTCATTGGCAGTTTTTTCTGTCGCGAGCAATCGTTGTTGTTTGGCCTCGCTTTCCGCTTGCTTTTATCAGAGCTATTTCGGCATGCAGTTTCTCCACTGTTGTTGTCAGCTTGTGGAGTCGCTTGCCTTCCTCGTCATCTTCATTATCATCGTCGCCGTCACCGTCTGCTAATGCAGCGAACGAGTTGTTGCTGCCGGTGTAACGGCCCTCACCGTTGTTCGACTCGTAATCACTTTCGCTGCTGGTCGACATACTCTTGTCGTCGACCTCCTCCTTATCACCCTAGTCTTTTGCTTGCGGGGCATCGTGGTATTCGGCTTCGCTTTGCACCGCCTTCTTTTAGCTGCAGTTGTTGTTGTCGCTGCTGTTGTTGCGGTTGTTGCCGCTACTTTATTTGCGATTGTTGCCGCTGCTGTACTTGTTGTTGTTGTTTTTGCAGTTGTTGCCAACGCTTTAGTTGTTGTTGATGGACCGTAGTGGTCCACCACAGCACTATCGCAAACTCCTCTATACGATATTTCGGCAATATTTCTTAAGAAGAAATATAATTGTTTGGTTCACCGTGGGGGTTGAACCCGCGTATGTCAACACCAGGTACCCGCTGCTTTTTTTTTTTTTCATAATTTTTGTTTTATTTGATTTAACTTATAACTACTTATATGCTAGACAAAAAATGGAAAACTAGCCTAATTACTACTACTTATATATAACTTACTGGCCCTAAGCGGGCGCTCTAAGTAATTCATGACCTTATAGATTACTGCCTTTCGGCTTATTAACTATTTATTTTTTTTTTTTTATTCTTTATTTTTTTAGTTTTTAGAAAATATTTAAAAAAAAAAACTAATGCCTTTGACTTTTCATATTTTTTTTTGTTTTCCTTACATACTACTTAATACTATGTCCTTAATTATAAAACCTAAAACTAAAAATAAAAATAAGACTTAAAAATAAACCTAAACTACCTACATTTACTTAAAAACTAGAACAACCACCGCAGCATAAAATCCATAGCTTTTTAAACTGTCTATTTTTTCTTTCTTATATTTTAATATTTATTATTATTTTTTTTTTTTTTTGTATTTACACTTTTTAGTGTTATTTAATTTTTTTTTTTTTTTTATAAATTTTGTTTTTTTTATTTTTTAAATATATATTAAAATTTTGTTTAAATGCCACCGCCTACTCTACTTAAAAACTAAAACCTAAGACTAAAACAGCTATGTAAGCCGGCCAAGGCAAAAAATACCCCACCCCCGACTACCCATGGTCAAATGCCGTTTGAAGCCACCAAAGCTGATTCTCCTGCTTCACCCTATCAATACGGTCTTGTTCGGACACAGCCCTACTGAACCGAAGGAGCTCCGCTCCGCTTTGAGCGAGGATGTCCCGTTCATATAGGAGCCGCCGGTCTACAGTACTTCTGCCAATCTATCTTGTATCAGACCGCATTTGTCAAGATAGAGGAATGCCTCTGGTGGGATAAAGCCGCTCAAGCGTGCTTTCTCAAAGTACATCTGGTTTGGATAGAACGCCAGGTTGTTGTCAGAAATCATTGCTCTCGCAACATGGCCTCGAACAAGTTTTATCACGAAATTGTCAATCCTGTTGATCCGAGCCCCGTTGTACAGGACCTCGTTAGAATAATAGTGTATATAAGAAGATTCCGGTGTCCGATGCAAACCGAGGCAACGTCGAAGACACTGTCTCTCGAACACCCGAATCTTCTCCATTTGGGAAGGGGCAATGTTGAACCACACAGGACAGCCATAGACGATAATTGGCCGCATGAGGGCCATGTAGCAAATAACCTTTACTCTGGGGTCAAGTCGACTGTTGTAAAACAGCCGTTTCGTCATGGCGAAGGCCCCCCTGGCTCTGGTCAGAGCAGCATTCATATGTCTGTCGAAATACAAATACTGATCTAACCAGATCCCGAGGTACTTCACTACGCTTTTGCGCGCCAACCGCTGTACGACGGTGTCAACTATGACCATTTTACGCCAATTTTTACACGTATCACGCGATGCCCTGGCCAACGGAGTTCGGAACAGAATTGTTTCCGACTTCTGGACATTTATTTTCAGTTTCCAGTCGTCACAATATCGCTGAATCTTCTCGAAGTCACGCTGCAAGAGAATTCTAATAACTTCGACCTTCAGGGCCGTTCTGTACGCAATCAGGTCGTCAGCGTACGCTATTGCTTGAGTTAAGCTACCTATCAGATCGCTGGTGTAAATGCTAAAGAGAATCGGCGAGTTCACCGCTCCCTGTTGAAGACCGTTTTTGATTTTGAATGTGGTGGTAGAAGTTACGTTGCCATTTTTCACAACGAACTTTCTATCGCTGAGCATATCATAAAGCATATACAACAATGGTTTACTGATGCCTAGTCTGGTGAGTTTTAGATACAAACCTTCTAACCATACGGTGTCGAAAGCCTTCTCTAGGTCCACCAGAACAGCACCCGTGCATTGTTTCTTGCATTTGTTCCATTGGATGTCTGAAACGAGTTTGGACGCGGCATGAATGGTGTCATGTCCCGCTTTAAACCCGAACTGATTATCCGGAATGATATTGTTGTCCGCAGCCCATTTGGCCAGAGCTCTATTAATGACTTTCTCGAATACCTTGCTCATGCTTGGAAGAAGACTTATCGACCGGAGATTCGCCGGATTGGAGTTGTGCTTCCTCTTTTTCGGGAGAGGATGCACCACAGCTGTCTTCCAACGCACTGGATAATATGCATTATTCAGCGCGTTGTTGAATAGTGTGGTATGAATGTCAATAGCCTCAATCGGTAAGTGTCTTAGTACAATGTTGGGTATACCATCGACACCTGCTGACTTCTTATTCTTCATGGAATCGAAGATGAGCTGGAGCTCCACCTTCGTGACAAGCAAGGGACTGGGTCCCGATCTTTCGGCGATTATGGTGTTTGCCAAGAAATCGTCATCAAACCGGGTGAAACCGCGGTTCTCGGATCGCCAAGTTGTTATATCGTTCCTTAGGTAGAAATGGTGAACGAAGGCTCTGTTCTCCAGGTCGTGGTTCGGGCGAGTGCAAGCATTCACCTTATACACTTGCTGGAAAGCAGCACCGACTGTTTCCACTTTCTCCTGCGGATCTTCGACCATAAAGAAGTCATCGTCCAAGATGGCCTCCTCTGGATCAATATGCGCAGTCAAAAGTACGTCTCTGTTCTCTACTGTCCTCTGGAGTTTAAGACACTGGAGGTCATTCTGATTCTTGGACCTAAATATCTTATTATTTTGAGGGAACATACTCGGGTCACTAGAATTAATGGCCCGAATTTTGTTGTCCCAGTACAAATTAATAGATAACCTGTAGTTTTCCTTGATCAGGGTGTTGACGTTTTTAATAGACGACTTCAGTGTCCTAATCTCCAGGTCGTGCGGGTCTGTAAAACGTCTGCACATGTTTTTAAGTCTTGTCAGTAGTCCACTTTTCTGTCTGTGTAGTGCGTCTATCGTCCGGTTGCTGTAGACGTTGTTTTGGTCGCGTTCTTTGTATTTCGATATTGTCCGTTGCATAGTTCGTTTAATAATATCGTCCATGTGTTGCAAGTTTTGGTCAATTTCTGTGTTGGTCATGTTTCTGTTATTTGGTGGGGCTATATCACTCGAACGTAGTTCTCTTGATAGTACATTGGTGAAGCGTGGCCACCGCATCCTACTGTAATTGTAGGAGTGCGTTGGGACGAATTCATCCAACTCCACAAGCTCGTTCGGAATCTGTATTACAGCAGCCAAGCCGCAAACGAATTAATATGTAAAATTCCCGGGTTTCGGGACCATGAAGAAAAATGTTTAGCACAGGTACTTCAATCTAATAACTGTTTTAAAGAAAGAAAAGACAACTGTTCTTCAAGAGGATTAAAATGAGAGTGTATTTCATTTGGCATATTGAAGTTGATATGTAAGATTTCTTAAGGTTAACGAAAGTCAAATTCTAAACATTGGAAGTTACATAAGCACTCCATGGGCTTTACTTTAAGCTGAAAACATATGTTTATGTTAAGCAATGATTACTATATTTTTTAACAGTCCCACGTTGCTGCTCTTTTGTAGCAGTTTTCTTCCTTTTGTTTCCAACAGCTATTTTACTAGCTGGCGTAGTTTTGATATTTACAGCCTTTGTTGTTGTAAGCTGCTGTTGTTCATTGGCAGTTTTTTTCTGTCGCGAGCAATCGTTGTTGTTTGGCCTCGCTTTCCGCTTGCCTGCGGGCTACTTGCCTTGCTTTTATCAGAGCTATTTCGGCATGCAGTTTCTCCACTGTTGTTGTCAGCTTGTGGAGTCGCTTGCCTTCCTCGTCATCTTCATTATCATCGTCGCCGTCACCGTCTGCTAATGCAGCGAACGAGTTGTTGCTGCCGGTGTAACGGCCCTCACCGTTGTTCGACTCGTAATCACTTTCGCTGCTGGTCGACATACTCTTGTCGTCGACCTCCTCCTTATCACCCCCCGTCTTTTGCTTGCGTCTTTTGTATTCGGCTTCGCTTTGCACCGCCTTCTTTTAGCTGCAGTTGTTGTTGTCGCTGCTGTTGTTGCGGTTGTTGCCGCTACTTTATTTGCGATTGTTGCCGCTGCTGTACTTGTTGTTGTTGTTTTTGCAGTTGTTGCCAACGCTTTAGTTGTTGTTGATGGACCGTAGAGGTCCACCACAGCACTATCACAAACTCCTCTATACGATATTTCGGCAATATTTCTTAAGAAAAAATATAATTGTTTGGTTCACCGGGGGGTTGAACCCGCGTATGTCAACACCAGGTACCCGCTGCTTTTTTTTTTTTCATAATTTTTGTTTTATTTGATTTAACTTATAACTACTTATATGCTAGACAAAAAATGGAAAACTAGCCTAATTACTACTACTTATATATAACTTACTGGCCCTAAGCGGGCGCTCTAAGTAATTCATGACCTTATAGATTACTGCCTTTCGGCTTATTAACTATTTATTTTTTTTTTTTATTCTTTATTTTTTTAGTTTTTAGAAAATATTTAAAAAAAAAACTAATGCCTTTGACTTTTCATATTTTTTTTTGTTTTCCTTACATACTACTTAATACTATGTCCTTAATAATAAAACCTAAAACTAAAAATAAAAATAAGACTTAAAAATAAACCTAAACTACCTACATTTACTTAAAAACTAGAACAACCACCGCAGCATAAAATCCATAGCTTTTTAAACTGTCTATTTTTTCTTTCTTATATTTTAATATTTATTATTATTTTTTTTTTTTTTTTGTATTTACACTTTTTAATGTTATTTAATTTTTTTTTTTTTTTTAAATAAATTTTGTTTTTTTTATTTTTTATATATATATTAAAATTTTGTTTAAATGCCACCGCCTACTCTACTTAAAAACTAAAACCTAAGACTAAAACAGCTATGTAAGCCGGCCAAGGCAAAAAATACCCCACCCCCGACTACCCATGGTCAAATGCCGTTTGAAGCCACCAAAACTGATTCTCCTGCTTCACCCTATCAATACGGTCTTGTTCGGACACAGCCCTACTGAACCGAAGGAGCTCCGCTCCGCCTTGAGCGAGGATGTCTCGTTCATATAGGAGCTGCCGGTCTACAGTACTTCGTCTGACGTGGTAGATAAGCGGTACTGCCAATCTATCTTGTATCAGACCGCATTTGTCAAGATAGAGGAATGCCTCTGGTGGGATAAAGCCGCTCAAGCGTGCTTTCTCAAAGTACATCTGGTTTGGATAGAACGCCAGGTTGTTGTCAGAAATCATTGCTCTCGCAACATGGCCTCGAACAAGTTTTATCACGAAATTGTCAATCCTGTTGATCCGAGCCCCGTTGTACAGGACCTCGTTAGAATAATAGTGTATATAAGAAGATTCCGGTGTCCGATGCAAACCGAGGCAACGTCGAAGACACTGTCTCTCGAACACCCGAATCTTCTCCATTTGGGAAGGGGCAATGTTGAACCACACAGGACAGCCATAGACGATAATTGGCCGCATGAGGGCCATGTAGCAAATAACCTTTACTCTGGGGTCAAGTCGACTGTTGTAAAACAGCCGTTTCGTCATTGCGAAGGCCCCCCTGGCTCTGGTCAGAGCAGCATTCATATGTCTGTCGAAATACAAATACTGATCTAACCAGATCCCGAGGTACTTCACTACACTTTTGCGCGCCAACCGCTGTACGACGGTGTCAACTATGACCATTTTACGCCAATTTTTACACGTATCACGCGATGCCCTGGCCAACGGAGTTCGGAACAGAATTGTTTCCGACTTCTGGACATTTATTTTCAGTTTCCAGTCGTCACAATATCGCTGAATCTTCTTGAAGTCACGCTGCAAGAGAATTCTAATAACTTCGACCTTCGGGGCCGTTCTGTACGCAATCAGGTCGTCAGCGTACGCTATTGCTTGAGTTAAGCTACCTATCAGATCGCTGGTGTAAATGCTAAAGAGAATCGGCGAGTTCACCGCTCCCTGTTGAAGACCGTTTTTGATTTCGAATGTGGTGGTAGAAGTTACGTTGCCATTTTTCACAACGAACTTTCTACCGCTGAGCATATCATAAAGCATATACAACATTGGTTTACTGATGCCTAGTCTGGTGAGTTTTAGATACAAACCTTCTAACCATACGGTGCCGAAAGCCTTCTCTAGGTCCACCAGAACAGCACCCGTGCATTGTTTCTTGCATTTGTTTCATTGGATGTCTGAAACGAGTTAGGACGCGGCATGAATGGTGTCATGTCCCGCTTTAAACCCGAACTGATTATCTGGAATGATATTGTTGTCCGCAGCCCATTTGGCCAGAGCTCTATTAATGAATTTCTCGAATACCTTGCTCATGCTTGGAAGACGACTTATCGACCGGAGATTCACCGGATTGGAGTTGTGCTTCCCCTTTTTCGGGAGAGGATGCACCACAGCTGTCTTCCAACGCACTGGATAATATGCATTATTCAGCGCGTTGTTGAATAGTGTGGTATGAATGTCAATAGCCTCAATCGGTAAGTGTCTTAGTACAATGTTGGGTATACCATCGACACCTGCTGACTTCTTATTCTTCATGGAATCGAAGATGAGGTGGACCTCCACCTTCGTGACAAGCAAGGGACTGGGTCCCGATCTTTCGGCGATTATGGTGTTTGCCAAGAAATCGTCATCAAACCGGGTGAAACCGCGGTTCTCGGATCGCCAAGTTGTTATATCGTTCCTTAGGTAGAAATGGTGAACGAAGGCTCTGTTCTCCAGGTCGTGGTTCGGGCGAGTGCAAGCATTCACCTTATACACTTGCTGGAAAGCAGCACCGACTGTTTCCACTTTCTCCTGCGGATCTTCGACCATAAAGAAGTCATCGTCCAAGATGGCCTCCTCTGGATCAATATGCGCAGTCAAAAGTACGTCTCTGTTCTCTACTGTCCTCTGGAGTTTAAGACACTGGAGGTCATTCTGATTCTTGGACCTAAATATCTTATTATTTTGAGGGAACATACTCGGGTCACTAGAATTAACGGCCCGAATTTTGTTGTCCCAGTACAAATTAATAGATAACCTGTGTTGACGTTTTTAATAGACGACTTCAGTGTCCTAATCTCCAGGTCGTGCGGGTCTGTAAAACGTCTGTACATGTTTTTAAGTCTTGTCAGTAGTCCACTTTTCTGTCTGTGTAGTGCGTCTATCGTCCGGTTGCTGTAGACGTTGTTTTGGTCGCGTTCTTTGTATTTCGATATTGTCCGTTGCATAGTTCGTTTAATAATATCGTCCATGTGTTGCAAGTTTTGGTCAATTTCTGTGTTGGTCATGTTTCTGTTATTTGGTGGGGCTATATCACTCCAACGTAGTTCTCTTGATAGTACATTGGTGAAGCGTGGCCACCGCATCCTACTGTAATTGTAGGAGTGCGTTGGGACGAATTCATCCAACTCCACAAGCTCGTTCGGAATCTGTATTACAGCAGCCAAGCCGCAGTGGTCACTGTCGTACTCGACCGTCTGTAGGCAAGTTCACGGGTGATTACCCACTTTGTCTGTTACTGTGAGTCTTATATCGTATAGCATAAGGTCCAGAAAAGAGCCGCTCCTTGGGAACGATGGTCTATTAGTAGCCAGCAGGTCGACACCATACTCAACACTGCAAAGATTCATCAAATTAAAAAGATGATTACCTTTTAAATTATTAGTTTGGTTTCCCCAATCTTCATGTTTGGCGTTCAGATCTCCGGCCAATATGAAAAAGTTCTCTTCCAAGCCCAGTTTGAGTACCCTTAAAAGAATTTTGAGCTCTGAAATAAAATTGGTAGGCTGCGGAGCCCAAGGCGCATAGGCCGCTATCATATACACCCGCTTCCCTTGAGTGAGAGAGATGCAAATGACGCATACCTCAAGCGTTTTGAACTTACGCAAATCATTGTTGTACATAACTTTATAATTAATGCCTTTACGTACGAAGATTGCAACACCGCCTCCTTGAGTAGAGTCGAGTCGATCCCTTCTTACGATATTGTAATTGTTATGAGTCAATTTATGTTTCTGGTTTAGCTTGGTTTCGCTAGCCAAAAACACATCGGGACTGTGGTCTTTCAACAACTGGAACAAATTAGCTCTACGTTCGATCCTAATCAGTGAATTTACGTTCACAGCTAGGATCCTAAGGCGCGTCTTCGGCAGCGCGCCCTTAACCATGATGTTGCGCTTGGCCAGGCAGCAAAGAGTAGAGGTGATCTACTCTTACGCCTTGCTCGCTTATCTGACTTTGTAGTCCTGCTAGCTGGCCTTGAATGCTCAGCAACAAGGTCACAATGTCGGGCTGAACCACCGGCGCCTGAGGCATTTTTGCCTGTAGGGCCACCGGTAGTCGGGCCTGTGTCGTATTTGCCCTCTCTTTCGCCACGTTAGCGTAAGAGATATTGGGATTTACGATATTATTTCGTGTTGGAGCTTGTCGTACGGGACGACTTTCTTCAGCTTTCTGCCTGGCCTGTTTTTCCCGTATAGCCTGGACCTTAGGGCAGCCCCGATAATTTGCAGGATGCCCCTCGCTCCCGCAAATAACACACTTCAGCTGAGTCAAATCTTCGACCCGCTCTGTCCCTAACCAGCATTCTCCCCTGTTGTGGGTTTCGGCGCATTTCACGCAGCGCAACTGCATTTCGCAATTGGCTGCAGCGTGACCGAACCTTTGGCAGCGCATGCATTGCAGCATGTCGTCATGCCTCTTTAATTTTTCCCAGTGTATGATCTGGTAGTCTAAGATAGTAATATTTCTCAGACTCTCCAGTCTACTTTGGGGCGATAACGTTACTAGAAAGATTGGCAGTTTATGCCCCTCCCGCCTGGACTTGACCGTAGTGAATGGCTTGACTCCGATGAATTCGAGGTCATAGCTCGCTTTAACGCGGAGCTCATCAAGGAGCGCCTGTGGTTCCGTGCAGGAACTAATGCCCTTCAACAATACCGTTTCGGGCTTTTCACTCTTAGGAGTGAAGCTGAAGAATTCAGCTGTCGCCTTCTTCAGGAATTCTTTAACTAATTTGTAGTCGGCCAATGAAAAACATTGAACCGAATAGCGTCTTTGACTTTCGTTAATTATTTTTATATAAAACTTATTATTAGTGGCCGACTTACATACCTGTTTTACGTCCTGCAGGTCGACCTTGTAGGTTCTAATCGGTGGCACTTTTTCCGACTTGGCTTGTGGTTGTTGCTGGTGTTGCTGTTTAGCTGCTACTGCTGCTTCTGTTGATGTTGCTGCTTGGACTGTTTCTGGTTCTGTTGGTTTTAATGTGTGTGCGGCGTGCTCTGGTGCTGCTGCCGCTGTCAATTTACTGGCACCCGATGTGATGCGACCTGTTGCTGCCGCCCCTGCATATGTTTGAGCAGATCTTGGTGGCTGAGTTTTTCGCTGCTGCTTTTGTTGTTGTAGTACCCTTTGTGGCTTGGGTAAGGATATTTGTTCCTTTGTTGCAGTTTGCTTTGGCTGCTGCTGTTGTTGTTGTTGTTGCTGATTTAGCTGCTTCTGTTGCTGTTGTTTTTCGTTTTGCTGCTGTTGTTGTTGTTTAAGCTCTTGTTGTTGTTGCTTTTGCTGCTGTTGCTCTTTTTTTTCTTTAGCCTCTGCCTGCCGGCTTGCTTCTTGCTTTTTTTTAGGAGCTGCAGGAATGGCTCCATTTTTTTCTTTAGGCATTCAATTCCATGCACGCACTCGTTAACTACTTTTTGGGCCTGTTTTGCCTCCTTTTCTTCTTCGTCTGAAGACGACCCTGTAGTAAGTTCAGCAAACCTGTTGCTGTCCCCGGATTTGTACAGTACTTCACCATCATCGGACATATATTCGATGTCGTCATCGGATGGTAAAGTATTTACATTGTTTTTTGCTGCTAAGGCCTTTTCTGACCGCCTCTCGCTTCCCGCAGCTTGCAGCATAGCTGAGGTGCCTGCTGCTCTTCTCTTCACTAAGTTGGGAATAGCCTTTAGTGACCGCCTCCGCTTTTGCGGTACCTCTTTTTGTTGTGCTTTCGCTGTTGTTGTCGTTGTTGATGCTGTTACCGGATCGGCTGATTTTACAGCAACCTCATCCGATGTATTCGCAGAGGCATCTTTCGATGCCCCTGCCTTCTTCTCTTTTACCATCTGCTTTTCCTCCCAGTCGATGACGTTCTCTACCTCACGGTTATGAAAAAAAGCTTCTAAAATTTTTATCGAGTGGGATTTGATCCCACGACCCTCGGATTGGGACGCCGCCACTCTACCACTCTGCTAACTTTTCAGTTGTCAAAGTGATATCTTATTTTCCACTTGTACTTGCACACACTTGAAAAAATACTTTTAACACACTGTCCTCGTTGAAGTCTTTCTTGAGCGAAAGTCAAAGATCGACTGAGGTACCCGCTGCTTGACACACTAGGCTACTGCCTTAATTAATTTCACTGCTTCAAATTTACTACTAAGGCACCATTCAGATTTAAAAGTCACTGCTAAAGTCGTCAACAGAACACGTCCACTCACTGTAGCAGTTGCTGAACGACTGCTTGGCTGTCGCTGCAATACTTCTCCCTCTTCAGACATTTTTGGTGCCGTAGCTTAAGGCTATTTGAATAGCATACTTCTCCGCTTGGAAAACGGATGCGTATGAGGTGTGATAATAAAGAAGCGTCCAGTTGAATGTTGTCGTTCTCCACATAGGCACCAGCACCAGATCTCCCGTCGGTTTTGGAACCATCTGTGAAGATTCGATAACAGTTCTTTCCACGCTCAGATTCTGGAGTGAACCAGTTCTGAACCGATGGAAAGTTCACTGAGTATTTTTGACGCAGTTTGAGCCTTGGGATCATCGTGTCAGACGGCATATCCATTAGACGTGAGTCTAAAGATATGCTGCTTGCGAGTTCCTCAAAGCTCCAGTGCAAATTGTTCCAGAGACCACATCTCCTTAAACGAGAAATGGTCTTGAGAGTATTCTCCATGATATTGGTATCAAGGGGAAGAAGATTCAGCACTCCGTCGAGAGCAGCTCCCGGTGTGCTGGGGAAGGCCTTAGTAATACCAAGACAAATTGTTTTTTGAAGTTTGGCAAACGAAGCAATAACGTATTTACGCGAGAGCTTATTCCACCAAAGACCTGACGCATATTAGATGATTGGTAGAGTGGATTTCTTGGATTCACCTGATCTAAGGGAAATATATTGTTGTGGTGCGATTGATACCTGGTTTCAGTAGCGGATCTAAAGGGGGAGAAAGGGGCAAGCGCCCTGGGCGCCAAGTCTAAGGGGCGCTAAATTGAGCTTGACTGATATTGTATGTATTTTGAGAATTCATGTTTTCCGCGGCGCTAAGCATGTAAACACATCCTAATATAAGGGGGCACTCAAAACGTCACAACAAACTTTCTTTCTTGGAGAGATTGCGAGTAGATTTGAATCAATTGAGACAGGGTAATTCGTTTGCAGTATTTTAGCAGTGTACTAATGCTTTTCATGCTAATTATCGAATATTACCTAGAAAATCACATGTAGCTAGTCGATTGTAGATCAATATAAAAGCCATGGAATGGGGCTAAAATTGTCAAACATAACCATAACCTTTGTCCGCGGTAGAACGTGAAATTCACTCAATCGCATGGACAACAAACCCTTATGTCAATTATTGCGCATTCCTTATGCACTAAAGATAGACATTTTTTATACTACTTTAGCTTCATTATAGCACTGCGTTAGAATTGACATTATCTTGTAGATTGGAAAGAATTGTTTGATGATATCAAGGACGTTATTTTTCTCCTTAAAAGAGCCAATAAAAAAGGAGAATTTCTCGATCTAACTCCAAAAGGAATACTATTATACTGTAACGAAAGTGGATCTAGACGCCGCCGCCGCGCCGGAAGGGAGAATTGAAAGAATCAATTATTCAAAGAAAATATTTTGTTTTTAAAATCTGGTTCCCGAGAGGTGTTTTTTTTTTTATTTTCCTAATTTTATATTTTTTTGTTTTTCTATTTATAACAATTTTATAGTTTTCCTTTCCTTAACTACCCCAAGACAACTCGCCATTAAGCGATTTTAGTGCGACTTTTACAGGAAATGTCTGCTTTCCAACCACTTCTTCATCATTCCAGTTTCCATTGTCGTTTTATTGGAAGCTTTCAAAGGCAATCTGTCATTTCAAACGTCATCAGAATATCGCTTTTTAATGTTTTCAGGCTCGCTTTAAATCGTCTTGAAACCATTTTATTCACAATCGGCATCAAATTTCCAGCAATTTCATGTGCCATACTTGTAGGCACGTCCATGTAAAACACAATTTGATGTTTTCCACCTGTGAATGGTTTTATTAATTAATCCACATTTAATTAATCGCATCCGGGAGTCTGCACGGTTTCATTCACCTGGTGTGTCAGTCAATTGACTTAGAACCTAGTGGAACTCATGTGGAACTCGAGTTTGACGTCTCGTAGCTTTGGGGGTATTAACCTCATTTGCCTTCATAAGTCCGCTGGAGTCACACAAATAAGTCTGTATCTTCAAACATTTGGTAAAGACAGGTAGATTATTAGTTGAAATCACCTGCGACGCTTCCTATCTTTTTTTCTCGGGCAGGTGCATTGTTGGAGAAGGTGCTTTGTTGGCGAAGGCGCATTGCTGTAGAAGGTGGCGGATTGCGTCGCAAAAGACATCTGGCACTTGACATAAGTGGAGCGCCGAACAACACAGCAGAGTTGTAAAGACAACAAAATAAGTAAATGAAATTATAATTATACAAATGTTTGTATTGGGCATCTTTGCATTTTCAGGGGCAGGCTCAATGCAAGTGGGCGATGCGGAGCGAGCATCACAGGACTAGGCGAAATTTCATGGCCTAGACTTTCGTAGATTCGTCACACTGCCCCCCTCTTAAGACTCTGAGCTCCTGCTGAGTCCTTGTCGTGTTTTGAAAAGTGTTAAGCGATCTACGTGAACTACCTTAGTCTTTCGACTGCCCTTGCATTGGATTCTGTACACTAGCTCTGAAAGTTTTTCGATGATACGGACTGGGCCCTCCCAATCACTTTGCAATTTAGGTGATATTGCTCTCCTGCGTTTTGGATTGTGGAACCATGCCTCGTCGCCTGGAAGAAACTCAATGGTGTTTTTTTTATGTCGTATCTTGTTTTCATAGAATCGGCTGCAAGGTTAAGGTTATTTCGCACAATTTCATGACCTTTCTGTAGCCTTTGCTTTAGTTCCTGTACGTAAAGTGCAACATTTTCATGTGAGATATTCACGGATCCAAAAGCTAGATCTGCAAGTAGCCTTAACTCCCGTCCAAGATTGAGATAAGCTGGAGAGAACCCTGTCGCTTTGTGCTCTGCCGACCGGTAAGCTAGGAGGGCTGGTTGTAGATGACGGGCCCAATATGTTTGATGACTATCTACAAATTTGGCAAGGTAGTTCAATAGTGTTCGATTGAACCTTTCCACCATACCATCTGACTGTGGATGAAGAGGAGTGAATCGTGATTTCTCGATTCCAAGCAACGAAAGTGATGATCGAAACACCTCGGATTCGAAATTTCGCCCCTTATCCGAATGTATCACCTGGTTTGGAGAGGTTTGGCTATAGTTGAAAATCCTTTGATGAATCGACGGTAGTACGATTCATCTATCTATTCATCGGAATTGGCCACTATTGTACGGCTTAAATTTTTTTTGGGTCGGTTACTAGCCCATCTTATGATACGATGAGTCCTAGGTAGTGTACACTCTTTTGTAGGAAGCTACATTTGGATGCGTTAAGCTTCAAGTTGGCAGTTCGCAAGCGTTAAAAAATCTCTGCTAGGAGCAGAAGGTGCTCCTGAAAGGTGTGACTATAGGCAATAATGTCATCTAAGCAAGTCAAGACAGTCTGCCAGGACACTCCTTGAAATACTTTGTCCATCAATCGTTCAAAAGTAGCGGGGGCGTTGCAGAGCCCGAAAGGCATCACATTAAACTGCCAAAGTCCATCTCCCGTCAAGAATGCGGTCTTTTCCTTGCAGGGCTGGGATGAGAAAACATCCTAATAACAAAGAAGAAGGTCTTGATATTGAGTTACCTGTTCCTGGGTGATCCCTTCTGGCAGTATTTCCACTAAAACTTGTAGATGTGTTGCATTTGAAGGGGGTGCGAAGGGCGGTATCACACACATCAGCAGCACATGCCTTTCCGACCACCAAATTTTTTGGTTAGATCACTTCTGCATTAGAAGTGTTAATCATCCGTAGAATCAGTTAGGGTTGAGACGTATCGCCCAGAGTACGGGCTAGATGAACTTCTCCGGGTGATTGATTTTCGTCGCATGGCTCAACCAAAGCTGACGTATTTCGAAGGTTTAATGGCCATGGTATCGGGAAGACTATTTCTGAACAGGCTGGGAGAACTTCTGAATTTCTTGTCACAAGAAGAAGGTTAAGAGCTGCTCGCGACAGTTGTAGGGGAAATTTTCCACCGTGAACTCCTAACGATAGTACAGCGAAATCCAGACTGCATTGATTATCTTGAAGGAAGTCGATACCTAGTATTGTAGGGATCTCGCAATCTACTACGACACAATTTTGGTTATATTCTCTTTAACCTAATATCAAAAAGATTTCTGCTGACCCCAACGACCAAAGAGAACCTCCAGAAATTCTTTCTAATCGCACTCTTTGTCCACATGGCAGTGTTGCGGTATATTTTACCACAACAAGTTAGACCTTTACTTTTCTTCCTTTTCCCATTTTCACCCCTCCTTTTGTTGTGGCTTCAAGGTGCTGGCAGAGTACAAAGCAACCCTAGTCCATCAGCTAGTGGTGTAATTCAAAGCATTTTGGAAAAGCAACTCAAATAGATACCCTTTCATTGAGCCAGTGGACGGCTGGAGACTCAAGCAGCAGCGATAATAAGAACCAGGATGGTTCTGGAGAAAGTCCATCGCAACAGCAGCAGCAGCAGGTTACTAACAACCTAATATTTGTACTAAAGGTAGAGATATGGCTACCCATCTCTAACGCACTGACTAGTTATCAGTCAACGTTTACTATAACGTCATCATCATCAGAATTTGGCATTTGAAGCCTTTTTCAATATACATGGCCAAGAGCCCAACGTAATGGCTGAGTGCCCACCGTAAAGGCCGAGTGCCCAACCTAAAGTGCTTTACCTTAGCAAGAAATGACTCTTTATAGAATTATCCCCATTCCCCCAAATCTGCGCGAAGGTTCACCGAAGTAATTTAGTAGTTTTCGCGAAAAATTACGAATCCTCTTAAACTGAATCCTAGCTTAAATAGTTTTCTTGCACAGTGTAACTTGGGTCGGTTGGGCCGAGGGAATTTGTTAAAAGTAATAGTTTTTCAATTTTCTATTCTGGAATGGATTGAAATGGAGCAGGTCTGGATTCGTTCATTCGGGCGAGTTGTTGCGAATCTCTAACGACCGAGAGATTCAGCAACAAAGTTGTTTAGAAAAGAGCGATGGATGCGTTTCGCCTACGGCGCAGACTCCAGCGAATTTGCTGAGAGTACTGCAGATACCCCGTGACGAATCTCCACGACTCTGATTGGTCTAAGTGAGTGGAATTTGCTGAATGCGCCGATGAACGAAGAGACCGCCAAGAAGATGGCACTTCTTGGTTGACCTCTGAAAAGGACATAGTGACAGAAAGTTTTGAAAATTGAAAAAGTGTTCGGAGAATTTATAATCGAGAGTTTAATCTTAGCAAGTAGTGCAAGTTTAAATTGTTATAGTGTTTGCTTGGCAGGAAGGCCAAACTAAACAGTGTTTTGATTCTGTGCAGGAAAGCTCCAAGCAGGAATTCGGAATAGTTAGTGCCAGTACGGGCAAGAGAATTCAGGCAGGATTCGTCAGAAGAAAGCTAAGTATTTCTATACTGTCTTTTAATTTTATAAAAGTGGGAAAGTGTAAGTAGTGCGTTTGTTTTGTTTTGACTATTGAGTCATATTGCTTGAATCGGTAACCCTTCGCCTTTTGTGATTAATCCTGAGATTGCAGGACGCGCGACCTCCATTTAACCTTTTTGTCTGTTCGGGAAAATTCCCAAAGAGTCGTTTGTTTGCGGGTGCATTGTGCACATACTTTGTTGTTTGCATTTTAACCTGGGTAAAACCCCATCTTCGAACTTAGATTTCATACTATTTAAATTGTTAACTGGCTCTTCGCCAGACTCTACATACATTGTATACCCCCACTTGTTTATGAAAAAATTTCAGGTTTTCTACCTATACCCGTAAAGGTTTCCTGAACAAAACATATTTTATTCCTTTTTGGAAGTCAATCGCGTTGTTTTTTTTTTCAATTGAAGATCATTTTCAGCATTAAAGTTGGTTTGGAAACTCCAAGAAAAATTTCCTGGCGCCCTTTATTTTTTGAAACACCCTACTTGTGCTTTGATAGAACATTATTTATCATTTATTCCTGTTCGTATCAATTCTTCTATAACTATAATAACTAATAAAACTACCTACGGAATGAGCAGCTGGCATTGGTAGCATATTATCTTGCTACCTGTTGCATTCTTTTCCCATCGAATTCCACCCAGCTGTCATTTGACAGTTCATCCTAAAGTTAAAATTCGGTCAACATCGCCGCGGCACATCGGTGTGCATGTTTTATATTCTTGCATTTTAAATAATTAATTAATCAATCGTTGCGATTAATTAATATATTAGTTAACTATCATCCAAGTTGTGGATTCGTTTAGATTCGTTTCATCGGGAAAAAAGTTCAACAATTGGCGCCCAACGGGGGGCTTTGTGTGGTGTTTTTCTTAAATATATTTTTGTTCTCCTGTTGTGTTGTGATTTTTATTAGTGGAACATTTGAGGGAAGTGTACCTTTAATTTATTTTTGTTTTTCACTATCAGAACAGCTTATTTCAAGCTTGTGAAACAATGTATCTTTTCTTCAAGAGTTTTTTCACCCTTAAGTACTCAGAAATATGTATCACTGTCACCATTTAGCGAGGTGTTAGTTGTTAGTAAGCAAGAATTAAGTCTAACACACTCAAGACAACAGAGCTAAAAAATATTACAAAATTATTGATAAACATATACGAAAACAAAATAGATAGCTACATACATAAAATTAATTATTAATTGTTACAATTATTAAGAGATGAGAAACATAAAAAACATAGTCAAGAGAGTGGAGCTCTGGTTCAAATTAAAGACTTTAACGTAGTTTTACTAATAGGAAAATCTATTAAATTTGAGTAAAGGTTCAAAACTTTTATCATACGAGTAATAGGCTCATTCATTCCATAAATAGTTCTATGATGGGGACAGTGAAGTAACTACAAGTTGCGCAGTTGGTATGAGCCTCCCCGGTAGTTAAAACTTATGCATGAGAGCAAGTCAGGAGCATCAATTTGTCCTGTTATAAGCTGGTGAATAAAGACTAAATCATTACTTATTCGCCGATGCGAAAGTAGTTGGATCTGCAAAAGTTGAATACCATGCTCATACGGTGGAAGGTCATAAGGATCAGTCCAAGGAAGTCCCTTGAGAGGAAATCTAATAAATCTTCGCTGTATACTTTCTGTTCTTGAATTGGGGACTGCATAATAAGGAGACCATACTTGAGAAGCATATTCTAGATGGGGTCGAACATGACAGTTATACAGCGAAAGAGTGACGTAGGGGTCCGTAAACTCCTTAGCCCATCTCTTAATAAAGCCAAGCATTGAATTTCCTTTACTAACAATGTAATTGATATGAGATGTAAATTCTAAATTGGAACTAAAGTAAACGCCGAGGTCCTTAATTAACTGGACACTTTGCATAATATTTGATGAGAAATCGAGTAATTATGCAAAGCCGGTGTACGTTTCTTCGAAAAAGTTATACTTTGAAATTTGCTTGGATTGAGAATCAAGCCATTTTTATCGCACCATGTGGCAAAATTTTCAACATCAGATTGTAAAATAAGACGATCGGCTGCGCAGTCTATTTTCTTGAAAATTTTCATATCATGCGCAAAGATCAAAATTTCGCTCGATGACAAGCTAAACGTAACATCATTAGTGGCTAGAATAAAGAGGATAGGGCCAAGGTGACTACCTTGTGGTACTCCTGAGTGCGCCTTAAAGGAGTCCGAAAGAATGCTTCTAAATTTTACCATACATGATCTATCAGTAAGGTACGATCTGATCCAATCAACGAAGGTCGAAGGGAATCCATATGCATTTAGTTTAAACAATATAATATCGTGAGATAGTTTATCGAAAGCCTTTGAAAAGTCAGTATATATACAATCCAACTCTTGCCCGCTTTCAAGCGCGTTTGAACATTTATGAAGGAAATATACAAGGTTTGTTACTGTTGATCTTTTCTGTACGAAGCCATGCTGCTGTTTGCAAATTACATTTTTAATATCGAAAGTTAAGCTTTCACAAACTAGCTGTTCAAATAATTTGGGGATACACGAAAGCTTACATATGGGTCTATAGTTAAGGATATCTGATTTAATACCTTTTTTAAATACAGGTGTAATAAAAGATATTTTCCACAGTAAAGGGAATCGACCAGAATCTAACGATAATGGAAAAAATAATGAAGGGGAATTGCAATTTGGGACTTACACTTTTTTTAAATTATTGGAGGGATGCCATCAGGGCCAGCAGAGTAATCATCGTTCAAAGATGAAATATTGTTAAGGACTCTTTCTAGGATAATTGGAACATTATTAAAACTAACTTTAGGACATTTACAAAGAAACTCAAAGTAACTACGATTAATATATCAACAATAGAATCAGAGAAGGAATTACAAAAATGGTGAGCAAAAGCGTTGCAAATGCCGGATGTTTTTGTCAATGTGACATTACCATATGTAAAGTTATCTGGGTATCCATCCGAATCTTTCTTTGAATTGACAAAGTTCCAAAAACTTTTTGGATCATCCCTTAATGAGTTGCCCATTCTGTGAACATAACTTGAGTACAGAGTTTTTGATAGTGATTTAAATTCATCAAAAAAAAAAGATTTAAGAAAGGTGATCAGATTCAGAACGCGTCTTAATGTAAGTCCGCCAAGCACTATTTCTTTTGTTGCGAAGCTTTTTTAGTTCCTTAGTATACCATGGGTGATTAGAGCTCACATTCTTTGGAATTTTGAGGGGTATAGCTTTGTTCATGCAGTCGTTAAGAATAAAATAAAAGTAACTAACTGCTTCGTCAATATTAGTGAAAGCTGATATGTTATTAATATTAGATCTACATAGTTCATCAGAAAGCATTTGAAAGTTAGTCTTTCGTTAGTCAAATATATGCGAGCAGTTATATGAATTACTATAACTATGAATGTGATCGCTTAGGTCAAGGAAAATGTCTAGAGGAGGGTAATAGTCATCTACATTAGTAATGCCGGAATTAGATTTAAGAACGACAGTACTAACAGCGTCAGAGGTAAAGACTAAATCAAGATTTCGATTTAAAAAGTTTTTAATACAGCTCACTTGTTGTAAGTCAGTAGAAATTAGATAATCCAATAAGATAAGCTCTTGTTGAGAGGATGCCAAGGAAGCTTTCTGAAATGAACAGTCAATTGATGGAGACCAATCTGTATAAGATAGATTAAAGTCACCCAGCAGTAAAATATTTATATCTAAAGAAGAAAGATTCTTTAAATAATCTAACACTAAAGCCACTTCATTGTAGGCAGGGGCAGAACTTTTTGGGGAATGTATGTGCCAATTACATAGACTGTCTTAGACTCAAAGGTAACTTCAATGCAAATTAGATCTATTGTTAAAATAAAAGGAAAAGTGATATTAGATGACAAAAAGCTATTGCGACAAGCTATGAGAACACCCCCTCCTACGTCTGCGTCTTCATGAGAATGGTGGTTCTTTCTAAATACTTGAAATTCTGAGCTAAAAAGTTCTGTATCCAGAATGCCTGAAATTGAATTGAATTGTTTCTCTTAATATTTTGCAAAATTGTGTGAATATTTTAATTTGGCTGTTTTGTTTTCCCAAGGTGAAAATTTGATTGTGGAGAGTTTATTGTGGTCGCCGTACAAACATATATACATAAAGGAACTGCATTGTTGGATTCATTGTCATTGTTGTTGGTATTCCCAGTGCAACAAGTAGGTGCTTGTGTTAATTTTCTTAAATAGTTAGCTAAATTGTGTGCATATAAATAATTTTGATAGAGATTCGATACTTTATTCTGTGTTTTATTTTTTGTTTAATATAAAAGAGGTTGACATTTTATGCGGCAAGTTTTCAGCCATAGTGAAGCATAAGTCTGTCTCGCTCTCTCACATAGTTTGTTGGTGTGAGTTGAATTTTCATACTGAGAATAAAGTCTTGCCGTCGGTCGGCGAGGAGCTTGTGTACGAAATGTTGAGTAGGGGGTTAGAGAAGGGAACTGTGGACGTAATGAGAAGTTCCTAAAGATCTTCTCGGATGTTGGAACGTCGCGTTTCAGTTGAGGCATACGGGAAACACCCGTTTAGTTACGTTCAGGATAGGGATGCAGTTGAGGAAAAAATTAGGAGGATTAGGGTTCTTCTTAAGGATCATCCAAGAAATCCGAAGTCGGGGGAATACTTGAAGATCCTTACGAAGATAGAATGGAGCTTGAATAGGATAGGAAAAGCGCAGGCAGAAGGAGATGAGGAAATAGGAGAACAGAAATCTCTGAAGAGTGAACTGCTTCTCCTATTAGCTAAGTTATCAGAGGAAGAAGAGCAAGCGTTGAACGAGGACAAAGCTTCTTCTTCAGAAACGAGTGGTAGGCAGTTGGCGGAGAACACTCCCCAACAAAATCGGATGAACACACGAGGACCAGTGTGCAACGACGGATTCCAACAGAGATCAAATGATAGTGTTAGAATAGGGATTTTCGAACCGCTAAAGCGATTTACGGAAAGGATCAGTAGATGGAATGTTCAGTTCAGTGGTGAGCGTTGTGGCACATCAGTGAACTCATTCTTAGAAAGAGTAGAGGAACTTACTTTAGATCGAGGGGTTTCAGAAACCCGTTTGTTCCAGTCAGTGGTTGACCTTCTGACAGGTCAAGCCCTACTGTGGTATAGGTCAGTTAGGGAAGACATAGCTGATTGGTAGGAATTCCTAGAGGCGTTGAAGTAAGAATTCTTGCCAGCAAATTATGATGATCTGTTGATGGAACAGATCAACCGTAGGGCCCAAGGGAAGGAGGAGACGTAAGGAGCATATCTCGCTACCATGCGTTCGATGTTTAGCAGATTAGGGGAGCCATTATCCGAACGTAGGAAAGTGGCTATCCTAATGAAGAATTTGGACCCGTTTTATCAAAAACAGATTGGTTTTCAAAAACCTCAATCTGTGAAGGAGTTAGCTAAATTAGACAGGGACTTAAAAACGCTTAGGGCGAATGTTGAGAACAACTGTCGTCGTTGTTCTTCGGGAAATGGGCAACGGACTCTTGCGCCAGCAGGGCGGGAGTTGCGGAGGCATTAGGAGCTAGGTTGCCTGCTGGTAACTAGCTGGCAAAAATTCATTCAGGGTTTACGTTGGAGGCAAACGGGGATGATAGGAGACCATTTTTAGGAGTTCGTATTTATGGAACTAGATTTTTGGGTTTGTTAAATTCAGGAGCTTCTAGGACAATTTTAGGTAGAGATAGCTGGAGAATTCTCCAAGATTTAGGATTAGTGGTTAAAGAGGGGAATATCCATTCTGTATGCTTGGCAGATGGAGCAGGAGTAGAAGTTTTAGGGTCAGTGAACCTACCAATCGTGGCTGAAGACAAGGCAGTTCTTATAGACTGCTTAGTTATTCCAACTCTGCCGCATACCGTGATACTAGGTGCAGATTTTTGGGCACTGTCGGGAATCGACCCGGATTTGCGAACACGTATGTGGAGTTTTTCGGACCAAGAGTGTTTGGGTTCGATTTGCTCGATTACTGAGCGTTTAGAGTTGACGAAAGATGAAACTAGTTTGTTGGAAGCCATGGTTGAGGAAGCTTTTAGGAAGATGCCAGAGGGATAAGGATGCACAACTATGATTGACCATAAAATAAGAACGTCGGCGGAACCGATTAAACAACGGTATTATCCGGTTTCTCCGGCAATGCAGGGAAATATTGATAAAGAACTAAATGAGATGTTAGAGGCAGGATTTATTGAGATATCCAACAGTGCTTGGTCATCTCCAATACTATTAGTCAAAAAGAAGGATGGGTCTTTTAGGTTTTGTGCAGATTTTAGAAAGCTTAGTAAGAATACTGATAGGGATGCTTATCCACTACCCTACATAGCGGCCATTTTGGACAGGCTTCGAGGAGAGAAGTTTTTGTCCTCTTTGGATATAAAATCAGCGTATTGGTTGATTCCAATGGAGGAGGAGTCTAAGCCCTACACCGCTTTCACGGTTCCCGGGAGAGGTCTCTTTCAGTTTAGAAGGATGCCTTTCGGGCTTCATAAGTCGCCTGCGACATAGCAACGGTTTATCGACACAGTTTAGGGTGCCGATCTAGAGCCGTACGTCTTCGTCTATTTAGACGACATCATTATCCTGACGCATACTTTCGAGAAGCATCTTGAAATCCTAAAAGAAAGTTTTGGACAGGTTGAGTGAAGCAGGGTTTAAGGTCGGTAAGGAGAAGTGTATCTTCTGTAGGCCATCGTTGAAGTTTTAAGGGTATGTAGTGGATCGAAATGGGTTACATGTAGACCCGGACAAAGTGGAAAGCATGGTTAGGATTCCAGCACCGAGGAATGTGAAAGAGGTTAGGAGTTTCATAGGGACAGTGTCGTGGTATCGTCGATTTGTGCCAAATTTTGCCAATTTGCTTCGACCACTGTCAGATTTATTAAAGAAGGGTAGGAAATTCATCTGGACTGATAAATGTGAGAATAGTTTTAGGAAGACCAAGGAGTGCTTGGTTACAGCACCAATACTAACTTGCCCAGATTTTCAACGACCTTTTGTCGTACAAACAGACGCGTCGGACTACGGAATCGGTGCCGTATTGTCACAGAACTTCGATGATGGGGAAAAGGTTGTCTGTTACCTTAGTAGGTCCTTAAATAGGAGTGAACGCAACTATTCGACGACGGAAAAAGAGTGTTTGGCTGTACTATGGGCAATCGAGAAGTTACGACCTTACATCGAAGGCGTTCGATTCACGGTTGTGAGTGATAATTATTCGCTCATATGGTTGAACAATTTTAAAGATCCGCAGGACTAGCACGTTGGGCAGTTCGGCTTCAACAGTTTGACTTTGAGATCATCCATCGCAAGGGCAAAGAACATGTAATTCCAGATATGTTATCTCGAGGAGTTTCGGTATTAGCCGAGATCTCAGAAGGGGATCAAGACCCTTGGATTGCGAAAATGATCTCAGAGATAAAGTCAAATCCGCTAGCTTACCCAGCGTGGAGGGTAGAACAAGGTCAACTGTTCAAACTGATTAAATCGAACCATGTTGTTGTTCATGAAAATAATCAAGAATGGAAACAAGTGGTAGGAAAACAGGATAGATTAGTTATATTACAGGAATGCCATGATAGTCCTTTAGCTGGACACATGGACGTTAGGAAAACTTTTGCTAGGATAGGGGGAAAGTACTATTGGCCTAAAATGAGAAGCGATATTACTAAGTATGTTAGGAATTGTAAAGTTTGCCAACAAGTAAAACCGGTTAATGAAAAGCCAGCTGGTTTGATGACTGAGAGAGTAGGAATAAAGGCACCGTGGGAAATGATCTGTGTAGATCTCGTTGGTCCCCTTCCAAAGTCAAGTAGAGGTTTTATCTACATTTTGACTGTCGTCGATTTTTTCACCAAATTCCCCCTTTTTTCGCGTTAAGGTCTGCTACTGCCAATGCAATTTGCCGGGAGTATGAGGAAAATGTCTTTCTCCTTTTTGGTATTCCTAAGGTTGTCGTCTGTGATAATGAGACTCAGTTCCGATCTAAACAACTGAAATCTCTTTGCGATTCTTACTCTACCCAAATTCGTTTTACAGCCGATTACCACCCACAGGCTAATCCAGCGGAGAGGATTAACCAAATCATCAAAACAACGCTCAGAGCATACGTCTCTGATAATCTAATTTATAATTTTGGTAGGGACATGGCGACTTCAAGTCGAGAAGTGCCAATAGTAGGTGATAGATTAAGATTAGATAGGGTTCAGGATTTTAGCGAGTTAGAAGTACGGTTTAGGGATCTTAGAGTAGACATCGAAAAGAAGCTACGCGAGTTACACAAATGAAAGTCAGCAAACTTGACGACGGCACATTTGTGTTGCTTCGCTACCCATAAATTGTCGATGCATCAGTTTCCTATGTGAACCTCACAATATCCGAAGGCCATAGGAAACTGAATGCAAACCCTAAATTGGTCAATGCATCATTTTCCTATGGGAACTTCTCAACTACCGAAGGCCATAGGAAACTGAATGCATTGACCTTTAATTTAAGTAGGTATCTACTGTAAATGAATAGAATTAGAAAGACAATAAAAACTTAACCGTCAAACGAGACACAACGAAGTGCTCTGGTGTTTTTATTCGTATACATATTATACCCAAATTATATATATGCAACTGGCGCAGTCGTCGTGAAGTGAACCGCGAATACATTTTTTTAAATTTCAAAGCAAAAGACTAAAAATCAGTCGCGATCTTGAAAAAAAAAATAAGTGTTTTTCCTCGCCGTCCAACCTAAAAGTGTAGTGTTTGTTGTTTGCCATCCACTAACCCCACCTCCGCCCTGATAAAAAAAAAAAGTTAAGTAGTTGTTGTGTGCCATCCACGAACCCCTCCTCCACCCTGATTATTGTGATTAGTGATTGCTGCGGACTATAAATCAGTCCTCACAAAAAAAAACAGTCCAATCTCATAATAGGTAAATCAGAAAGGAATAGACAATTCGACACCAATCGTGGTTTGAAGATGGAGCAGTTATTAGAATGTGTTGTTAACACCTTAAACGCTCTGACAACTGTTCAAAAGCAACAGCAGGAGCTTCAACAGTTTATGGCGCAACCATCAATAACATTCAATAAGCGAATCGCTTATATCAAGGAGTTTGGAGGTGAAAAAGGAGAGCTAACACAGTTCTTGACCTGCGTTGATGCTCATCTGGCGGCCACCCCGGAGGCACAGAAAACGGAAATGTATAAAGCGATATACAATATAAAAATTGTAGGAGCAGCAAAAAGCCTTTTGTATACGACGCCGTTTGTTTCCTGGGAACTCACCAAGTATCAACTAATCCAACATTTCCGGCCCATAATTAACATTGATAGCATTCTTCATAAGATAAATAATATAAATAATATTATAATATTTTAGAACTATGCAATAAAGTAGATTATTTATTGAAGGAATGCCATGAGTATGCATTATACGAGTCAAATAAATTAGAAATCATAAGCTCTTGTAAGCAATTCATTATTGCAAAAATAAAAGAACTAACAGTTGGACAATTATCTAGGGAAATAAGAAATAGCTTCGATTTGAATAGCATATTGGGGATTCTACGATCCTATATTCCAGATAGTGAGTTAAATTTAAAGAAACAGAACAAACATACATCAAGTATGAACTCGGAAGTTCAAGATTACAGATCAGGAGAGAAAAGATATGCTTTTAATAATAATTATAACAGATATAGTAATAATTTCAATAATAGTAACAATAATAGATCAGGACAATCCAGAAATAAATATTTTAATAACAATAGGTCAAATCAAACTAGACAAAAGAGTTCTCAAGTGTTCAATCCATCAGGTCAGTTAAGAAATAGTTACCAAAACCCGAAACCTATGGATGTAAATAATTTGTATAGTAATAACGAAGCTAGTTGTAGTAGTGAAGTGAGTGAAACGAGGAGAGTTCAAAACGAAGAAGTTAACAGCATAGAACCAAATTGCGGATTTTTGGAACTAAGCCTCGGACACAAAATATTTTGTAACTTTTGTATAGGTAACAAAAAATTAAAAGCGTTGATTGACACTGGCTCAACAGTAAGTTTGATAAACTCATCTAGAGTTGATTGTAAATATTATCCTGTTTTTGAAGAGAAATCAGTAGTTCTTAATACAATTAATAATAAAACAGAACAGTTTATTCAAATTGTTGTTACAGAAGTCCCTAAAGAATTTCGAATGGGGAGTAATAGCAAGTTGAAATGGTATAAAATGGATTTAAAAAATAAAGATTACGATCTCCTTGTAGGTATGGATATAATTAGGAAAAATTTCAGTGTTATTAATATGAGAGAAAAGTTTGTAGAACTAACTAACACTGCAAAAATAAACTTATATTCTGAAGAAACACCATACATAAGTGAGAAGGCTGTAGAAGTAGATCTCTCTCAATTAAATAATCAGGAAAAAGAAGAAATTAGTAAGATTTTAAAACAATACGAAAAATTGATTTACAAGGAAGGTGATCAACTTACTAATACAAATTCCATAATGCATGAAATTCTAACAACAACTGAGCAACTAGTAAATTCCAGGCCATATAGACTACCGCCGAAACACGAAGGTGAAGTTCGGAGACAAATTTTAGATATGGAAAAGCAAGGTATTATTCGAAAGTCAAACAGCCGATATTCTTCTCCCATAGTTGTTGTCCCGAAAAGGGTTGGTAAATCAGGTGAACAAAAGTTCAGGCTTTGTATAGATTATCGGAAAATAAATGAAATCACTATTGATGACAAATACCCTCTACCTAATATAGACAATATATTAGACAAATTAGGGAGAGCCCAGTATTTCACAACATTGGATTTAGCTAAAAGCTACTACCAAATTAAAATGCATCCCAGAGACATTCATAAAACTGCATTTGTAACTCCAAACGGTTTATATGAGTTCACTCGAATGCCTTTTGGTCTCAAAAACGCCCCAGCCACATTCCAACGGCTCGTGAATGAAATACTTAGGGAGTATATTAACAAGATCTGTGTAGTCTATCTTGATGATATTCTTATTTTTTCCACTAGTCTAGAAGAGCATCTAATTGCCATCACGAAAATCTTTAGTACCCTGGCTTAACATAATCTCAAGGTCCAGTTTGAAAAATGTTCTTTTCTTCAAAAAGATACAGAATTTTTGGGTCACATCTTGACCGATGAAGGTATGAAACCCAACCCCGATAAAATCAAATGTATCTTGAACTACAAATTGCCAACAAAAGAAAAAGAATTAAAATCCTTTTTGGGAATCACGGGATTTTACCGGAAATTTGTAAAGAATTATTCAAAAATTGCGTACCCGATGATAAAATTTTTAAAGAAAAATGCAAAGATTAATACAAAAGATCCGGAATATATACAGTCTTTTGAAACCCTAAAACAAAATATAACTAGCTATAACATACTAAGATTTCCAAATTTTGATAAAAAGTTTACGGTTTTTACCGATGCTTCAAATTTCGCGGTCCTCACTCAAGAAGGTCAACCAGTTTGCTATGCATCGAGGTCCTCAAACGACCATGAAAAAAATTATTCACCTACTGACAAAGAATTTCTTGCTATTGTCTGGTCAGTGACATATTTTAGAGTTAGACCATACCTCTGGGGAAATAAATTTAAAATAGTCACTGATAATCAACCAATTAAGTAAAATATAACGGAAAGAAACCAGAGATGGTTGTTCAAACTATCTGAATTTAATTACGATATAGAGTACTTAAGGGGTAAAGACAATAAGGTGGCGGATTTCTTAAGTCGTATAGAAGAAGTGGACCAGTTAGACGATGAATTTGAATCAAGTATGGCAACAATCCATTCAGCCCCAGAGCAACAATTATACCATTTCCCAATAAAAGAAAACATTGTTAATATATACAAAACACAAATAATTCTTTCCAATTCAGTTTTAGTAGAAGTGCAAGAGAGTCATGGCAGAAGAATCATCCACGTAAATATGACTAAAAATCAGTCATACTGGCAGGATCTCTTCAAACGAAACCTGATAAAAGGGAAAGTAGGCATTTATACAGAACTATCATACCATGAGTATAACAAGATTCAGAAATGCCTAATAGAACTTTTCAGGGACCATAAAAATTTAACTTTTATTAAATGCACAAAAAGAGCTCTTGAGGTAGGAACAGAAGCAGACATTTGTAAGCAAATCTCCTTATACTACGTGAAAGAGAGCAGTCATTCTGAAATAGTTGAAACTTATAGAACTCTAATAAATAAGTTATACTACCCAGGATTAGGTAAGCAAATATCCAAGGTAATAGGAAACTGTCAAACATGTCAGGAAGGGAAATATGACAGAAAACCTATTAAACCAAAATTTCAAGTTTCTTAAACACCAAAAGAAGCAAATGAAATATTACATATGGATATTTACCACTTCAACAAATATTTTTATCTAACATTTTTGGATAAACTGACTAACACAGCTTCTGTATATAATTTAACTAGCTGTGCCCGCGACTTCGTCCGCGTTACTTGATAGTGACTTTCGGCAGCATTTTTAATTTTTTAGGATACTTATTTTGCAAATAAGACATATTCATGCGTTTTAGTAAATTATTTTTATATTATTTAATTTCAGTACATTTTTGCACACGACGTTCTTACTTTTTCCTTTTTTTTTTGTCAATTAAAATGGTTTTGCGAGTTTGATACACTCTTTTAAACTAAAGTGACAAATCAGTGGGAATTAAAGAAATACGGGGAATCAATAGTTTTCTAATTACGCTGTTAAAGTCATTATTTAAACTTTTATAATGCCCCATCCCAGATGTGTAATTTGTAGCTGTGTACAATTCTAGAATACTCATTATTGGCACTGGAACACCAACTTGCAGCCACTGCTGATAATTCTAAGGAATTGAGAAACTCTATAGCGTATGATGGGACTTGCTCAGTGTCCATAATATTGTCTATTGATAGACATTCGACAACATCCCCCAATATCAACAATCGCTTATATGGTTAACTATCTCATTAGTCGGCCCCAAAAACGACTTTCCACACAGTCATTACCGATTGCCAATATTTATTTGAAGATCAAAATAGAAATTTCTTCTCAGGTCAACTGTGTAATCAACAATTAGACAGAAATCACCTCACGGTGAAAGAACTTTTGAAATCGGTCCAGTATCTTCAAGGTTCCCGTTTACGTTGCCGTTCCCATAGGAATGTTGAGAAACAAATACAGCCCATGTCAAGACTATCTCTGCACCAAAATTCATACAAATAGGTTCAATAGTATGGGCGGTAGATGGTAACAAAGTAAAACAGACAGACGGAGTTGATTTGGATCTATAATATTAGTAAGTATTTCCGTTCCCATGGGAATATGGGGATAAATTGAAGTTAATGTTACTTTGAGATAGTGTAGCATTCTAACGGGGAAATAATTCTTTAAATCAGTTCTGAAGGGCCCCGTTTACGTTTGCATTCTTGTGGGAATACAGGGATAACATATACTTATAGCCTATGTCCATCTTCAGGCTCAAGACTATGACTCTGTACCAAAATTCGTATAAATAAATTTAATAGTTTGGGCGGTTTTTGATTACAAATAAAATTAGACAGACAGATTTCATTTCAGACTTATGATATTAGTAAAGAATCCCTTTCCCGTGGGAATATGGTGATTGTTCCCGAAGGAATATGATGATGACTTACAGTTGATGTTACTCAGGGATAGTGTAGCATTCTAACGGTGGAAGAATTTTTGAAATCGGTGCTGTGGCTTCAAAGTTCCCGTATACGTTCCCATTCCCGTGGGAATATAGGGATAAAATATATAGCCTATGTCCTTCCTCAGGTTCTAGACTATCTTTGTACAAAATTTCATTTACATCTGTTTATTAGTTTGGGCGGGAGATGGTAACATAGAAAGGCGAACAGACAGAGCTACTTTTGCATTTATAATATTAGTGAAGACCGGTTCCCGTGGGAATCTTCGAATGAAATGTATCCTATGTCCTTCTTCAGGCTCCAGATCATCTCTGTATAAAATTTCATTTAAATCGGTTCTGTAGCTTGGGCGAGAGATGGTAACATAGAAAGGCGATCAGACAAAGCTACTTTCGCACTTATTATATTAGTAAGGACTCCCGTTCCCGTAGGAATATGGGGATGAATTTATGTTTATGTTACTCGAGGATAGTGTAGCATTCTAACGTTGGAAGAATTTTTGAAATTGGCGCTGTAGCTTTTAAGTTCCCATATACGTTCCCGTTCCCGTGGGAATTTAGGGATAAAATATATAGCCTATGTCCTTCCTCAGGTTCTAGACTATAACTGTACAAAATTTCATATCAATCAGTTTAGTAGTTTGGGCGGGAGACGGTGACATAGAAAGTCGGACAGACAGAGTGACTTTCACATTTTTTATAATATTAGTAAGGATTAGTAAGAACTGGGTTAATATGCTAGAATGTATTGAAGAACAATTTGCTAAGTTTGGAAATCCAAAGAAAGTTGTTTGTGATAACGAGTTCAATTCCGAAAATATAAAAAAGAGTTTTTCAGAGAAGAAGGTGTTCAGTTTCACTTTACAAAGCCAAACTCTCACACAGGAAACTCTGATATTGAACGTTTCCATTCAACACTGCTTGAAATCTTATTGACAATAAAAAATAGAGAATTAACTACTAACCTCAAAATTCACAAGGCAGTTAAAATTTATAACAATAGATTTCATTCAACTTTAGGAACAAGCCCAAATAAAGCGCTAGAATCAGATCCAATTTTTTTAAGCAATAAAGCGATTAAACGCAAGAAACATATTATAGATAAAAGAAATTTAGATAGAGAAGAATACGATGAACAAAGGAGCAAAGGTTTTATTAGAAATTACAAGCATTTACGTCACAAAAATGAACCATATTTTAGGAAAAAGAAATTACGTAACGTCCATCCAACAACGGTTAAAAGACCTAATCAATTTGCAGGTTCTGATTTGGCTAATGTCTTCTGATTTAGATTTTTTTAAACGAAAACAATCCAAGATAGGAGCTTTTAAATTGAAAGGAATAAAATTAATATTAGCTATAAAACTCCCAAAAAGTTATATTCAAACCCAGTTAAAAATGATAATGCCTACAAAGCCCAACAAAGAAAACAAAGAAAACAAAGAAATAGATATAATGGCTGTAGAGTACATTGAATTAAATGGAACTAAATATGACTATAATCCAAACAACATTAATATTAAAGATTTAAAGAAAACGGATAATTGTTTAACTGAAGGTATATGTAAATTTAGAATAAACAATAAGACTGTAATTAAAAATATTGAAGAAAACCTAATTGTATGTAAAAATTTAAGAAAAGAAGTGATTGCGAACGGTTGTGATGATAGAAATCTAGTACTAAATGGAAATTTTATTATAAACATCAATAACTGTACAATTAATATACGAAATATTTCAATTTCAAATTTTAATATGGAATTTGTTCATAAATTTTCTTTTGAGGAAGATCAAAATGTTAATATTACAGAAAAGCTAAGTTTTGAAACAATGTTAGAAATATATCAAATTCAAAATTTAAAACACATAAATGAATTAAAATACCATAAAAATAATAATTATATTATAAGTTCAATCACAATCATCATTGTATGTCTAGCTATAATAATAATAGGAGTTCTTATTTTTATAATACCTACAAAAAAAGAATAAAAATGTTAAAAGTGTTGTTAAGAAAATAGAAAGTAAAATTCAGGAGAATTTTGAATCAAAGGGGGGTGAAGTTACACAAATGAAAGTCAGCAAACTTGACGACGGCACATTTGTGTTGCTTCGCAACCCATAAATTGTCGATGCATCAGTTTCCTATGTGAACCTCACAATATCCGAAGGCCATAGGAAACTGAATGCAAACCCTAAATTGGTCAATGCATCATTTTCCTATGGGAACTTCTCAACTACCGAAGGCCATAGGAAACTGAATGCATTGACCTTTAATTTAAGTAGGTATCTACTGTAAATGAATAGAATTAGAAAGACAATAAAAACTTAACCGTCAAACGAGACACAACGAAGTGCTCTGGTGTTTTTATTCGTATACAACATATTATACCCAAAATATATATGCAACTCGCGCGGCAACCAAGAAGTCTGCGAAAACATACAACCTCCGCAGAAGAGATGTGCAATATCTCGTTGGCGAGCAGGTTTGGCGTCGAAATTTTGTGTTGTCGGAAGCCGCGAACTATTACGCAGCCAAGTTAGCACCGAAGTTTGTCGGTCCGTTTGTGATAAAGAAGCGTGTGTCACCTTGAACATATGTCTTAGAGGATAGTAATGGTAAAGAACGCGGAACTTGGAATGCGAAGGATCTCAAACCGTACACCGATGCATCCCTGGAGAATTGAGCCTCAAAGTATTTTTTAGCTTTTATTTTTTATTTTGTTTACTTTTTTTAATATTTCTCCATATCGCGTTGTCTTTCAAAAGGCTGGCGATTTTACGCCCTGGTTCAAAACACCTTTTTCATTTTTCCTTGAACCATTAGCTTTAAGAAATGTCTTACAGTTTTATCGAACTGCAAGAACATTTCTTGGCAGGTAAGGGTGGGATTTGTTGCGGTATATTGCACCACAACAAGTTAGACCTTTACTTTTCTTCCTTTTCCCATTTTCACCCCTCCTTTTGTTGTGGCTTCAAGGTGCTGCCAGAGTACAAAGAAAACCTAGTCCATCAGCTAGCGGTGTACTTCAAAGCATTTTGGAAAAGCAACTCAAATAGGTACCCCTTCATTGAGCCAGTGGACGGCTGGAGACTCAAGCAGCGATAATAAGAACCAGGAAGGTTCTGGAGAAAGTCCATCGCAACAGCAGCAGCAGCAGGTTACTAACAACCTAATTTTTGTACTAAAGGTAGAGATATGGCTACCCATCTCTAACGCACTGACTAGTTATCAGTCAACGTTTACTATAACGTCATCATCATCAGAATTTGGCATTTGAAGCCTTTTTCAATATAAATGGCCAAGAGCCCAACGTAATGGCTGAGTGCCCACCGTAAAGGCCGAGTGCCCAACCTAAAGTGCTTTACCTTAGCAAGAAATGACTCTTTATAGAACTATCCCCATTCCCCAAATCTGCGCGAAGGTTCACCGAAGTAATTTAGTAGTTTTCGCGAAAAGTGACGAATCCTCTTAAACTGAATCCTAGCTTAAATAGTTTTCTTGCACAGTGTAACTTGGGTCGGTTGGGCCGAGGGAATTTGTTAAAAGTAATAGTTTTTCAATTTTCTATTCTGGAATGGATTGAAATGGAGCAGGTCTGGATTCGTTCATTCGGGCGAGTTGTTGCGAATCTCTAACGACCGAGAGATTCAGCAACAAAGTTGTTTAGAAAAGAGCGATGGATGCGTTTCGCCTACGGCGCAGACTCCAGCGAATTTGCTGAGAGTACTGCAGATACCCCGTGACGAATCTCCACGACTCTGATTGGTCGAAGTGAGTGGCATTTGCTGAATGCGCCGATGAACGAAGAGACCGCCAAGAAGATGGCACTTCTTGGTTGACCTCTGAAAAGGACATAGTGACAGAAAGTTTTGAAAATTGAATAAGTGTTCGGAGAATTTATAATCGAGTGTTTAATCTTAGCAAGTTGTGAAGGAGTCACAGCCAACGACCTCGTAATTAAATGCTCTACAACTATTAACAGGTTGTCAACCTTCGGCTGTGCCTCGATATCCGATCCTCTCACATTCAGCTACATTGCATAGAAATACATAACACTTGACTTGCTTGTGTATCCATAGAGTGCATTGTACTCGGAACAATATGATTCCCAACGGCAGGCCACTGCCAGCCAACAGAAGTAATAAGGGATCATATTGCTTTGACTGCATGCGCGCTGTTTATGCCACAGCAATAGTCTTTGGGTATGAGCATTTGTTTATGATATAGGTCATTGGCGCTCACCCAAAAGAATGTGATGATGAAGCATTTTAATTGGATATCGAAGTGTAGTCGATTGTTCGATAGCCAGAAATAGAGCTTAATAAATTTGTATAAATAGGGAATGAATTTACAAATAAAATGTCATTAGTGATCGTGGACTCGATCTCGAACATACTCTCTGGTTTTTGTTGATATAAGGCATTGAGCCGAAGGCAATTCCTGGGTAGTTCCAAGTTGTTTCCACTACCATCCCTCGACTTTGCAGTTAGTGCGAAAGAGGTTTGAGCCTACAGCAGTGAATGCTTGGCGATTTGGTAGTTTGGAAACCAGTGAACTTTACATGGCGATCCTGCCAGGAGTATTCTAAATCAACAGAAGCAGGAGCCAGGGAGAGTGTTTCATAAGACAAAGTTAAAGTCTTTTCCGCGCATACTAGTAAAAAAGTAGTAGAACAAGTCAGAGTCTTTTAAAGCTGTTCAAAGTAGTTTTTTTTTTGGTCTTTCTGTAAAATCAACCTTTTAATGACCACACGAAGCGACCTAATAGCGGCCGCAGAGCACCTCGCAGAGGCGCAACTTCTACTAAAGGCGAAAACAGCGAGTCCTGCAAACGACAAAACTATTGGCCCGTGTCCTCTGTACATACAAGAGTACAGAAGGCACGTACATAAACATAAAAACACACCAACAAAGATGACTACAGTTAAACATAAATTACAAAAACAAAACAACATCATGAGGGCGATCAAAACAAGCAGCACAAACAACGTTCTAAATTTTTACCGAACACTACATTGCTTCCATCGCAGAGTTCCACAGGAAAAAGCGGATTTTTCTCCAAATTGATTAAATTATGTAATACAGTACTACTACTACTACATTTAAAATTAGTTATTTTAGAAAATAGTATATTTTTTTTTTATGTTAACGAAAAGAAAAACACAAGTAACATTGCAAAATTATCAAAGATGAAAAATTTCCATTCCCTATTACATATATATATATATTGTCACACAGTACGTTTTCAAGGTTTCTATCAATATCGGGTCTAACATTTTCAAAATGCTTTGCGCATCTTGACGATTAGTATTCAAAAAAAAATTTAAAAATTTAGAACACCACAATAAAAATTTAATTGAAGTATTCGAAAGATTGAGAGAAGTAAATCTCAAACTACATCCAAGTAAATGTGCTTTCCTTAGAAAAGAAGTTTTATATCTAGGTCATATAATATCAGACAAAGGTATTATACCAGATCCATCAAAATCCATAGTAATGAAAAATTATCCAATCCCACAAAATGCAGACGAAGTAAGGAGATTTGTAGCATTTGCTAACTACTATAGAAAGTTCATACCAAATTTTGCAACACTAGCAATTCCTTTAAACCGTTTATTAAGAAAGAACGTAGAATTTAAATTTTCCGAAGATTGCAATACCTCATTTAATTTGCTAAAAGAATTCCTAATAAGCCCAAATATTTTACAGTTTCCAAATTTTGAAAAAGAATTTATACTCCGAACAGACGCCTCTGGATTTGCCTTAGGTGCTGTTATATCAAATTTTGATGATAAACCCATCGCATACCCAAGTAAATCATTAAATAAAGCCGAAAAGAATTACAGCACTATAGAAAAAGAATTGCTCGCTATAGTATGGGCCGTAAAACATTTCAGACCTTATCTTTTCGGAAGACGTTTCAAAATACTAACGGACCATAGACCACTAGTATATCTGTTCTCACTAAAAGAACCTTCAAGTAGATTAACGAAATTTAGGCTAATATTAGAGGAATATAACTTTACTGTGGAGTATTCACCAGGCAAAGACAACTGCACTGCGGATGCACTAAGTAGAATACAACTAAAGTCAGAGGACTTACAGAATTTATTTGTGTGTCACAACAAACACATACAACCAAAAAATCAACCGATGACTATTACAACAACAGCAGAAACATGCTTTGACAAAATATACCTTGATTTAGTTGGACCTCTTGACGAGACGGAAAATGGGTCAAAATATATATTAACACTTCAAGACGAACTAACGAAATTTACAGAAGCTATTGCTTTGCCAAATAAGGAGGCTAATACCGTAGCTAACGGACTTGTAGAAGGCTTTATCCTAAAGTATGGAGTCCCTGCTACCATAGCATCTGACCAAGGTACAGAATTCATAAATAGAGTTTTCAAAGATCTATGTAAGTTATTAAAGATAGAACAACTGCAATCTACCGCTTATCACCATGAAAGCATTGGAGCACTAGAAAATTCTCATAAAGTTTTAGGAGCATACCTTAGGAGTTATGTAGAAGAAAAACATACAGATTGGAACAACTGGTTGCCATACTATGTTTTCTGTTACAACACTTCAGTACATTCAGAAACAGGATTCACCCCATTTGAATTAGTATTTGGAAGACAATGTAACTTGCCTTCAAATCTTATAAAGAAAGTTGAACCAGTGTACAACTACGAAGACTATGTGATAGACTTAAAACACAGACTACAAATTGCTCATAAGGATGCTAGGGATACTTTAATACAAAAGAAAGTTTCTAGGAAAGATAGGTACGATTCTGATAGAAAAGCAAAAACTCATGATTACAACGTAGGTAGCTTAGTCTTGTTAAGAAACGAAAGCAGAAAGAAGTTAGATCCAATAAATATAGGACCATATGAAGTCTTATCACAAGAGGGAGTAAATTGCGAAATTAAATGTGAAAATAAGAAAGTAATTGTTCACAAGAACAGATTGAAACCATTTTATATATATATGTTACTATTATAATTTGTAAACTTATACATTTGTGAAGTTCAAAAAGAAGATTTGAAGATAAGAAATTGATTGTAAACAAAAACAGATAAAACCCATTTTATGTAAGACTATTATTGTGTTATTTGTGAGATTGTAAAAGAAAAAGTAGAAATAAGGAATTGATTTTATGGATGTTATTGTATACCTAATTTGTGAAATTGTGAAAAAAAAAATTTTAAAATAAAAAATTGATTGAATGTATGTTATTGTATAAGTTGTGAAATTGTGAAATAAATGTAAATTGATAAATAGGTTAAAACCATTTTTAGCATATATATACTAGTATTGTAAATTTAAAAAATTAAAAAAAAAAAAGAGAGAGAAACATGTGCATATTGTCAAAACAAATGTTCTGATATTAAATCAATGTTTAAATGTAATTGTAAGAATAGAAATAAGGTAATAACTAAACAAAATATCAATGCGCGCGTATTGAATATAAATATATACATATAAATATAAATAATAAGTAAATATGAAAAGAGAATATTGTTTTGAATAAAATAGAAAAAAAAACAAATAATTGTACCAAATACTGCATAACATACAATGAAAAAAAAAAAGAGAAGTAAATTTTAACTAATGTAAATATCACAAATGATACCAAAATATTAACTAAAATTAAACATCCAGAAATAGCCACAATGTTCAATCCAATATGATAAATGAAAAAAAAAAGTTTAATTTCATACTCCCGTATTTGTAAAAGAGTCGTGGAAAAGTAGAAATCAACACTCTTGTCTTGATTTCTTCCTTTTCCCCAGGAAGGGTGGTGTGAAGGAGTCACAGCCAACGACCTCGTAATTAAATGCTCTACAACTATTAACAGGTTGTCAACCTTCGGCTGTGCCTCGATATCCGATCCTCTCATATTCGGCTACATTGCATAGAAATACATAACACTTGACTTGCTTGTGTATCCATAGAGTGCATTGTACTCGGAACAATATGATTCCCAACGGCAGGCCACTGCCAGCCGACAGAAGTAATAAGGGATCATATTGCTTTGACTGCATGCCCGCTGTTTATGTCACAGCAATAGTCTTTGGGTATGAGCATTTGTTTATGATATAGGTCATTGGCGCTCACCTAAAAGAATGTGATGATGAAGCATTTTAATCGGATATCGAAGTGTAGTCGATTGTTCGATAGCCAGAAATGGAGCTTAATAAATTTGTATAAATAGGGAATGAATTTACAAATAAAATGTCATTAGTGATCGTGGACTCGATCTCGAACATACTCTCTGGTTTTTGTTGATATAAGGCATTAAGCCGAAGGCAATTCCTGGGTAGCTCCAAGTTGTTTCCACTACCATCTATCGACATTGCAGTTAGTGCGAAAGAGGTTTGAGCCTATAGCAGTGAATGCTTGGCGATTTGGTAGTTTGGAAACCAGTGAACTTTACAAAGTAGTGCAAGTTTAAATTGTTTTAGTGTTTGCTTGGCAGGAAGGCCAAACTAAACAGTGTTTTGATTCTGTGCAGGAAAGCTCCAAGCAGGAATTCGAAAGAGTTAGTGCCAGTACGGGCAAGAGAACTCAGGCAGGATTCGTCAGAAGAAAGCTAAGTATTTCTATACCTTAGTCTTTTAATTTTATAAAAGTGGAAAAGTGTTAGTAGTGCGTTTGTTCTGTTTTGACTATTGATTCATATTGCTTGAATCGGTAACCCTTCGCCTTTTGTGATTAATCCAGAGATTGCAGGACGCGCGACCTCCATTTAACCATTTTGTCTGTTCGGGAAAATTCCCAAAGAGTCGTTTGTTTGCGGGAGCATTGTGCACATACTTTGTTGTTTGCATTTTAACCTGGGTAAAACCCCATCTTCGAACTAAGATTTCATACTATTTAAATTGTTAACTGGCTCTTCGCCAGACTCTACATACATTATATACCCCCACTTGTTTATGAAAAAATTTCAGGTTTTCTACCTCTGGCTCTTTGCCAGACTTTACGTACATTGTATACCCCCACTTGTTTATGAAAAAATTTCAGGTTTTCTGCCTATACCCGTAAAGGTTTCCTGAATAAAATATATTTTATTCCTTTTTGGAAATCAAACGCGTTGTTTTTTTTTCAATTGAAGATCATTTTCAGCATTAAAGTTGGTTTGGAAATTCCAAGAAAAATTTCCTGGCGCCCTCTATTTTGTGAAACACCCTACTTGTGCTTTGATAGAACATTATTTATCATTTATTCCTGTTCGTATCAATTCTTCTATAACTATAATAACTAATAAAACTACCTACGGAATGAGCAGCTGGCATTGGTAGCATATTATCTTGCTACCTGTTGCATTCTTTTCCCATCGAAATCCACCCAGCTGTCATTTGACAGTTCATCCTAAATTTAAAATTCGGTCAACATCGCCGCGGCACATCGGTGTGCATGTTTTATATTCTTGCATTTTAAATAATTAATTAATCAATCGTTGCGATTAATTAATATATTAGTTAACTATCATCCAAGTTGTGGATTCGTTTAGATTCGTTTCATCGGGAAAAAAGTGCAACAGTAGAACTCATTTTGGAAGATGCTTCTCGCTTATGACCGACACATCAGCTCCAGAGTCAATTAGGAAGTAGTGTCTCTTTCGCTGAAGATAGCCTTCCAGTGACAGGCTGGCTCCGTTGGTCACTCCTACGAAGATAGAATTTGAATTCGAATTACATGCGGAAGCTACGTTGGGTTTGGAGGAAGAAGTATGTGGTGAAGCGACTGGTGTTTGTTTTTGAGCGCCCGCTGGTAGATTTTAGTTTTCCGACGAAGTTTTGTCTTTTGTGGCATCGTAGCACAGAACGCGTTTATGACTGCGTTGATCAATTCGAGATGTTATCTTTTGAGCAACCCTCAGGGCCTCAGACAGATTTTTGGGTCGTGACACTGCGACTAGATTTTGAACTTGATCGTTTTCTATGCCTTTAATGAACTGGCTAAGGACTATCTCTTCGACAACTTTTTCAGCCTCATCAGGAAATGCAGAGGTTGCTAAACGCTGAAGATGAGTAGCGAACTCTGGCAGAGATTCCTTAGGTTTTTGGAGCCGGTTTCGTAGTAAGGAATAACTCGTGCGGTCGTCCAAGCTAAAACACTGTCGCAGAAGTTCCTTCAGGACTCCGTACAAGAAAAGCTTCCCCTGGGCATAGCACTTAGCACAGTCAAAGCTTCTCCTGGAAGCTGCATCGCTAACCCATGGGCTTTTTCATATTCGGTCCACCCATGAAACTTAGATACAATTTCAAACTGGGTCTCGTAATCAGTCCATGAAGCGGTTCCATCGTAGGGTTGTACTAATTTCGGGTTAAATGGTCGGTATATACCTGTTTGGGATGTGGTTGGAGCCAGTGGGATCAAGAAATCGTTCCCTGAACACTGTACCATTTGAGACACCTGTGGATAAAAGGTCATGTTTGCACTTGCCAGCTCAGCGGCATACAATGTAGGAGGCGGTTGAGTCGTCTGCGAATTTGAGTTTGGTGCCCTTGTTGTGTCGATCGGATGAGGTGGGTGCAATATCGGTGGTATCCTGGATCCTGGACAACTAGTACTAGGATGAGCATGCTGTGGGTTAAAGTCGATACTTCCAAAGATTCGATCCCCCGACAACGCATTCTTCGTGGACGTAACGTCGCAGAGTTGATGAGACGATTGCCTTAGTAGCGGTGCGTTTGGTTCCGGTGGTGACGGAAGCCGTTGCTGAATCGGTCCTGGGAGTAACGGTGGAACTTGTTGTAGTTGATGTTGTGGTTGGTTCAGCGGTTCACCCAATGTGATGTTTGGGCTGGGTAGGTGATCGATTTCACATGGGAGAAAAGGGTTGGTTGATGACCATGGTCGAGGGGAAGAATGGGAGGACACTGCTGCGGCAAAAGTCCTATTGCTAACTATTATCTCCAACTATTCTAGTTTTCTCTCCACGCTTGTCTGCCGGTTGGCTAACTCAGCTTTCCACAGAGTGAGTTTCGCTCCCAAAACAAAGTCTGGTTGTTCCATTGTTGTCCCAAGAGCGCTTTTATTTCATCCATATTTATTTTGCGGTGGCTTGAATTAACAAATTCTTGAGACCCCACACCTGACACCAGTGTAACGAAAGTGGATCTAAACGCCGGAAGGGAGAATTGAAAGAATCAATTATTCAAAGAAAATATTTTGTTTTTAAATTCTAGTCCCGAGAGGGTTTTTTTTTTCCTAATTTTATATTTTTTTGTTTTTCTATTTTTAACAATTTTATAGTTTTCCTTTCCTTAACTACCCCAAGACAACTTGCCAATAAGCGATTTTAGTGCGACTTTTACAGGAAATGTCTGCTTTCCAACCACTTCTTCATCGTTCCAGTTTCCATTGTCGTTTTATTGGAAGCTTTCCAAGGCAATCTCTCATTTCAAACGTCATCAGAATATCGCTTTTTAATGTTTTCAGGCTCGCTTTAAATCGTCTTGAAACCATTTTATTCACAATCGGCATCAAATTTACAGCAATTTCATGTGCCATACTTGTAGGCACGTCCATGTAAGACACAATTTGATGTTTTCCACCTGTGATTGGTTTTATTAATTAATCCACATTTAATTAATCGCATCCGGGAGTCTGAACGGTTTCATTCACCTGGTGTGTCAGTCAATTGACTTAGAACCTAGTGGAACTCATGTGGAACTCGAGTTTGACGTCTCGTAGCTATGGGGGTATTAACCTCATTTGCCTTCATAAGTCCGCTGGAGTCACACAAATAAGTCCGTATCTTCAAACATTTGGTAAAGACAGGTAGATTATTAGTTGAAATCACCTGCGACGCTTCCCATCTTTTTTTCTCGGGCAGGTGCATTGTTGGAGAAGGTGCTTTGTTGGAAGAGGCCCATTGCTGTAGAAGGTGGCGGATTGCGTCGCAAAAGACATCTGGCACTTGACAGAAGTGGGGCACCGAACAACAGAGTTGTAAAGAGAACAAAATAAATAAATAAGTAAATGAAATAATAATTATACAAATGTTTGTATTGGGCATTTTTGCATTTTCAGGGGCAGGCTCAATGCAAGACTTTCGTAGATTCGTCACAATACATTTCATCGTTAGGGTTAGAGGCGTACAAAACTCTTGTGATGGCTTTGAAAATTTTGCTGATTCTACCATTGCCCGTGGCAACGTGTGAGCGATCATTCAGTAAACTGAAATTGATAAAATCTTATCTCCGCACAACCATGAGCCAAGACAGGCCGTCAAATTTAGCTACACTTTTCATCAAAAATGAAGTAGGAGCATCACTCGCTTACAATGACATAATTGCTGAATTTGCAGCAACCAGAAAGTTAAGTTTCAAATGTTTTATTGTTGCAACACAACACTAAAATATTATTTTTTCTTAGGTTGTATCAAACCAATCAATTGTAATGAAATACAAATTTTAATACGTGTGAGCATAAGATTATTCGTATTACCTTTACACACTCAAATTATTTTCGATTTTATTTATACAAATAACAATTTCTTACTTTCATAAAGCAGAGGGGGAAGTGGTAAAACTAATAGTTTCCAATGGTTGTTTTTTCGCACTGGAAATTTGTTGCTGCCCCAGGCGCCAGCTCCCTTAGACCCGCCACTGCCTGGTTTCCAGGAAAATTAGTTTCTAGCATAAGACTGAGTGTCTCTGCTTTAGGCTCGGTAATACCGAGTCGGTATAGGAACCGTCTGATTACCTAAGTGTTTCCAGTTTTTGGTTCTGTTTTCAAAAATTTCTGCCACATCAAAAAATAATTTTTGAATTGAATTTTACTTTCTTCCTTTATTTTACTTTTATAGCATGTGTGTGGTGCTTTTCCATTTTTCCATCTGAGTTTCAACTCCTTTCTTTTGGTTTCATTTTATCTCCCGGATTCTGATTTCGTTCACAAGGTAACTTCGTTTTGCTTTGCACATGCAAACTCACTTTCACTACTTTTTTATTCTTACGCAATATTTCTTTTCTGCTTTTTTTTAAGCATACTTATATTTGTTCACATTTTATCTCCTTCTTCAGAGATACTTATAAATTTTTTTCTAACTACCGCACTTAAACGCCTAGACAACCAACATTTTTCCTTACTTTCACGTTCGCCAATTAATTATCTTATCTTAACTCACGAATTTGGTTTTGTTCATAAATGAACATAAAAGATAGTCCTGTCTCCTGTGTGCAGCTGTGTGTCATCTTAAATAAATAAAAAATACAGTCCACTTACGAAAGGGAAGATTATTTTCCCACACACAACACACAGCTGAACACAGGTCAATACAGAAAAGGTCATGCCATAAAGATATTATTATCTTTTTCTTGTAAATAAGTCTTTCTAGAATTGTAAAATGTATAAATAGAATAGGTTTACAAGAAATAAAGACAGTATCAAAAATATACTCATCGAGTGCAGTTAATTTGTACATTTGGTCCATCGAGCCCCAGATATTGAGCTCAGCCATAAAAAAAAAACTTAGTAAAATTCTAAGCATAAAATAAAATTAAATATAAGTTTTCCCCTACAAGTGGTAAGAGACTTAGAATTTAAAAAAGTGTAATCAGAACTATATACTGGTTAGCGTTAACGTGGCTACACAACGTTTAAAAAAAAAAAAAGTGTAATCAGAACTATATACTGGTTAGCGTTAACGTGGCTATACAACGTTTAAAAATAATAATAAAGTGTAATCAGAACTTATACTGGTTAGCGTAACGTGGCTATACAACGTCAAAAAAAAAAAGTGCAAATAACTAGTTGTGAGTCGAGGCACAGCTAAGTCAACGTGGCGACTAAACAAAAAACACCTCCAACGAACACCTTAAAGTAAAATAAAGTTAAGAAACTCATTAGCGAGATGGAAATAAATATTAATAAATTCAAAACATCAGTATAACATTTATTGAGTCTTATGAAAAACGAAGCCACAATATTGAAGGATTTTTTGAGGTTACTAGATCCAACTGCTCTCGATGTTGTAAACGAAGACACAATATTGAAGGATTTTTTGAGATTACCAGATCCAACTGCTCTCGATGTTATAAAATTTCTAAACTATTTGGGATCCAACCTGTTGAACCCGAAATATACTGAGAATATTGGAGTAGCATTCCAAGACTACGTTTTACTTATTTTGATGTCAAACACCAACAACGCAGAAGACGATGATGGCAAAAGCTTTGATCAAAAGAAATGCGTCGCTCTATCCAAACTTATGGAGCTTTCACCAAACATTCAACGATATGCCACAAAGTATTTTTTGAATAAACCTGCACCTTGAGTCCAAATGATGATATTACGATAAAAAAGAAAGCCAAACTTTCACGAGTCTCTGCGGTTTCAGATTTGGAGATCGTAAAATGCTGCTACCTATTGCTTTCATGTGATCCTGTCTTTTTCAAGGATCTTTGGAACTGGTCACCATTTGTTACTCAATTTCTTAACCAAGGTTGTCCTACCCAAAACTTCTTCTAAAATCGTGCCATAGCCATTATCACACTCACACCGCATCAATTGAAGGAATTAAGAGATGAAGAGACAATTGTATTGTTTCCCAAAGAGCAACACACCATTCCTAGTCTGTTGAAAATTGAAGAGAGCAAACTAGATTCAGTAATTTATTTGCCCTTTACCAGTGAAGTAGTGACCAATGCCGAGGGTGAGCTTCTTCCTATGTTCAATAATGAAAACAAAGTGTTCTACGATGAAACTGATGGTCACTACGACTCCAATGTGAAAGTCAATTTAAGGAGCATAGCATTGGGGGTTTCTTCAGGTAAAGAAAGTTGTTTGTCTGGACCAGTTGGTTGTGGTAAAACTGCCCGAGTTGAATATCTAGCCAGAAGGACAGGAAGGGTTTGTCCGGAACAGCTTGAAATTGATAATTTAACAAACAAAAAAGAAAGCAAACGATCAAAGTCGAAAGCAAATACGGAAAAAGACCAACGCAATGGAAATAAGAGGAGAAGTGAGGTTGGAAATGAAGAAAATGCGGAACTCAAAAAAGTTATCAAAAACAATACGAGTGTTGCACCAATTCTGGCAAATGAAAAGGTAACCTGGCATTTTTCGCCCCCGGCAGGACCACAATTTGGTGGAATATGGGAAGCAGGTGTGAAAGCTATGAAGTACCACCTAAAAAGAAAAATTGAAGATGACGACGACAATGAAGAACCTTTTGAAGAGGAGGATGACGATGGAACTTTTGAATCTCTTGAATCAGTGGTAGTCGATAATGATGCTGAGGAGCTGTTGATTCTCCAAGAAAAAGCACGACAGCAACAAGCAAGTTCAAAGCAAGAAGAACCCAAAGAAAAAGAGTCGCCGTCGTATACATCGTCACAAATAGAACCACGAGGTGGTGATCCACAGTCAGTGGATGACGACGAATTTGAAGAGGAACTCAAAAGAGCAAACGAAGAAATGCTCCGAGAGGATCTTAACTCAGCACTAACCTCGTTTGAATCACTATCCCGAAAATTCCTCGATAAACCTCAACCATTCCTTGGAAAAGCCAAAATTCTCGACAAGTTATCAGAGATTAATCGCACTTTTGGAAATGATGTCTTTAATGATAAAGAATTCACTGAGGTTGCCAAAAGATGCGTGGATCGGTTGCGGTTTATGGGACTTTATGTACAAGCTGTGCCTATCCATGAAATGCTAATTGAAAGATTTCCGAAAAAAGTAACTCATCGTAACCAACTGGCGGTCACATATCTGATGGTAAATCGTCTTTTAGATGCCAAGTATGTCTTGGAAGGAATTTTAGCTCGTTGCCCAAGAGATGGATTTGCCATGGTTCATTATGGATTTGTACTTAAAAATCACAATCAAAATCTTACCCTTGCTGTGCAGTACTTGCGACGTGGAATCGATTCTGGACAAGAAGGTACCCAGGACGGTAGGTTCTATTTTAACCTGGGCGATAGTTACCAAAGATTAGGTCGATCGGAAGAAGCACGTGAGATTTACAAACGCGGAGCAGCTCTAAAGCTTTGTCCTTCAGAATACCCATGATCACTTTACAATGTAGACTGTCTTCGAGCTCAGGCCTTTTGGTCTAAAGAAGAGACAGGTTATATACATTTTCTTAACCAAATTGAAAACAACTGGAGGCAAATACCTTCATGATTCGGGAGATTGGAAACAACTTGAGCTGTTTGCCCGAGCCCGGAGACGGCGGCAGAATTGCTTAAAAATGCCAATCACTTAGCAGTCATCTTTCGCTGATATTAGTCATAAGTGTAATTTTGTTCTTAGGCATAATTTATATTCGAAACAAATGTAAGTAAAAAAATGTTATAACAATAGATCTTTTTGGCCGGCCGCAGAATGTTCATAAATGAACATAAAAGATAGTCCTGTGTGCAGCTGTGTGTTATCTTAAATAAATAAAAAATACAGTCCACTTACGAAAGGGAAGATTATTTTCCCACACACAATACACAGCTGAACACAGGTCAATACAGAAAAGGTCAGGCCATAAAGATATTGTTATCTTTTCTTGTAAATAAGTCTTTCTAGAATTGTAAAATGTATAAATAGAATAGGTTTACAAGAAATAAAGACAGTATAAAAAATATACTCATCGAGTGCAGTTAATTTGTACAGGTTTTTTAGAATTTGGTTCCACTGTGGTTTACTTAGAACTAACATGTGTAGGTATATACTATATACAATACTATGACGATGGCTTCATGAGAGAGGCAGGGCTCGTTGTCGTTATCTATAGTTGGGCATGTTGGAACGGATGGTGTCTGCAATATCATCACTTTTGGCTCTAATTCGATTGTTGATATATTGCCTTAACCTGCAAGGAAATAGATCCGGTATGTTAAGCTATTTCGTTAACATCACAAGTTTTGTTCTTAGAGCGCTGACTCTTAGTCCGCAACTTAGGGCCCACTTGATTAGACTATTAAGGGCGTTCTGTAAAAGCTCACAAAGAGTTGTTGTGAACTAAGAATCAGAGCGGGTATAAAACTACACCTTGCTGTGTACCTCTACAAATTTTCACTTTTAGCACGCATTTCTGCTTTTACGATACTTGTATGCAGCATGTGGTCGACCCAGTTGGACAGCTTTGGCTCGAGACCTATGCAGCTTAGTGCCTGGCGAATAGCATTGTATTCTTCATTGGTGAACGGCCAATCTTTTTCGGAGAAAGCAGCCAGCATGAATTCCTTGTTTAGATTGATTCTTCAACGTTTCAGACTACTTCTTGAAGTGCAGTCTCAACTGATTTGTCTTTTATAAATGCTTGTTGGGCAGTAGAGATCGCATTATATGTAGCTCAGTTTTGTTCGGATGTGCGTTTCTATAAGTTTTCTAGAGTTTTGAGCAGAAAGGAGAATAGGCTCATTGGTCTGAAAACCTTTACTTCAGTCTGACCTCTTACTAGCTTTCAGGACCAAAATAACTTTAACTTCTCTTTAACTAGCTGTAGTAAAGGTGACGTTATATAACCCCTGAGTATTTTCACTATGATCGGCACAATCAAGTCTTTTGTATCATTGGAATGATGCCGTCAGGGCCTGCAGACTTGTACGCTGAGAATGAGTCGATGATCCACATAACTTTCCTTTTATTTAATAATTGATTTCATAAAATATTTTTGAGCAAAGGTATAAGGTTAAAATTGTTATTACATATTAATTCGTCATTCTGAGTTTTATTTATAGCAATTCAAACAAATACTCGAGGTAGGGCGGGCAACTACTTATCAAGAGAAGATTAAGATTTCTCAAAAAGAGTTGAGTATTTACCTGGATTAATTCATTATACCAATTAATTAAATACTATTAACTTAGCCTTTTACTGAAAGTTGCAGTATTTTTTTTTATTTTTTTACTTGAAGTAGATACTTTCATTTTAAGCATATCACCCATGTTAGATCTTAATTATGATTATTATTTGTGTTATCAGTTGTGTTGCTTTAGAGACACATCATATATATATAAAAAAAAACGCCAAATATTTATGCTACTATTTTTAGGTAATTCCGAAGTTTTCTTTAAGTGACAATAATAAATTACAAAGATTTCTCAATGCCTATACCTTTCTCAAAATATAGAAGTCCAAGGTCAAAAAGCCACTTAGCATAGCTTTCAAATAGAACATGTAAAAACTAGAAGCACTTGCGATGAACAATACCGGGTCCAGATTCATCATACTCTTGCTTTGAGATCCACATTTGTTGAAAAGTAGATAAAGAAGCTAAAATTGATCCGCCAATCCAAACAGAGTATTTCCTTTCGGGTGGAGCAATGATTTTAATTTTAATTGTAGAAGGTGCTAGTGCAGTAATCTCTTTCTGCATTCGATCCGCAATACCTTCGAAAAAAAACCTTGGTGAAATGGAAAATAAAAATTTCAAATTGATTTACCTGGATACATGGTAGTTCCACCAGATAGAACGGAGTTTGCATACAAATCCTTGCGAATATCAACGTCGCATTTCATTATTGAGTTGTAAACAGTTTCATGAATTCCACATGATTCCATTCCAAGAAAAGATGGTTGAAATAGTGCTTCTGGGCAGCGGAATCTTTCGTTTCCAATAGTTATTACTTGACCATCTGGCAGTTCGTAGGATTTCTCCAAAGAGGTTGATGCAGCGGCTGTGGCCATTTCTTGCTCAAAGTCAAGGGCTACGTAGCATAATTTTTCTTTTATATCTCTTACAATTTCTCTTTCGGCTGTGGTAGTAAATGAGTAGCCTCTCTCAGTAAGAATCTTCATTAAATAATCTGTCAGATCACGACCAGCCAAGTCTAAGCGAAGAATAGCATGTGGCAAAGCAAAGCCTTCATAAATAGGTACAGTATGTGATACACCATCCCCAGAATCGAGCACGATGCCAGTTGTTCTACCAGAAGCATACAAGGATAACACAGCTTGAATAGCAACATACATTGCTGGAGAATTGAAGGTTTCAAACATTATTTGAGTCATTTTTTCTCGATTTGCTTTTGGGTTGAGAGGGGCCTCAGTTAATAAAACTGGATGTTCTTCAGGAGCGACACGTAGTTCATTGTAAAATGTGTGATGCCAAATTTTTTCCATATCATCCCAATTTGTAATGATTCCGTGCTCGATTGGATATTTTAGGGTTAAGATACCTCTCTTGCTTTGAGCTTCATCTCCAACGTATGAATCTTTTTGCCCCATACCTACCATTACACCTTGATGCCTTGGTCTACCAACAATGGAAGGAAATACGGCTCTTGGGGCGTCATCTCCCGCAAAGCCAGCTTTGCACATTCCGGATCCGTTGTCGATGACGAGAGCACCTGCATCATCATCACACATCTTAATGAATTTGTGTTGTTAGTAGTGTTCTGAAAATTATACCAGTATAGTTATTTTATTAAAGCGAAGGACTTGACAACAAAATTTGACTTCTGCTTCAATACCAGTTTCATTAAAATTGAACTCATTTACCTCTGAAATGCAATATGAAATATAACGATCGACCTCCTAACTCAACTGCAAATGACTCGTTCATGCCATAGCTCTAGTTATATATAAACATTTTCAAATCCATCAGAACCACCAAGCTCACATGCTAAAAACAATAACAATGTCCTAATAAGTAGTTTTACAACAGAAAGCTTTAGCATTACGCTTGCATACAACACTTACACATTGCGCATATGCACTTATCGGATACTTGAAATGCTTTTAACTTTAAAATGTAAACAACCAAGCCATCAGTTTCCACCCAGAAATAGAAGCTAACCTTAGAAGGATTGGTATAATGCAAACAAGCAAACCAAAAATAACTTTTCAATGTTATTCAGCGGAGTAATGCCGGATTTCTTATAGCAAAAATAAATGTGGATATATCTAAATATAACAACGTTCTCCTAATGGCACGAAGTCAGAGAAAAACAACTCTTTTAATTTAAATTTAATAGTAATTCAGCGACGCCTGGTTATATTTTTCCTTGATTCAAGAAAGCTGAAGATAGCCATGCTTAAGAATTTAAATCATTCATTAGTGAAAGTGAAAACTTCAAATATGAATGAGCACAAACAATTTTTCATTATTCATTCCTTTTATTAGGATCTAAGACATTTGTGAAAGTAAGTTTTCTCTGTGCAAGGCTTTTAAACAAGCATTCGTTATATACGAGAGCTTGCAAGGTTTTCGCGGGTACATATTAACTTTAAGGCAGTTATTATTTTTTTATCACATTTTATTTCTTCTTTTTTTTCCCTCGCTATGATTGTCAGTCTTAATGCTTTTGAAATCCCTGGCTTGCTTTCAATTTGCCCAAAAGTAACACTAATTTGGTAATTCAATTTGAAGTACGAGATATGATAAATGGCATGTACTTTTCCTAGAACAACTATTCAAACTAACAATTTTGGATACAATTTTCCATTTGATTAATCATCCTACATTCATTCCTTCTTTAGTTGTGGGAAGTTGTGGGATGCAGAATATTTCGGTTGCCGCAACCATATTATAACCGCTTAAGTCTCAGCAATTAAAAACTTAATCTTTTTCAAATGCAAAAACAAAGAAAGAACAAACCTGTTTCCTTTATAATAAGTATATAAAGGAGACGGCTCATTTTTCTATGGAGCCATGTCCCAGGGCGTACACCTATGAGACTAGTAACAAATGAAAGCGTACCTTTAGCCCAATCTATCTGCCAAATATTTTTGAATTCGGCCTTGGTGATTTTGAGATAATTGGACTTGAGATCGAGCGCCGGAAACTGGAAAAATCCGATCATAAAAATATCTTATATTTCATGTTAAAAACATTTTTCAAAATGCCTTATATTTTGAAAAGAGAAACTTAAAACTTGTTTGAAAAGAAACATTTTCGTTGACGTTTGTCAGCCAATATCTCGAAAAAATCAGTGATGACCTATATTTTTTTTTGCACCACTGTAATACTTAATTGATAACCTTTAATTTCATTCACAATTCAATTCAATTCAATTCAAACAATTCACAATTCCTAAAAAAAATTAAACAAAAAATATGTTCCACAGCAAATGAATTTTTTCATTTAATTTTCGGCAGTATTTATCTACTCATTTTTTTACAAAACATAAAAACAGAATACATATTAATGCTACAAATAAAAAAACTAATCTTCGTTTAGATTTATCAAAATGCCATCCAAAAACAAATCTGGTGCTATATTTATTGCTTCCTGGGGTCTTGCGTTGCTATAAAATGCTCATGACGTGAAAGCAACAACCAACAGTCCTCATTCCAACGAGGCAGTTACAATAGTAAGCTTCTATTGCGTTCGCACTATGTGCTGCGTTTGCATCGCTATTCACCAAGATGTAAGTGAGATATACTTTTCTACTTACATGCCTGGATTTGATTCGCCCTCGCAATAAAAAGTTATTGTATACTATAAGACTATGATGAGCAGTAGAAGTAGCTCACATTTAATCTTCGCAAACTTCGATTGTATATGTTCCCTGTGCCCCTGTTCTGTAACTATCGCCTCGATAAAAGCAGGCGATAAACGGTGGAAAATGGAACGAAATCCTACTAAATTCACAGAATTTCGTTCCATTTTCCACCGTTTATCGCCAAGGCGATAGTTACAGAACAGGGGCACTATTCTTTTAAATGATCACCACAGTAGGATCGAGCCTGGTTAATTTGGTAACTCCCCAATGATATCATACGAAGTTCTTGAATAGTGAGTTGTGGGAAATTACTTAAATTCGGGATATTTCCATCGATGCGGCTGAACATGGCTCTGGTTCTGTTAAGATTATTTTCTCTTTCAAAGGCACCTAAATAAGCGATATAAAGCCAGTTCCAGCAGAACGTTCGCATCAGCACTGTCTTAAATGGTTGGATGAAACTTATTAAAATGTGCAGCTGCAACTTTGAAGTCGTCCATCAAATGACCAGCAGCTAGATTGAAAAAATCTTGTGGAAATAGTTTAAAATCCCTTTTAAACCTTCCGTTCACGACATCAACGACCCATCTGACTGTGGTAAGTTGAAAGTAACCTTCAGTAACAGATTCAGGCATGTAAGCCTAATATCCTTGAGATTCAGGGTGTGGGATTGCGTCTCTGAATCCTCTGTCAAAAATAAAAACATAATTTTGTCTTAACAATTGCCTGATTATGGAACAATCGTCTCTAAAAAAATGTTTCATTATGTTAACATCAGATACAGTTGCAGCATAAGGCCCTATAACGTCCAGGATATACCCATCGCAGCACTTGTAACATTATGGAGTGTGTTTAAGCTTGGTAGCTATAGTAACAAGCTTTTTTAACATTTGTTTTTGGATGTCGTTTTGATAGATCTAAACGAAGATTAGTTTTTTTTTATTTGTAGCATTAATCTGTATTCTGTTTTTATGCTTTATAAAAAAAATTAGTAGATACTGCCAAGAATTAAATGAAAAAATGCATTTGCTGTGGAACATATTTTTTGTTTATTTTTTTTATTAAACAAAAAAAATGTTCCACAGCAAATGTATTTCTTCATAAAATTTTTTTTTTGGCAGTATCTACTAATTCTTTTTATAAAACATAAAAACAGATTACAGATTAATGCTACAAATAAAAAAAAATTATCTTCGTTTAGATCTATCAAAATGACATCCAAAAACAAATCTTAAAATAACCGCGACCGTTAGGCCAAATTTTTTTAGACGATGCGATTCGATCGATCGATCGTCACCTCCAAGTGGTGCCCGCTGGATAACGAACTAACGACGAGCGTTGGATCAATTGATCCACGAGCTGTGTCACCTGAGTTATCTTTTCAGGAACTAGGAGCAAAGAAAGAAAAATATCACTCTGAATGTACCAGCCCAACAATAAATCAAAGAGCGTCTGACACATGCGGCCCACTGGTCAGCGTCTGATCCCAGTGGGACGGCTGAATATAAAATGCGAATAGAAGTAACTGACCTATTTATATCTTAAAAAAAAAGTTTTAATTATTTTATGGCAATGAACAAAACAAACAGATTTATTACCCCAGGTGGCACTCCAGCAAAACTGGAAAACCCACTCTCTAAAGAGATCGGTCCTACGGATTCTGTTGAGGACCACTTATTGCTTAAAAATTTTGAAAATCGGAGTACGAAAATACAGAGAACTCCCCCAAAAAACTATTCCCAGAGGGTCCATCAAAAACCCCATCTAAGACAAATGACGTAAAAGTCATTAGCCAAAAGGAAACCCATGTCTTTGAAATGATTGACACTGCAGGACAACAGAGTTTCAAAGTAAACTGCCAAACCGAATCGAAAGATTACTTTGATGAATGGCAAAAGGAAATAGCAGCAAGAAAGAAACTTAGTTCAAAGTCTTAAGAAACAAGTAAAAAGACTCGAAGAAAAGGTGTCCCTATTTGACAAGGAACACAAGTCTACGGTTCAGACAAGTTAACAAGATACTGTTACTGTGTATCAAACTGACGAAGAAGAACTTTTATTCGAAACTGAAAGAAAAAGAAATAAGCGCACTGCTAAAAAACGAAAAGCGGAAGGTAGCTGAATTACACACAAAGAATTAGCAAACCTCGAAAACTAAAAATAAAAAAGACTTGGGTACTACAAAGAATAGTACAAATAATGTGCTAGCCAATGCTTAACCGAAGTCTTTGTCTAAAGGCAACAGAAAAACTGTACCACCTCCAATTATGATCACAGGATTCCCGAATTTTGAAGATCTTAAGAAAATTATTGAGGAATGTACTAAAAAAGCTTGCAAATATACGGTGCAGGGAACTAACTTCACGGGTACTACCTTCACATGGGAAATAACTTCACCTCAAGTGGGAAATAATTTCACTTTTTTGTGGTGAAGATATTTCCCACTGTAGGTGGGAAATAACTTCACCTGAAATTTGTGTGAAGTTATTTCCCACCTGCAGTTTGAAGATTGTAGACATTCAACAAAAGAGAAATTATAGCTTTTGGGCGGTTTATTTCAAACAAAAAAAGGTTTAAAAAATAAACAAAGGTACAAAAATGTAAATAGTTCGCGTTTGTATAAAAAATATATAAAAGAACTCAATTCTGAAAAAAACATAACATTGTCAAACTATATTTTCAAAACAAAAGCGCTTTGAAACGAAGACTTGGAAAGTTGAAAATATGCTAAATAAATTTTTATGTAACACATTTTCAAAAACAAATTTCTCGTTTTTATGCATTTAGTCGCTTTAGTGCTATATACGAGGAAATAGTGAAAAGTTCGAGCGATTGAGTTTTACATCATGTGTCTAATTCCTTTTTTTTTAAATAATGAACATATTTTCAAAAACAGATCTTTCACTGTATATTATTGGATGGCACTCATTTTATATATTAAATGAAATATCTGTTTTTAAAATATTTTAAATAAATTTATATGTATTTCAAAAGCAAATTTTTCGTTTTTGTGTATCTTGTCGTTTTAGTGCTTTATTCAAGGAAATAATGAAAAATTCGCGCGAATTTGCTTTTGAAATACATATAAATTTATTTAACATATTTCAAAAACAGGGGCCGAACTACGGCACACGCTATCGAATAAGTCGTATCGGAATTATGGGAATTTGGTATTACCGCTCACGATATCGAGTCATCTAGTACCACAATTCGGCATTCTCTCATCAGTAATCGATCGGAATTTCATTCGATGCATAAAGTGCTCTCTAATTCATACATGAAAGACTATCGAAACCATCTATTATCAATATCTCATTTAATAACACCATCCGAGTGTATTTTATGTTTAAATTTTCCGAAATTCTTACTAAATATTGTCTTTTTTTTACAAAGGCATAAATTTTACCTACCAAAAAATAATGAAATAAGTATAAAGAGACACCAGCGGCATCTATGAATTAATAGAAACTCGAAATTTACTAGTGAATATTCGATGATACTAGTACAATTTTAAATAGCAATACGATACGAGAGGTCAGGTATGCTGTAATTCCAAAATGGTTCCTAACTCACTCGATCTCTAATGCCACTCACTCACTCGATATCGTGAGCTGTGATTCGCCTCCAGATCTTGCAACCCTAAGCCTATAGAAGTCCAATTTAATTCTGTTTTAAGGATTATCATTTCGCCAAAAAATTAAGTCTAAAATTAGGTCCCTACCATCAGTATTGACAGAGAAATCGAATTTAACACAGGTCAAGGTACACCAAAGATAGCCTTTTTTTGAAATGTCAAAAAGTGATGTCACAGTTAAGAAACGGACTTTACTGTAGAACAATTTTTTTCTTGGAATACGACCAAGAATAATATCCCGAAATATGTAACACGAATTACGGGACACCCTGTATACAATATTTTCAAAAACAGATCTTCACTGCAACGAAATGTATAAGTTTTTTTCCAAAACATAGCTTCACATAAAAGTGGAATTCGTTCCCACGAAAAAGTGAGGTTATTTCCCACCTTCAGTAGGAAATATCTTCACCACAAAAAAGTGAAATTATTTCCCACATGAGGTGAAGTTATTTCCCATGTGAAGGTAGTGCCCGTGAAGTTAATTCCCTGCACCCAAATATACATCCTATAACAAACACAATTGGAAAGTCAATGTCGAGGAAGATGATGACTATAGACTGGTCACTGAGGAACTAAGCAAACGTAAAATCCAGTGACACTCGTATGAAAAAAAATCCACAAGACCAATAAAAGTAGTAGCCAGAGGCCTACATTCCTCATCCAAAAGAATAAGTAGAAGACCTTGTACAAGCAGGCTTTCAAGCCCTTGATGCAGTCGATCTTATTAAGAATGAGACTACTAAGAACTCTGCTGGGGAACCAATAATAATAAAGAGATCCCTGCCTCTATTCACGCTATTTTTTGACAGCAAACAAAGTCTTGAAAATGTCGATAGTATTCGATGAATCTTGGGGATAAAAGTCAAAATTGAACCGCAATGTAAACGATGCCAAGCATTTGGCCACAACCAAAAATATTGCAACCGCGAGTCTGCTTGTCTTAAGTGTGAAGGAAAACACTCAACTAAAAACTGTCCGTCAAGCAAAGAACAGGAAGCAAAATGTGTAAACTGTCAAGGTAATCACCCTGCAAGCTATAGAGGCGGTCCAGTTGCTTAAAAATTTCAAAAATCCTAAAGCAAAATTACATCCGGTGAAATAAACCCTAGCAACTCAGCAAACACAAAAAGAACTCCTGAAGCTGAAGATAAAACTAAGAAAAAACTTCCTAAGGAAGCTGTTAAAAGCAAAAGCGATGAAAATAAATCCTATTCAAAGATTGTTAAAAACGCGAGGAAGAATGAAAAAACTTCCATTAAAGAAATCCTACAACTTATTCTTAAAAGAATTGATAATCAGGATTTGAACATCAAACGGCTAGGTGAAGAAATCGCTCTTGAAAAGCAATGATGGACAGAACACTAAAAATTGGAACATGGAATGCAAACGGCAGTGGCGTCGATAGGGGGGGGGGGGATCAGGGGGATATATCCACCCCCATTGGTATCGATAATTGTTCAACATAACCAGTCATGAATCAAATTAGTTCAGGAAACACACTCTGAAATTTAGTACATATGTACCTGCTTCCTACGTGAATTTGTCTTATAAATACTCACAGGATTGTACATTCTATACCTACATTCTACGCGGAAAATACAAAAGCCGTGTTTGATTGGGAATTTCTATATTCACTTCACTCATTAAAACGCTTTTTTTGTCTATATTCACTTACCAAGTTCACTTTCCCATAAACGCCATTTACCAGCCATCCCTGTTGTTCACTTCTGCAAGTGAGTTATTTTTGTCCACTTACGCTATTCATTTTAGAGTTGTTGTTTTTCTATGAGTGATGTTTTGCGATGTTTTGCTGAAGTGAATATAAATTCCCAATAAAACACGGCTAAGGTCGTCTGAAAGAAATTATTATTTCGGGAAAATCACCTAATCTTTTGAATTTCTTTTTTATATCGATGATGCTCTTGCAAAGCTTATAGTGGAAAATCTTCAAAATCGTGATCTGGCCATTTCTTTTTTGGTCGGCCAAAGGTACGACGGAGCAGCAATATTTTCAATACAATGGTGTTCAGGCAATTATTCGCCAAAAATTTGCTCCGCATGATCTGTACGTCCATTGTTCAGCACATTCTTTGAACCTTGTTATATCTGTTTCCAGCAAAATACCAGCCATTAGAGATTGCCTAACCACAGTTGAAGTAGTTTAAAATTATTTCAATACACCGAAATGAAAAGATATGCCGCAAAAAAAAACAGAAGCACTCCGGGAGTGCCGACAGAAGTGAAAACAGAATTGAATTTTCAGTAAATACCTATTTTAATGTACAGGAAAATCTTTTATTTTTTTTTTATTTATTTATTTATTTATATGCCTTTGAGAGTAATCTCATATAGGCTGTTTACATGTTTACAATTTTTGATTTTGAAAATATGTCAATTGAAAGTTAACAATAAAAAAAAGATGTGACAAGTGCAAATAAAAGTAAATTAGCGATGAATTAAATGCAAAATAATATGAAAAAAATGACGAATGAATTTGAAAATTGAAAAAGAAATAAAAAGAATATTTGATATAAACTTGCAATATTGAACTCTTTGACATAGTATAAAAGTAACATTACAGGTATCTACCAAGAAGCATTTTTTTAACATGTAATTTAAATTTATTGACATTGAAATCTTTAATTTGACTGGGAAGTTTATTGTAGAGTTCGATAGATTTGTAGAGTGTTGAATTTGTGCCATAACGGGTTGTAGCTGGTTTAAGTTGGTGTAACTGACGTCCACTTCTTATGTTGTATGGATTGTGGTTGTTTCTTTCTGTGATTGTAGTATTTGTGTGAACGGATGATTTTGTAATTTTGTGGATATGGGTAACCATGTTCATCTCGATTTCGTCTCTCACCGTCAAGATTTGCATTTGATTGTATAGCGTAGCTGTGTTTGTAAGCCTTTCAAGACCGTACAAGTTTTTAAGCGCTTTATTTTGAATAACTTGTAAATTTTGTTTGAGGTATTGAAAGGTTGATCCCCAGACATTAATACCATAAGTAAGGTGGCTGTGAAAAAGAGCAAAGTACATCTGTTTCTTTAAGCAGCTTGGAATGTTGTTGCAAATTCTTCCAAAAACGCCTGCTATGCCAGAAAGTTTTTTTGATAATTTGTGTATGTGGTGTTTCCAATTTAAAGATGAATCAACCCATAATCCCAAGTACCTGAAATGCTCGACACGCTCAACTAAATTGGTCTCAAACATAATGTTAATAGGGTCATCTGTTCTGCTATTCATTATATACTTAGTTTTCTTGACGTTTAAAGATAGTTTGTGCATATTTATCCAATTAGAGATAACAGATAAGTCACTATTCATATGAGTTTCAAGTTCGAACGTAGATTTTTCGGAGTACATAAGACAGATGTCGTCTGCAAACAGGATCGGATGTCCTCTGAGGCTTGTTTTTGTTAGGTCGTTGATATATATGCAGAAAAGCGTTGGGCCCAGTATGCTCCCTTGTGGCACACCAAAATGAATATTCTGCTCGTCACTTCTATAACTATCAGAATTAACATATTGTTTTCTATTGCTGAGGTAAGACTTGAACCAGTTGTACGAAGTCCCTTTTACTCCGTAACAAAATAGTTTTCGTAACAAAATGCTATGGTCGACCGTGTCAAACGCTTTCGATAAGTCAATAAAAAGAGCACTTGTGTTGTTGTGTTCATCCTTTTTTCTTTGCAGATAGGATACCATATCGATGAGTGCTGTGATAGTGCTGGATTGTTTTCGGAAGCCATATTGATTTTGAGTTTCTATGTAGTTTTTGTTTATGTATTCAAGCAATTGTTCGTTGGTTGCTTTTTAGATCACTTTAGACAGAACTGGCAGTATTGAAATCGGGCGGTAGTTGTTAAGGTCAGATGTGTCTCCAGATTTGAAGATCGGTATAATTTTGCCAACTTTCATCTCGTCTGGTACTTTTCCTTCCATAAATGACTTGTTGATTAGCATTGAAATGGGAATGCAAAGTTCGTTTGAACATTCTTTTAAGAGGCTCGTACATATGTTGTCTTTATCCCTTGCTTTCGACGAGTTTAACGATGAAATTATTCGCTTTACTGATGACGGTGTTGTTGGATTTAATTTAAATAGAGTATTTGAGTTAATAGGAGCTACAATGTCAGCAGAATTACATTTGGAGGCTAATGATTTACCGATGTTTACAAAAAATGTATTCAACTCGTTTAATTTGGTTTTTTTGGCATCACTTGACGAAGTCCTTAGCAATGGACATTCCACGTTCTTCTTTGTTGTATTGAAAACCAAACTGTTGATGTTTTGCCATGTTTTTCTACTATCATGGAGATCTTTTTCGAAAATCTTACCAAAGTACTCAGATTTAATTTTTCGTTTTTTGGAAGTTAGCTGGTTTCTAAGATCTTTATACTTTCTCTCAAGAAGAATGTCTGAAGGATTCTTACACAATTTTCCATACCATTTATTTTTTTCTTTTATTAAGTTCATGATGTCATCATTTATCCACTTGTTCTTAGGATTATCTTTAGAAACTTTTATTTTTTTTGAAGATTTTTGTACCGAAAAATTTATTTTTTCAATAAGTTTCTGGTACATTTCCTCAGAAGTCATGAACCTGGACAATTTTATTGGATTTATTTGGAGTTCAGTTCGTAACTTTTCATAGTCAGGCACATAAGCATAGGTTGTGTTGTTCGTCTGAGATGTTTTGCTCAAAGGGATACTAGAAATTTCAACTGCGATTAAATTGTGGTCGAAAAGATCATGTTTTGTATGGTGAGCATATACAGTTTGATTTGGATCATTCACAAAAAAATGGTCGATGTTTGCTCTTTTATGTGTTGGTATATATTTGTTTATATTAAAAAAATGTCGACATTGAAATCACCAGCTATAAACGAGTTTTTTTTAGATAGCTTGGAAAGGCATTTTTCTAAGGTTGAAAGAAATTTTTCTTTTTGGAGAACTATACTATATGGTTGTCGATAGACACACATGACTTCAATAATATACCCATTCATATTGATTTTCGCTGCACATATACTGTCTAAATCATCGCTTTGTGAGAAAAGGTGCGTGAAAGAATGCCTATTTGAAATAAATATAGCTGTCCCACCCCCTTCTTTATTTGGCCTACAAGCTGTTATTTTAGAAAAATTTTTGATGTTAAAAAATCTTTCGTTAAAATCATACAGCCAACTTTCCGAAACGCAAATCACATCGATCTCATCTTCAAAATATTTTAAAATTGCTTCCAAGTCATCGATTTTATTTTTTATTGATCTGGCATTGATGTACAAGATCCTAGCAGTACTTTGCGTAGATAATTGTATATTGTTTATACTGTCAAAGAGAGCATTATGTGGTGAGAATATTTTATAATATGTATGTATATGTAGATTGTAGATGTACATATAGAAGAACATCAATGAAACTTATGAGTTTTCATTCACAATTTCATATCTTCTATTATCATCTCTACAATCATCGTATTCCAATACTGAAATAATAGGTCTTTGGTAACTTAAATAGGAAACGAACAATTTTGTCTCCAATCTATTGAAATATATTGCAAAGACTGCATCAATTGTCGCTTTATATTTCGTTGTACTAAGGCTGCGGTCATTCGTCATTGTAAAATAGTATTCTTCTTTTAAAAATTGAAAAAGTGGCAAATTTGTAGCATCGGCGAAGTTGATGTTAAAATCACCACTCAAAATCATTGGGAAATCATCAAATCTCTCCCTAATTTTATCGTGAAGGTATGCAGAAGCGTCTTCAGACTAAATAAATAAATTTTTAAATAAAAACTGTCGTATTACACTTGAAGACGTATTCGGTGAATTATAAACGCCTACTGTTATAACTTGCTGTCCATTTCCAGATTGGCAACGACAAACACACAAATCGCCGATATCAAAAACATTAGTACTAAATGTACTAGTGTACCTCGTATGCAAATCCATATGATTTGAGCAAAATATGGCAGTTGTATCAGACAACCTTTCACAGATAGCTACTTCTGCTGCTGACGATCGTGCCTTCTGAATCTTGCAACTAAATTGAAATCTGGAATATCATATCTATATTTCTTCGTCACCCTTGTGAAGTTCTGTTAAAATCAATACATTCAATTTTTTAACGATAGTGTCTACAGATCTTGTAACTGCGCTCGTAAACTTTGACATTAAAATGAAAAAAAGGACAATGCATTAAGTTTAGAAACGAAATTAATTAATAATGGTTATTAATTAATGGTGTTCAAACTATTTTGGTACCGTGGTGTGATGGATAGCATGTCCGCCTGTTAATCCAGAGGTTCGAGTTCGAGTCCCAACAGAGGCAAAAATGTTTTTTCCACGGGTATCGCCTTTCGCGAGGAATTGGCAAGTCCTCCGTTAGTATTCATTGCCATGAAAAGCGCTTTCTCGATTAGCCGTTCGGAACCGGCAGAAAATTGTAGGTCCCCTCCATTCCCTCACAAGGCATGGTGAAATGTGAGTGACCAGGAACCTAGCACAGTCTAACACTATGCTGTGTGCCAAGAACCCTTAGGTCTTCGCGACAGCAAGAAACAAGCTTTGATTTGACAAGAGTGGCAGAAATCGCTTTTACTGATGATTGGCTATCAATGAAAAATGTGATATCAGCATGTGATAGCGCCATCATGGACACCTGTTTTGCAGCGTTTGTAACTGCCAAGATCTCGGCTTGGAAGACGCTGTTGTGATTTGGAAGTCTGAACAAGCTGGCTAGGTTTAGGCTTTTTTAAAAGAAACCTGCACCTTTTCCAACTTCCCTTTTTTGAGCCGTCCGTCGGTATAAATTGATATAGACGTCTTGTTCGAGTGAGGTGTTTCATTCTCCCAATCCTGTCTATTGGCGAAGCTGGTTGAGAAGGATTTTTTAAAGTCCAGGTGTGGAGTTATGTAATCCGTGCAGATATTGTTGTCTGCGTATCGTGATAAAATCTGTGCGTGGATGGTTTTCCTGACATTACATTGATTTAGTCTAAGTGCGCTGTTTGCTGTCGCTTCTTGAACATAGAGGTCAATCTAAATAATTGATGAACGAATTTCTAATGAAATAAATTTTTCACTTTATTGACCATCAGTTTTTTAATCAAGTCCATATTTTGATGACTATTTTTTTAAAAGAAATTATAAATAACTTAATTATTTAAAAACAGAAAATAACTATAAGATTTTTGTTAAAGTTAATGGAAACTTGAATTTAAATAATGAAATCTAAAAGAAAAAAACAACCAAGTTCTTAAAAAAAATAGTTAAAAAATAAAATAAAAATTTGGTTTACTTGGCGTGCATTGTTTAAATCAAATCTAATTTATACATGTAGTGATAAAATGCATTCCAAGTACACCAATTTTTTTTTTTTTTAATTTTTTTTTTCAATTACTTGGTTTTTTTAGATTTCATTATTTTTTGTAAAAAATAGATTTTTGATTCTTAGTAATAATGGCTCAACGGGTATTTGGAGCAAATTTTTACAGTGAAACTGTTATTTGTGGGATTTTCTTATACCCAAAAATATTTGAGCTAGTGTAAATTACGTTGCTAGTCCGCTACAAAGGGAAGGTATACTAAAAAGAACCTTATGTACGCTTACAGAGAATTGAGATTGTTTTATCCGCCGCGCGACCGATGCGACGTGCAAGCGCGTCATTGAAAATTGCAAGTGCTTATCAGGGCCATTTGAGATTTTGATATTTTACTGTTTTGCTGATTAAAGTGAACAAATATATGTAGATCGATGATTTCTGTTAATATTTAATGTAATCATGTTTGTACAAAGTACTGTAGGTAAAGGTACAACACGAAAAAAAATATAAAAAAGAAAATTTTTTACTAATGTTTACTAGTCTGAATTTGAAAAAAAAAAAAATCCCTAGTCTCTATTGTGGGGGCCCCTCTTTCGTTGAGGCCCAGGGCAGTTGCCCTGTGTCAACGGTGTTCCATTATGATATGGCAACAATTGCGATGACCCATTCGACTGTGGGTGCATGTAAGAAGCACTACCGATCGACAAACTTTGTGGCATTACTGATTCCTCCGATGAAGTTGATACTTCCAAAATATTGCCGAGAGGCTTTTTTAGTTTGTGTTGATTCGATCAATAATAAAGGAGGTGATTTGATGTTTTTTAGTTTTATTCGTATGAATGAAAGCTTTAAAATTCCTCTGGGAGGATTTATTAGGTTAAATTACATATTCAAGTACTAGGTTTTTTTTTTTTTACGTTTAGTTCTCCTTATTTTTACTTTTAATATGCTTTGATTTGCTTTTTATTTAGTTCTACTATACTTTTATTGTTTTTTAATTTCTCAATTTGTCTTTTATTTTACTTTATGTTAAGCAATTTAAGTTTCTATTTCTTAGGATAATTTTAGTTTTATTCGCGCTTACCGATGAAAAGAACTTTTCTGAGAAAAGAAAATGGCTGCCTTTTTGTGTCGAACTTTCGTCGGCTATCGGCTCGATTTTCGATTGCAGCCTGTGCTACCAAGTTCGCGTTACAGTCCCCCTGGTAACCGGGTGCGAGACCTGCATTACCAACCTCTCCGAATTTGTATAAATCGAGCGCTGCAAGCTTTACAACTGGGCGTGTGTAAATTCCTTCTAATATTTGCACCACCGCACTACGGACTACCCTATCTCTGCCAGCTACAACCTTCAGAACTCTGCCTTCCGGCCACGTTTTCTTCGGACTATGAGGAGAGCATCCACCACGATAACGATGTCGCCCTCTTGAAGTCGTCTCTGTCGTTCATACCACTTAGTGCGTCGAGTCAGGTCAGGCAGATATTCGCGAACCCATCTTTGCCTGAAGTTTTGCCCGTACTTACCAGCTGCTAACCAATTTCTTGTGATGGCAGCGCAGTCGTCTATGGGGTGTTGGCTGATGTTGTTGATTTGCGCAGCCAATCAATAAGTGATTTGGAGTTTCTCTCAACAGCAATTCGTCGCAAGGGTTACTAATTGGCGATATTTCAGCCAAAACTTGTTTAACTGATCACACCATGCGTTCCCAGCACCCACCCATGGGGGGGGGGGGTTACTGGAGGTATGAAACTCCATCTATACTCTAACTCAAACTCTTTAGCTACTGCGTGACGGTTCAACTCGATCAAGGCCTGTTTTAGCTCGTTACTGGTGCCTCGAAAATTGGTTCCGTTGTCGGAGTATACCTCCCTAGGCATACCTCGTCTCGAAATAAATCTTTTTAAACCCAGGATACATGAGTCGCTAGAGAGACTGTGCACTATTTCAATATGAATTGCTCGTAGGGTCGTGCACGTTAATAGCATGCCCCATCTTTTCTCCAGATGTCTTCCGACTTTGACATACAGTGGGCCGAAGTATTCCACTCCAGTATAGGAAAATGGCCTTTGAAATGGTTGAAGACGAGTGCTGGGTAGACCAGTAATGCGTGGAGGCAGAGGTACAGCTTTGTTGTTTTTGCAATATGGGCATTGCCGTTGAATTTTTTTTAGAATACGTCTCAAATTTGTGATGTAGTAATGTTTTCGAAGCTCGTTCACTACGGTTTCGTTGAACATGTGGTGAATTTTAACGTGATACTCGTAGATTATTTGATAAGTTATCTTATGATCTTTTGGAAGAAATATTGGTTGTTTAGTTTCGATGGAGACGTTACTAATGGCGTCGATTCGCCCGGCTATACGGACATCCCCATTCTCATCGAGGTATGGTGAAAGCTTATACAGCATACTAGATTTACTTAAAGAAACTTCACTCCCACAGTTTTTTGCTCTCGTTAATGCTTTATAATCATCAGGAAAGCCCTCCTGCTGACATTGCTTGTAGAGATATGTTTTTGCTGCGTCTTTTTCTTCGAATACGGATCTAATTGGAACCTTCTGGGTCCCCCATTTTAATAAAAAAAAATTTTAAAAAGCGAAATATGTACGTCATAGTCTTAAGAAGACTTTTCATACATAACATTCTTTTATTTCTTCAGCTCCTTCATCGTCTGAGTGAAGTTCTGGAGTTTCAGTTGTAACTGAGATAGGGTTTTCGTATAGAAAGTTTGGCCCCTTATACCACCTACTCGTTGATTTGAAATCACAGTTGCTTTTATATTTCGATGCGTCGTCTGCCACGTTTTCTTTACTGGAAACCAAATTCCATTCGTTTGCGTTTGTGGTTTCCAGGATCTCTCCTATGCGGACGGCCACGAAGCTTTTAAATTTTTTACTAGTTGATTTAATCCAGCTGAGTACAACCCGAGAGTCCGTCCAGAATGTAATGCTGTTAAATTGAATTGTGTGACAATTTTGTATGAATTTGGAAAGCCTGGCTCCTAACACTGCTGCCTCCAGTTCAAGTCGTGAGAGACGTCGTAATTGAGAGTGTCTTTATGGGAGCTACCTTAGTTTTGGAGCTAATGAGCGAACATTCGACGTCGTTTTTCGTTCTTCAATCGGATCGTGAAATTTGCAATTAAGCCCAGAGGATCGAAGACGCACATCAGAGTTCGCAGTACCTCACGTTTTGTGGGGACCTGCTTGCCACTTATAGGATCATCTTGCATTTTACCTGACTCGAAAGTATAGACGAACGTATCTGCACTTGGCGACCACCACATACCAAGAAGTTTTTCGAATTCAGTTTGAGCGTATTCGTTAAATGTTTTCAGGGGCTTTGTAGCTTTGAGTTGTAAAGCGATTAAGAAGCTTGAAGAATTTGAAATGAAATTCCTTATTTCGAATCCGGTCTGTTCATGAATATATACGAGTATAACCTCTCTTGCGAGGGTCATGGCCTCCTCTTCAGTGTCCACCAGAGATAAGAAATTAATTAGATGGCAATCCTTTACTTCTCTTGCCCCGCAACAACCATTTGTTTACATTGTTGTTTTTGTAATCTCATCCTCTGTCTGTGAATACGTGAAAGCTGTACTCAAAGTGGTAGTAGTGAGATTTGCTGTACTCAAAGTGGTAGTAGTTAGATTTTGTGTGTGGACTGGAAGCTGTACTCAAAGTAGTAGAGGTGATTTTCGGTAAATCAGCTTGTAGGCAGTTTCAAAGTGTGTGTGAAGTTTGCCATCTAATTAATTTCTTATCTCTGATTCTCGCATTCAACGCACCAGATCTTCGAAAACTAATGTCAGTTTTGGTCGCTCTGATTGGTCAAAAAAGTCAGAAGTTTCAGCTGACATTTAGCTGACAGTTAGATTTTTCAGATTTTCGAACATAGATTTTGAGATGGAAAAAGCAGTCTGAAAATTCTTAAAAAAAGTTCTAGTTGTCAAAACAAGGAAAACAACGTATATGACAATCGGACTTTACTCGGTATTCTTGGGTTAGTTTTTTTATTTTACTAGTTTTCGCTTAATTGTTGAATTGAAATTGATTATTATTGATGTTCGGATATTCTGTTTTGTAAATTGATATTGAAAGTGAATTTATCAGCAACGAAAATATATTTTTGAGGGCACATGATTTTGATTTTTTTTATCAAAATTGATTGAAGTGAATTTAATTTGCATACTACCTTGCACAAAAACGTGGAAATCGAATTCCTTAATTTCAAAGTGGGAAAATCTGTATGTTTTCCAATTCCTTTTACCACTAACCATGTAGAACCGAAAGGTGAATCACAGTACAATTTTATAAAGTAAAATATAGCTTAAATTGTATTCATGAACTGACAGATTGAATATCGAAGATTTGAAAATGCTGTGAATGCGGGCAATCTTACAAGTGATAGATTTTTCGATATCGAATAAGTTTTTCGATGTTTCATTTTCAAATGTTGGTGCGACTAGAGACTTTCATGTATTGTTATGGACACCTATGATATAAACATTTATGTTAGCTACTTGAATTTTTTTTTGTCGCATAAACTTACCAACTAGCTACTCGCGGCTGTGCATCCATTCTGGTTTGCCACGACCTTCTTAAAGATGCGTGAGTGCTGCGAATCCTCCTGCACTTTCCAATAATTTCTGCCTAATAGTACACCTAGAATGGAAAATAAAAGTTAATTTTGTAGGCACAGCAATGAAATAAAGTTTATTGTTTGTTTATTTGTTTACAAAATACAAACCTCCGATCTGTCAATTGTCAGGAAAAGAAATGTCATCCAGCCGTTTAGCCCAAGTTGCTCAAAATTAATGTAGCAGAGTAAACGAATAATGGGTACTAAAAAAAGGCTATAGGGTCGCCAAATCATCGTTTGAGTGGAAGTTGAGAGAAACTGAGAGAGTGATTCAAGGATGAGAAGTTAAAAGAAATCGACTGAAGAGAAAGTCTCATGATCATCAGTCGATCGTTTTTTTTAAACAACTATTGCAATATAACAGGAGGATGGGATGATTGTGGGGTGATTAGGTGGATTAGCCTGGTTGAGATTAGAGGAATTGTGGGTGAAGAAGAAAATAAGAGGAAAGATTAGTCAGTTGGGGACGAGCTTTCTTGAGGCAAAGATCGGAGATCAAAAAGCCGAACTTTTTTTTTTTTTTGATGGAAGAAAACGGTCGATCGTGCTGAGTTGTCTGAATATCATCCGGCCGTAATTTAATATTTAAGTCGAGAAGAATTAACGTATTAAAATTAAATTAGAATCGATATTGATGGTTGTATATGCGAATATACGGTCGCAAAAATAATTATAAGAGTGCCGTCTTTGAATCTGGTGCGTTTTTCTTTGAGTAAAGATCAAAACTTAAAAGCTAAAGATACTTAGTGATTATGTGATTGAGAGATACTGTCGAATGAAATAAAGACATAAAAGCCATCTAAAAGGATGATAAAGAAGAAAGTAGCTATGTTATTTTATTATCTTAATTATATCGATAGTGCGGTTTGTCCTAATATACGGTTGCAAAAATAAACCCATGAGCGTCGCGTTCAAAGACCTTTTAATAATTCAAATAAAATAAAATAAAATAAATAAAGTGTCAAAACCCAAAAAGAAAAAGGAAGTGTGTTACATCGCTTTGAACCGAGGTGTTTAGAGAAGTCAACGAGCAGAAGTTCCGTCATCCCTGTCAGAGCTCCTTGACCAGCCAAGCCATCTAAGGATAGGATCCAGGCAATTTTTGTGAAGCTTAATTTTGTTTTTTTTTGTTACATATTTGTATTATATATATATAAATTCACACTCATTTTTTTTTGAGTCATTAGATTTGTATTTTTTTCGGTGCTAACTTGGTAGATTTTTGTATCCCCTTGATACACTACCAACTTATATGTAAATACTAACCGTGACACCAATATGGTGGGCTTAAAATAAAAAAAAAAAAAGGTAGTTCGATATTATAATAACTTGCAGTGTCAGACTGAGGAATGCTATAAAAAGTGGTTTTTTTTTGTGTGTTGCTCACATAGCCCATTGTTTTTTTTTCTTGCATAGTTCTAGGGTTGAAGTTTAGTTTCCTGAGCGTAGTATAAACTTAGTAAAGACGCGGCAAAAGCCAGCGAAATTATTGTCCCCTATACCGAGCTCGATCTAGGAGGGTTTTGTAAATTGTTTTAACGAAAAATATAGGGGTACCAATCCGAATAGAAGAGATACCCGAGAACGTGAAGGAAGCAAGGCTCAAACCTGTATTGAAAATTTTTCTTGCAATGAGAAATATTTTTGTACGACTAAATTTATGAGCCGGTACTTTACTCCGTCGCTGCAAGACGCTTGTAAATGATAATTCCAAAGGTACTATGAGAAAAGATCTCAGTTTTTCAAAGATTGCCATAGTGATTCGAGAAACCCTAATGATGTGCTAAGCTAATGAATAAATAGGAGGCGAGAAAGGAGGAAAGTCGTTTCTTTGGGTGCAATGAGGTAAGTTGGTATCCGAGATGTAATAAATAAAGGGGAATTTTCGATGAAGGTGTCAGGGAAATTCCAGGTGGGGTGGGAAATAGCGCGCTTAAACCATCGCCGGCGCGTATCAGTGTAGTGGCGGCAGCCATCTATGAAAGTGGTATTTTCTGTAAGCCGTAATTTTTTTATTGTTGATTGGTTCTCCGGCATGTTTTATGTTTTGTACGAAAGGTAAAAGAATACTAGTGGAGACAAGAACCTCCCCATCCGGCGAGCTCAAGCCGAGCATAATGCAAGCATGCCAGTCTCTTCTAGTAATCTATCCCTCCTTCCCTTCCTTTTAATTTATTTTGTCGGATACAGGATTGATCCCAGCTTTTATTCGTTCCTTCTAACTGATCCCTATCACCGTCCCAATTCAAAACTTTTTCTCCCATTCCTATCCAAATAACGATCAAACCTATCATCTATAGAAAGAACTGACAAAAATTTGAATCCCTTCCTTACACCTTTCGGTAACAGTATCTCGAACAACAGAAAAAGGGGGTGTTACAAGTGAATAGAAAAGAATTTTGAACAAGAATAGAATAGAATAGAAAAGAATTTTGGTAACGATTTTTGAATTGTAGAAATTTATTGATTTTGATTATTTAATTTGCAGGTTCATCCTTATAAAATTTCCCTGTCACAATGTTAGTTACCGTACTCCTCCGAAACGGCTTTGCCGATTTTTACCAAATTTTAAATGCGTATTCTGTAGGTCTGAGAATCGGCTACTAATTACTTTCCATACCCCTAAGTGATAAGGGCCATCTACCCTTAACATTGTTTCTTTAATTTACACTGTGACACGAGAATTTTATATATTAGATTCTACAGTCTCAGTGTAAATGTCATATTTATCAATTTAATTTGCTTCAAAATAAATTCTGAAATCATATTTTTTGCTCAGAGAATTCATTGCTATAACAGTGCAAGTTTTCTTCTTTATTTTTATTTAAATCGAATTGAGTTTTATCAATTTAGTGGTTTAAATTTATTAACTATTAACTATTTCAGATTATACTTAACAGATAAGCTGCTGGGCTTAGTACTGATTGGCAACTTTCGCACTGATTGTAATTATCGGTATTAAAGATTTTTGGTATATGCATGTTTTCCCCTATAAATTTAATTTTAATGTATGTTGCAGCAGCGTTGAGCTCGATAGTGAGGCTCAGAAATTTCCTTAGCATTTGATAAGTTTCAGAAGAGTTAGTAAGTTAATCAGTAGCTAAGCAGAAAGAGGGGAGGAAATGTGTTTTCGGAAATGATTTTAGTTTTCCACCAGCTTACCTGGTGCCAGTGGCGTAGTCAGGGCCGGGTTAACTCTCAAAGCGGCCCTAGGCAACCATCAATTTGGGGGCCCTTTTTTCACGTCTGTTCCCATCCTTTTTCGATTAAAATAAAAACTTACAGCTTTCACAAAAATTTTATTGTCAAAACGTAATCTAATGTATAAAACTTCCACGTCATCATGTTAGTTGCCGTACTCCCCCGAAGCGGCTTGACCGATTTTCATGAAATTTTATACGCATATTCAGTTGGTGTGAGAATAGGCTACTATCTATTTTTCATACCCCTTAGTGATAAGGGCCATATACCATTAACATTGTTTTTTAACTTACACTGTGACACGAAAATTTTATATATTAGATTTTACAGTCTCAGTGTAAATTTCATATCAACTATATTCTCATTATTTCATTACTATTTTATTAAGTGCAGTTTGCATGATTAGCTAATTAAGTGATTTATTACACAAGCTCAAAAGTACTCAACAAGTGCCACTAGCTCCCGCAAACAACGGTTAGGTATTGTGTTGTAAGTATAAATTATTCTTAATCTTAAAATTTTGTTTCCTTCTAACGCCCGTAATTTTCAACCGATTTTAATGGATCTTATTTTACTGAGAATCGGTTACTATCTATTTGTCATACCCGTAAATGTCGGTTCAGCAGATGGCGTTATTTCACGAAACGGCTTGACCGAATTCGATGAAATTTTTAAATTATGTATTTTGTGGCTCTAAGAATAGACTAATAACTTTTTTCCATACCAGTTTTTCCACGGCAACGATGTAGGAAAGGGAACCGGAATGGGAACGAAAACTCGAAAAATTCTGAGCCGATATTAAAAATTCTTTTGGTATTAGGCATCCCTTACATTACATAGACTTTATTTCATGACCATATTCACACGGAAACTAGAAACTTTCCGGCTATTTTCAGCTTAGTCCAGCGGGTGTTCCTGACAATTTTTTTAAATAATTCAGATCCAAGCAACGCCACGCCGGGCGGGTCAGCTAGTAGGTATATAATAATATATCGTAAAAGAAACGAAAAAAGCTCTGTTAAACTATTTTTTTGTTCTTCTTTGCATAGTTTCTTAACACATTTTTCGGTGAATGTTGACATTTTTTTCCAATAGTATTTACTACGTCTTATCTTAAAATAGATTTATTTATTGATTACTAGCAGACGCGGCCACGCGTTGCTGTAGGTCGCCATCTGTGAGGTGCAAGGGACAATGTTTTACAGTTCTCTGTAAGGAAATTCGCTTAAGGCGCCATCTGTTCCAGATTTATGCAATCTATGATTAATAACAACAAAAGCGCCATCTGTTCCAGAACTATTTAATCTACAATTAATAACCATTAAGGAATAGTAAACTCCATTTCGTTGTTCGTTACATATATACCACGAAGCGGAAGTTGATTCTTATACAGATAAGTATCCGCTTGTGTATAGTTTCTTAAGACACTTTTAAAATATAAGTATTGAACTTTTATACTTCTAAGTAATTTATTTTAGCGGATTACCGACATTTAAAAGTTTTTCGCACTTGTTCTCATTCACTCTCAAGTGAACTGAACCCAAGCGTGTAAGCAGAGAAAAAAAACCACAAGAAAATACTTGCATACTTTTGTGAACACCGCTATTTTGTTTGTTTATGTTTGACAACTCGTCACGGATACCAACCATCAAACATAAAACGCGAACCGTTTTTTTGGATTTACAATACAAGGTCTTAGATGAATAAAGAACAAGATGGAAAACCATTACCTCTCTTGCCCCGCAACTTCCATTTGTTTACATTGTTGTTTTTGTAATCGCAGCATCCATCTGTGAATACGTGTGAGCTGAAAAAAATGGCGCAAAAAAGTTGTGGAAGTATATGTGTGGTGAGTTTATTTTCATTTGACGTTTCAGATTTCAGTCATTTTATTTATTTTCAGAAGAGGAATTTCTTTACAGTCGGATCGTAATACATTTTTTCCTAATAAAATACCATAAATTGTGTTAAAATTGTATATTAAAGTGACCATTATTCTATCTTCGACAATCGAAGATAAAAATTCCGTTTCAAAGTTGCATTTTTGATGTGAATTTTGAAGTTATTTTGATTTATTTTGAAGTTGTTTTGAGCTTCACAAATCACAAAGTGGTACTGAAAGCACCGAAGATGGCATATCAAACATGGATGAGTGTCACGACTTTCTTTGTCAAATAGGTTCATATTGGAATTGTTAAAAAATTTTCGTCATGTTTAACACTGTTTATTTCTATAGCTGATTGAAGATGACGGCAAGCGTGTACGCGGACCAAATCTAGCTCGTCTTGAGCATTGAGCTGCACAAACGTATGCGAGCTAACCATGAAAAAAAAATGAATGCACATGAACTTCTAGGCGATTTTACTAACCTAATCATTGAGTATTTCCGATTGTTTGGAGATAAATCATGCTGTACTCCTGATATAACACTATTTGTCACATCAATTCCACTTGAGGATACTAGAGCAAGGAAAAATCTACTCAATCAATGAGGGCTATTGCGCAACATGGGAGGTGGGAGTTCGCAACTATATTGAAGCCAAAAAAGATCCCAGTAAGGGAACCCCATACGGCGCTCGGTATGTCGGCAGTATGGTTGCTGATGTACACAGAACAATAAAGTACGGTGGAATCTTTCTATACCCCGCAACAAAGAGCTCATCGAGTGGTAAACTCCGCCTGCTCTACGAGTGCAATCCAATTGTTTACCTGATCACCCAAGCCGGCGGTTTAGCCAGCAATGGAAAAATTAACATCTTGGACGTGGTACCAACTAATATCCACGAGAGACAGCCGATATTCTTGAACTCCAAGAAAGACGTTGAGAATCTTAATAAATAGGATTATTATCTTTAAAAAGAAAAAACTGTGGTTTTATTTCTAATAAAAATTTGTTTTGTGCTTTATTGGTATAAAGGTGAAACCATCTGGAACTGGTCCGAGTAACATTTCACTGATCTTAATCCAGTCAGAAGAGTTAGGAGAAGATAGCAATGTTTCCATTTCATCACGCTCACGACATTTTTGTGGTCTTTGGTTGATTTTCTGAGGAGGATTTTCTAACAGACCCGCTGGGATGTAGCGATAGAGGAATGACTCTTACTCGCTCCGGTCGGTGCCCAGATGTTTCAACTTATCACGTTGTCAAGTCACACGTCAACACACAGTAACCGCTGGGTACAGTACTCGCACTACTAGCTAAACTAGTGAGTGCTAGAAGTGCGAGTATTGACAGAGGGACTACAACACTCAATGCAACACTTAAACGCTCAATAATGCGAATCTTCTACTTCCCTAGTTTTGCGAAGGGAAAAAGGACAGCTTTAGATCCAACAGATATTTTATTTCCATTCGCTTCCACAGCGACACTAGTTTGATTAGGTTCTACATTTTGTTCAGTTTCATCTGCTTCCATTGCCACGTCTTTGATATTATCGCTGGTTTCATCTGTTTTGATAATATCATTCTCCGTCTTGGTTTCTTCCTGTTCACATTTATTGTCGCTTTGTTTTTTCTTCTGTTCATCCTTGCGTCGATCGCAATCCGAAAGAATTTTTTTACATCTCGAGAAGTCATAATCTCGTTTACGCAGCTTAATTTGGAGTTCTGAAACAGTGATATATATTCAAAAACAATATTTACATGGAGTTTTTATTTTTTACCCGTTGATATCCCATTGAAAATAGATGTTTTTGCTTTTTGTATTTGGATCATAAAAATCAGCCTTCATTTTTGAAACACTTGTTTTTGCTTGTCAATTTAAAACATAACCTGAAATTTAATTTTCACCACACTACTGAAAAATTCTTAAGGGCAGGGTTTGAACAACACCAAAGTTATAGTTTTTTAAAAACTCACGTAAATATCAAACTAAGTAGACTTTTTTGAAAAACTTATCTCAGTCAAAATATTGAAATGCAGCAATCTTGTAGATATTATGGAGAGCTCAGAAAGCCTTCATTCATCTCTGTAGCGCAATTATTAACGAAGCACCAACACTTAAAGTTATAATTTTTTTGAACTAATTGAAAGCGGACATCAAACTATGTACACATTTTTTGAAAAACTTATCTCAGCCAAAATATTAAAAACGCAGCAATCTTGAAGATATTATGGAGAGTTCAGAAAGATTTCATTCACGTCTGCAGCACAATCATTAACAAAGTACCAACACTTTAAGTTTTGACTTTTTGTTTTTATTAAAAGCTCTGTAGAAAATTTTTGAAAAACTTGTATCAATCAAAATCTTTAAATGTGGAATTTTTGTCTACGTTATGTTGAGCTCAGAAAGCCTTCATTTATCTCTGTAGCACAGTTATTAACAAAGCGCCAACGCTTTAAGTTTTAAATTTTTCTTAACACAAAAAAAAATTAAAACTTAAAGTGTTGATGCTTTGTTAATAATTGTGCTACAGAGATGAATGAAAGTTTTCTGAGCTCTCCATAATATCTACAAGATTGCTGCATTTCAATATTTTGACTGAAATAAGTTCTTCAAAAAATGTGTACATAGTTTGATGTCCACTTCCAATTTGTTCAAAAAAATTAAAACTTAAAGTGTTGATGCTTTGTTAATAATTGTGCTACAGAGATGAATGAAAGCTTTCTGAGCTCTCCATAATATCTACAAGATTGCTGCATTTCAATATTTTGACTGCGATAAGTTTTTCAAAAAATGTGTACATAGTTTGATATCCGCTTTCAATTATTTTACTTTTGTCTTTTTTTAATTCAATTAATTAACTTCTTAAATTTTCAACACAGCTTCAAGAAGAAAATCGAAAACTTAAATTGAAATCTTTTTTATCAAACAAATGAAAAATGAATTAATATTTAATTGTCACTGTTTTGCTTTAGTACATATTTTTTAAGCAGTCATACTTTTCTGTCTATTTCTCTTAAGAAACGTTTTTTTAAAAATATGAAATAGAAGGGAGGAGAGTACTCAGAGAAATGTTTAACAAGAAAGAAAATATTTTAATATTTTGATGCTTAAATTTTTATTTCCAAATCCTTAAAAAAGTATATAATCACAAATAAATTTTATTTACAAACCAAAAAAAAAATTTTAATTCCAAAAAACCTGCCAGACGTAGCCTTAAGGTAACTAAAAATAAAATCAAAAAAAAACAAAAACCGGTTCCAAGACGAGAATAAAGTAGTATTGGTACGATTTTGTGTAAGTCCAGTGTTGAGATCCGAATATAAAGTGGAGCTAGTGAGATTTTGTGTAAGCCGTCATAGACCACCCCAATCAACTAATGAGAAGGATGACCACCGAGCAACGACATCCAGAGCCGAGGTACCTCAGTGTGATGGAAACCACAGAGTAGATAATACAGAGTATCCACTTCCACCCCTTCAACCCGAAACACCCGCAAAAAATATTTCAACATGGCGTCCTATATCTGAGTTTGAGGCTCTGTGCTAACTAGTATCAACTGTAAAAACTTAACAAAACGCCTGCATCGGTATGAATTTTTTTACAAATTTTTGTCTTTTTCAGTGAAATACTGGTCAAAATGGAAAAAAAAGTTAATTCCTGCAACTTAAATTCATTTTTCTAAGTTCTAGGCTGTATGAAAATTAAAAATTATCGAATTTTTTGCAACCAAAAAATTTTTTTTTACTTTTCAAACTCCCCACACGATAGCACCTGGTGTGGTAAGTCAAATGTCAAAAGACAGATAGCAAAATAAAAACAAATCAACTTCGTGCGTGCAAAATTTTGTATAAAATTTTTCTATTTGCATTTAGGCACAGAACGACAACAATTGGACAATATTTTACAAACGAATTGTTATTGAAATTTTTCTTAACTTCTTACGACTTACAATCTAACCAATGTTGGGAAATACTGTGTTTCTATCCTTCTAATGATTCTCTGACCTCCTTTTTTGAATTGAGACTTCCAAATGCAAATTCTTTGACGGTTTTCTATATTTCCAGACCGAAGCTGTTTCTCGAGCAGTTCAGTATCAAGTCGTGCGTTCTAAACTCAGAACTGCCAGGTAAAATCCGCATTCACACGATCAACCAGTTCAACCAAGGTAACTACGATTTCATCATTGCCTCCGACGAACACATGTTGGAGAACCCAGGGCGAATGAAAAGCGATACAGAATCGGGAGCATCGAGAGGAATCGATTTCCATCGCGTGTCGAACGTAATCAACTTTGACTTTCCCTTGGGTGTAAACTCGTGCATCCACCGAGCAGGCAGAACAGCAAGGGGAACGAATAAGGTCAGTAAAAGTGAAAATTTCTCAAGAAATCATTTGACTTTGTGAATTTCCTTGTAGGGTTGCGTATTGTCCTTTGTAAGCATGACGGACCAGAAAATCAACGACGCTGTGGAGGACCGCCTCAAAAATGGCTACATGAGTGAAGACGCCATCATCAAGAACTGCCAATTTGGAGGGTGATAACACGCATTGCAGTTCATGAAGCTCGTCTACGAGAGATCAAAACGGAAATATTCAATAACGAGAAGCTGAAAAGCTTCTTCGTCGACAACAATCGAGAGCAACAAGTTCTGCGTCACGACAAACCATTGAAAATAGTCAAGATACAGCCTCATTTGTCGCATGTGCCCAAGGCTCTGAAGCGCTTGGCGCGTTTCCACATTTGCTGTCAAGCATCTCTACACTCACACACACTGGCTTACAAGCAATGCCTGTCATTTATACCATTCCATTATAGTGTTGCCAGTTGTGTTTTCGGTTAAACGTTTTCTATTAGGAAACTGGTATAAATGTTGGGTGTTCATTACACTGCCCCCTCCTTAAGATTGTTCGTCCCGAATAATTCCATCTGCAGCCTGGCCACTATATCGATGCAGCCGGTCACAATGAACTACTTTTAACTTGCCTCTTAATCCTCTTTGGATGCGGTAAACCACGTCGTTAATCCTCGTGACAACAGTATAAGGACCTTCCCAGTTCTGCTGAAGTTTCGGTGACAATCCCTTTTGACGATGAGGATTATAAAGCCACACACGATCTCCTGCTTGGAATCCTGCCGTTGTCGCTTTTGTGTCGTACCGTGTCTTCATCCGGTCGCTGTAGGTTTTTATCCGCTCCCTTTGTTCTTTTATGGATGTCAGCGAGTCTCTCCTTGAGGTCATCCACATACTCGTTCGTGTCCTGTGGCTCCTCTGTGGGGCATCCAAATTTTAGTTCGCTGGGCAGCCGCATGGTTTTCCCGAACAGGATGTTAGATGGTTAGATGGTGTTAGAATGGTGTTTGTCTCCCTCACGAGGTTTCACCTTGACGTGGTGGGGGAGCTTACGTTTTGACACTCCAGCAATCCAGTTGCAGGGTCAAACAACCAAGTAAACCTCAAACAGAGATGTCTATCTAAAAAAACATGGAAAAAGTAAACGAAGAAGAGAAAACTCGAGCGGGGATATACGCTCAAAAGTCGGCAGTAGTCACGGCTGTCGGCGATGGCTTGGCTTCGAAAAAAGATAAGTCGCCAGTGACAAGAAATTTAGAGATAGACAATGCAGAAGATTGCATTCCTGGCTGCAGCAGGAAAGCTGCTGAAACCAATGAGGGACTCCCGGAGAACCTCATGGATTTCACTGACTCCGATGATGGAGAAGGAGGAACAGGTGGACGAGAGATAACGTCGGAAGAGGAACATCGCATCCTTGAGGAAGACGATTATCAATCTTTCGCCAGTTCTGACGACTCTATCGTGGACGTCACGGTGGCCGAAAATCCTGACCCAAGGCGGCCAGAGACCAAAAGAGGCGAATTCCTGGCGAAAAATGAAATTTCGGCCAAAGTGACCTCAACTCCTAACAAGGGTCCAGAAAAAAGTACACATCCTAAAGTCTGTGTGGATAAAGCCCCTACCAAAAGCCATCGCTCATCAGAGCCGGCTAAAGGTAAAGACGCTAATCCGAGGGTACAGATTAGGAAAGATGTCCAAGACCCAGGTCAAAAGAGGCTCGAGAATGCCAGAAGGACCGTACGAAGATTCGGTAAAGGTGACACCTCAACGCTGTGTTTCCGTGATTGGAAACGCCTAAACTGGGCTCGGAAATTCATCAAGAAAATGGAAGCCAAGACCTTGCCCTTGGCAGAACCCAGAGGTAGAGTCACTAATGATGAAAATAAAAAGAAAACAATATTGACAAAGACTGCGGTGTCCAAAAAAACAGCAGGGAGCCCACCACTGGATGGTCCTAAAACCGAAAGGTTTAAAAAACCCGAGGAAAGCAGTCAAAGAAAGAGAGCCAGACATAACGTTTCGACCCCCCCTCCAATGTCCGTGAACAAAAAGCCCAAGACGGCCAGTACAACTGACAAAAAAAGTACTGTAGCGAAATTGATAAAAGAGAGCCTTCTGGTGGCCATTATCAATGAGGAGAGTCTAGAAAAAAGGCTAAGCGAAGAAGACTGGACTCGAGTGGAAATAAGGCTACTCGAGTGCATGGCTGACGAGCTTCCCACGTCCTCGGGCGCGGTGCCTGATTTCGGACCCATTTCGACGTTGAAGGGTTTCAAAATTCTCACTTGCAATGACGAATATACCCTAAACTGGCTAAAAAATAAGATATCCGAAATGGCGGACTTTATAGAAGGTGCAACATTGAAAGTTGCATTAAAGAAAGACCTCCCCACCAGACCCAAATTCCGAATAAACATTCCTGGACCGCGCTTGAAGAAGGAAACAATTGAGCTCTTCTTACGAAAACTCAACCCAAGTTTCCCAAGTGCTGACTGGGAAGTACTGGAGATGGAAGAGCCTACGAGCGCAGGCCAAGAAGTCTTAGTCATGCTCAATCATGAGTCAATGGCTATGCTTCCAGAAAGGGGATATAGACTGAATATTGGCCTACACAAGGTTAAGGTGAGGTCGGCAACGGCTGCCAACTTGCAAAACAAAAATGATGGCAACAAAAAAGACAATGAAGGTGCTACAAATAAACCTGCAGCACAGTAAGTTGGCTTCTGCCACCTTGACCGCGTTGATGTCAAAAACTGACATCGACTTAGCCCTAATACAGGAGCCATGGATAAATCGTGGCCGGATCTGCGGACTGAAATCCAAAGATCATTTCCTTTTCTTTAACAAAGGGCCTACAGAAGGTAACTATCGTACATGCATTTTATCAAAGACAAATTTAAATCTCTTCCTTCTAACCCCTCACAGTAGTAATGATTTGACAACAGTGAAGTGCGAGCGAGAAGGGGCGCCACCCCTAATCCTGGCCTCCGTTTACATGCCGGGCGATGCAACCTCCAATCCCCCGCCGGCAGCTGTTGCAGAATTGGTCGCCACAACTAAAAGAAATGGCTGGGACCTCCTCATGGGCTGTGATGCAAATGCCCATCATATACAGTGGGGTAGTACAGACACGAACGAAAGAGGTGAGTCACTTTTTGAATATATTATTGAGAGCAACCTGATAATTATGAATAGAAGTAGAGAACCAACATTTATAACAAAGGTGAGAAAAGAAGTGTTAGACGTTACACTTTCCACCAACTCTGGTACGCTAGTAACCAGTAATTGGAGGGTCTCCAACAACGTAACCTTCTCTGACCACAGAATGATAACATTCGAAATAGAACACAAATCTGAAAACTTTATCCCTTATAGAAACCCTAGGAAAACTGACTGGGGTCTCTATAACCAAAAACTGGCCTCAACTCTCAGCCAGAACAACAATCAGCCTTTGCTTAACTGCTCAGCCATAGAGACACAGGTAAACAAGCTAACGTCAGACATAATCAATGCCTACGAAAGCTCATGCCCGTTATCCAAAGGGAAAGGTAGATCCAACCCCATATGGTGGACAAACGAACTATCGATCCTTAGAAGGAACTTTAGCAACCTTTCGGCTGACTGGGACCTATACAAGATCAGTAAAAATGAATACAAAAATAGAACTACCTATGCAAAAAGAGCAGCCCGGCGCAACTTCTGCTCAGATATTGAGTGCACAAATGACGCAGCAGGGCTAAGAAAGGTCATGTCCAAGGTCCAAAATACCCCTAGTTTTCTTAGAAGACCTGATAACACATGGACTGACTCATGCTAAGAAACCCTAGAGTCACTCATGAACACCCACTTTCCAGGGTGTTCTCAAATGACATCCCCAGAACGCGGAAACCCTAACGCTAACGTTATATCTAACGCTAACCTTATATCCAACATAGGAAATTTATTAGTAGATAATAGGAAGGTAATGTGGGCCATTGACTCATTCTCAGCATACAAATCTGCAGGTCCGGACGGTATCATTCCAATAATGCTCCAAAGCCCTAAAGACTTGATTGTGCCGATTCTAGTGGAAATTTTCAGAGGTTGTCTAAACCTCACCTTTATTCCAACTAGTTGGAGGGAAGTTAAAGTCATTTTTATTCCCAAAGCCGGTAAGCCCTCACACACTGAACCCAAAAATTTCAGACCAATAAGCCTATCCTCCTATCTACTTAAGACCCTAGAAAGACTTATAGAAACGCATATCCGAACAAAACTGAATAACAATGTGATCTCCACAGCCCAACATGCATATATAAAGGGCAAATCAGTGGAGACTGCATTTCATGAAGTAGTCGGTACTATTGAACAGTCAATCCAATATAAAGAATATACGTTGGCTGCATTCCTCGATATAGAAGGGGCCTTCAACAACGTTGAATACAGTGCTATTCGCATGGCATTAAGTTCCATAAATATCGAGCCAACGCTATCAAACTGGATCGACTCCATGCTCCAAACGAGAATAGTAAAAGCAGTAATGGGTGCAAGTACCCTAAAAGTCAAAACTTGTAGAGGTACACCTCAAGGAGGAGTGCTATCCCTGCTACTCTGGCTCCTAGTAGTTAACCAAATCCTGGTTAAACTTGACAGGAGCGGAATAAAAGCAGTAGCCTATGCCGATGACATCGTCATCATGACTTCGGGAAAATTCACTACCACCCTTTGTGAACTTCTCCAGACAGCTCTAAACAAGCTCACCAGCTGGGCAAAAAACTGTGGGCTAAACGTCAACCCTACCAAAACAGAACTTGTTCTGTTTACGAGAAAACGTAACATACCAGATATACTTCCTCCCTCCATTAATGGTATACCAATAAACTTATCTGGTACGGCAAAATATCTCGGAATTGTCCTTGATCGTAAACTTAACTGGAAAGAAAATTTAAAAGAAAGAGAAAGGAAAGCTCAAATCGCTTTCTACACTTGTAGTAGAATTTTTGGGAAAAAATGGGGACCATAATAAGACCAATCCTCACATATGCCTGTCTAGTCTGGTGGCCATCATTAGAGAAGGCTTCAAACCTTAAGACCATGACCAAAATCCAAAGGCTTGCATGCATTGGCTCAACTAGTGCCATGAGAACAACACCAACTGCAGCTCTGGAAACCTTCCTGTCGCTAGCCCCCTAGATATTTTTACTAAGGAGATGGCGGCCAAAAGCGCACTGCGACTCGAACAATGCAACAATTGGAAAACAGGCATATCAGGCCATAGAACCATCATGAACCATACAGACATAGACATTCAAACAGACTATACCCCCCCGCGTATTGACTTCAATCCAGTGGCCCTAACAGTCTTTCCGACAAGAGAAAGCTGGGAGGAAAACAGGGTTATAAAAGGAAATCACATTTCCGTCTTCACAGATGGTTCCAAAACGGACGAAGGGGTAGGGTCAGGTATCTTCTCAGACTACCCCACCATGAATAGATCAATAAAGCTTCCCGACTTCTGCAGTGTCTTTCAAGCAGAAGTACTTGCAGTGTGCGAAGCCGCGAAGCACTTAGCTACGCAAAACCTGATCAACAAAAATATTGACTTCTTTATAGACAGTCAAGCGGCCATTAAAGCTATCTCATCCATTATCACAAAATCCAGACTAGTAGACAGCTGTCGCAGTAACCTAAGACTGCTCAGCGAAACAAACACAGTTAGTTTAACCTGGGTTCCAGGACATCGTGACATAATTGGTAATGAAATGGCGGATAAGCTGGCTAAAATCGGGTCAGCACTCGAATCCAGCGAAACGAACACCTCAGTTCTAAGGCCACTTGAGCAAGAAAAAAACAGAATCAAACACAATTTTCTAAAAACCGCGAATGACAGGTGTTCTTCTTTAGAAACATGCCGAGTCTCTAGAAACCTTTGGCCAGATATTTCGAAGAAAAAAATAGAATTTCTATTCCAGCTAAGCAGACCTCGGCTCTCTCTGTTGATTGGCATTCTCACGGGACACAACTCGTTGGGTACCCACATGATGAGAATGGGCATTAGCACATCCGACTTCCAAGATGAGGAGGCAGGGGAGGGATCATTCCACTTCCTCTGTGAGTGTCCTAGCTTGGCCCACACTCGGAAAAAAACCCTCGGAGAATACTTTTTCGACGAACTGGGCGACATCTCAAATCTCCCATTGAGCAACGTCCTGAAATTCACTCAGGGCTCCAAATGGTTCAGTGGGAGTTCCCTACCACAATAACCATTTACCTTTCCAATCCTCCCATTTCCTCATCCTCTGTTTTCCCGGGGAGCACAATGGACCCTTGAGATCCGAGTGAGGTGTTGCCACTTGTGGCTGCACCCCCCATTCAACCTAACCTAACCTAACCTAACCTAGATGGTGTTTGTCCTGTCGAGCTATGTACTGCACTTCTATAGGCCATCAGGAATAGCGGTACGTGCCTATCCCAGTCTCTTTGGTAGTCGCCTACGACCTTGGTGAGGTGATCTTTCAAGGTCCGGTTGAATCCAAAGAAAACCATCAGATTGTGGATGAAGCGGTGTGGTTCTGGTCTTCTTGATGCCAAGTAGTCCGCACACTTCTTGGAAGATGTTTGACTCGAAGTTCCTCCCTTGGTCGGAATGGAGTTCCATAGGTACGCCAAACCTACTTACCCAGTTAAACACAATCTGGTCGACCACCGTTTTGGCTTCTTGATTTGGGATGGCATACGCCTCAGGCCATTTGCTAAAATAGTCCATTACAACCAGAATGTACTTGTTTCCAGCGTTGGTTTCTGGAAAAGGCCCAGCCACATCTACTGCAATCCTCTCAAAAGGCGATCCAACGTTGTACTGATGCATCTTACCTTAAATCTTCCTACCAGGTCCTTTGGTTGCAGCACACTTGTCACATGTTCGGCACCACTTCTCCACGTCATCTCTAGCATGTAACCAGTAGAACCGATGTCGCACCTTCTCCAGTGTTTTGTTAACTCCCAGGTGCCCTCCAGAAGGTCCGTTGTGCATCTCCCGAAGAACTTCACTGACTTCGATTGCGGTACGATCAGCTGCATCACATATGATTTACCGTCAGCGGACTCCCATCTTCGCCTGAGGACACCTTCTTGCACATATAGTGAGTCCCACTGTGCCCAATAGGCTTTGAGAACTGGACTCCTGTCAGAAATGTCTCCCCATTCAGGTTTCTCTTCATTTTCTTTCCATGCGAGAATGGGTTCGATATCTGGATCCTCCTGTTAAGCGGTCCTCACTTCCTCATTGCTCCATCCGCATATGGGGTCAGCTCTTAGTCGCTGAGCGGTAATATTTTCTTTGTTTTCTTGTCGGCTACAATGCTTGCAATCCTCTTTGCAAGGTCTTCGGGACAATGCGTCGGCGTTTGAGTGCAGCTTTCCTCTGCGGTGTTGAATCTGGTAATCATAAGTCTGCAGTCTTTCTGTCCACCTTGCTACTTGACCTTCTGGATTTTTGAAGTTCAACAGCCAGTTCAGAGCACCATGGTCTGTCCGCAGAAGGAATTTCTGTCCATAGATGTACTTATGGAAGTGCTTTGTTGCCAAGATAAGAGCTTGCAGTTCCCTTCTGGTCACGCAGTAGTTTCTTTCAGGTTTCGAGAGGACCTTACTATAATATGCCACCACTTTCTCTTCGCCATCATGCACTTGGGATAGTACCGCCCCGATTCCAACGTTGCTTGCATCTGCGTCGATGATGAATGTTTTGCCAGGTGTTGGATGTGCCAGCACTGGAGCGTTACAGAGTTATTGAGAGAGTATTTGAGTTCCTGAAAAGATTTTTCACACTCACCTGACCATTTGAACTGCTTCCCTTTTTCGGTGAGCTGATGCAAACTTTTTGCAACTCCAGCAAAGTTCTTAACAAAACGTCGGTAATATGTGGCAAGACCAAGAAAGCTTCGGAGTTGATGTTTGTCCTGTGGTGTTGGCCAATTTTTGACGGAGTCAACTTTTTCAGGATCAGTCTTCACTCCTTGGGAAGAGATGATGTGTCCCAAATACTTAACTTCGGTTTTGAAAAGTGCACATTTTTCTGGATTCAGTTTAAGGTTAGCCTCTCGAAGTCTCTGAAACACGGCTTTTAGATTCTTGCAATGTTGGTCAAATGTTTTCCCGTAAACAATGACATCGTCCAAGTAGATAAGGCACGCTTTCCACGTCAGTCCTTGAAGAACGCACTCCATCATACGCTCGAATGTTGCCGGAGCGTTGCATAGCCCAAACGGCATAACTTTAAACTGCCAGAGCCCATTACCTGTAGAAAACGCCGTCTTTTCCCGATCATCAGGGTGGATGTCAACTTGCCAATATCCACTCTTCAAGTCCAGCGTCGAAAACCACTGGGCTCCCTCCATAGCATCCAGGGTATCACTGATTCTCGGCAGGGGATAGCTGTCCTTTTTAGTCACATCATTCAGCCTTCGGTAGTCCACACAAAAACGAGTGCTTCCGTCTTTCATTTTTACTAGCACCACTGGTGAAGCCCAAGGACTTTTGGAATTTTCAATAAGACCGTCCTTCTTCATTGCTGTTATCATTTCCCCAACCTCACCTTGTTTGGCCAGTGGAAGGCGTCTTGCGGGTTGACGAATCGGTCTTGCATCTCCTGTGTTGATGCGATGCTGCACCAACTGTGTCCTACCATATTGTCCCTTTTGCGATGCGAAGATGTCAGTGTACTCTTGTAGGAGATTTTCAGCCATCCTTGTTTGTTGGTGATCAAGGTTGGATGAATACAGTATTTTAGCTCTGATGGTTTTGAGCTCCTCCGGAGTTATAGTTTTTCTCGGGGCTTCGTCTGTGATCTTCGTAATTGCTGCAACCGATTCGCAACGTCCAACGACTTCTCCTTTCTTCAACCTTACATCGTACGGTCTGGTGTTTAGTAATCGTACGGGGACCATTTTGTTTTTCGGTGCTACTAGTGTTTTCCCAATGCTGAGGCTTTGGGAGGAACACTCTGCGTCTGGTTCCACCATTAGGTATCGAAGGCTTCCAAACTCACTTTCCAGTTTTGTCCAAACGAACACTACAGAAGAAGGAGGCAGAATCAGATCTTCCGTGATGACAGTCCTCAGTGTCGACGTACTTTCGTTCGAATAGGTCATTGGAAGTTCCTTATTTTGGTACTTCAAAACCTGATTACCGATGTCCAAAATAACTCCGTGCTGATTCATAAAGTCGATTCCAATGATGCACTCGTCACATATACCTGCCACCAGGAATTGATGAGTTAACACTAGATCGGCCAGTCGGATCTTAAGACACACTTCTCCATATACTCTTGCTGCTTCTCCCGTTGCGGTTCTTAGACGGTAGCTATTGGTGTTATGAAGCCACGTCGTCTTTACCAGGTCTCGACGTACTATGGAGGCTGTGGCACCGGTGTCGATGGTAGCCACATGTTTGTTCCCGTTAATAGTAGTTTCCACAGTCAGACTTTTGTTGTTTCGTTTGTAACGGATTTGGTGTTCTTATTTAACACAAAGCGATGATCTGCTTCTCCCTTGAATTCCCTAGGACCACAGGATACCCTAAGCAAACCAAAAGAAGGTTGAATAAGTCGTCCAGCAGGCTAAGTACGGCTCGGCACGCTTGCATCACCTTTTGCCAGCTCGTCGGTGGGGTGGGTACTTGTACCAGCCGCTAGACTACCGTACAGTGTACTTCATGCCGAAGAGAAAACACAACAAAATAAAAGAATATTCAACAAAGCCTAAAGTAATCGCAAAACTATATAAATTTCTGGTACATTTTTCTTATATTGGAGACCCAAGGTGTAATCTGAGTCGCCGGAGTGTAGCATACTTATCTTCATTTAAGAATGTTTTTATTAAATCCAAATCAAAATAGAGAATTAGAATTTTAACAAAAATTTAACTCATCATCAAATTCAAGGTTGAGTAATTTAAATTCAATGGTAAAGAAAACATAAAATAAAGTTACAGTAAATTCTATTCTACTCAAAATAAAACTCAAATGAAGTTTGAGTGGAATATTAAAAATTAATATATTGATATAAAAAAAAACTAAATAAAAAAAAATTAAAGCTCAATCATGAATCGAGTGGTAACAAGAAAACGAGCATACCAAATTATCATTCAAATCTCGCTTGAGAGAAAATTGTAGCAGAGAGGATTATCTCCTTTCTTCAACAATAAAAAAAAAAAAAACTAACAGCTCAGTTTTGTCGTTCTCACTCTCTTTTATCGAAAAGCAAATAAATATAATTAAAGAGAATATTATGAATTCAATAAATTTATCTTAGTATGTGCTAGGATTGAATATCTTAATTTTCAGATCGTTAAATTGTTCAATTTTGTCAATATTTAAAAAGGAAAATAGAAAAACTTACCGGCTCTCCAAATTTGGTGTGCACATCAGCTTTGTTGACGCCTTTGCGCTGAATTATTTTTGTCGAAGCGCAGCTGAAAATTTATGTTAAAATAAAATCCTGGCAAGTTGAAGTAGTGACGATCGTGAATTATAAATTTAATGTGAATTAACAATTTATTTTGATGATGATGTTGATTAATTAGTTTAGGTATATTGGTATTGGATTTTCTAATGATGATGATTATTGAGTTGATGATGGTGACGTGGCGTTGGTGAATAGGTATTGGTATTGTAGAGTCAGAGACCAACTAGTGGTTTTGGCTCTGGACCAATTTGATAGAGATGCTGATAAGATGTTGGGATGCTGACCTTGATTGTACGGGATTGACTTATTTGTTGGTCGTTCTTGATTCGTGAAGCAGAGATTGCTTTGTTCACGTGGCTGATTTCTATGGTGACATATCTCGTGTGTGGCTTGACTGTACGAGTATTCTAGGGAATGATAGAACCCGATCGTTTGGCGTACAGTAAGACCACTGTTCCAAAGTCTATTTCTCTTGTTGATTGTTGTCAGAATTTAGAATGGAATCGCTGGTTGCAGTTAATGGTACCAAGCAATCTTCGTGAATCGAAGTGAGGTAGAGTTTATATGACCCGCTAGGCGGGTTGATGGCGGGTTTCACCAGATCTTATAAGAACTCTGATTCACGAAATACGCAATAGTATGCTTAGATTACTTGGCACAAATCTAAAATTTGATATCAATTAACTGATATAAGCAAAAGTTTAATTTTGATGGCATACCTACTCGATGGCGGTGATAAAAAAAACTTCTCTAACCGAAGTTAGAATTGGTTGGTCGTTCTCAATGAGTTTTTTGAGCGATCGTTGAGTTTTGGCAGAGATCGCTAGACTGTTTCTTACGTTTGACCAGTGGCCATGAGTTGGAATAGATCTGTGGTGGCACTTTAAAGGTCGTTTCGATAGTTCTTAATCTGTCGAGCGACTTTTATTGATTTAGCTATGATAGAATCAGAAAAGTCACGTGTAAATTTGGTATGAGCACGATTATGTTCATGCGATCGCACAGATCTTTGCGTAACACACTGGTAGCTTGAATAAACTAACAAAAAAAAAACGTTTGAGGGAATTTTACACACAATTAGTTGCACCAATTACCTTTGAATAGATTATTGAAATCTTATTATTTGTGTAGTAAATTATTAAAATCTTTTATCACTTTTACTAGGAAATATATGACTTGTTCTTAAAAATCACTTGTAGCTGATGCTACACGTATTGGACTCACGTTTTGTCTCGACGATGGTTAATGGTGAAAAGAAAGTATAATCGGAAAAGGAATTTTAAGTGAGGTTAGAAATCATTAAATGGTGCATTCAGTTCAGTGGGCGTATGTATCTTCGAAAATTCGTACATCGCTACAAGTTCGTAAGGCTATGGTTACATGTAGCTTTTGATGCTTCGGTGTAGTTCTATGATGATTTTAATTTAAGGTGCTGGTCCGTACACAACATTTCAATTTCTTGTCTGTAAGGACATGAAGTTGGAATGGAAAAAGGGTATTTTTGAGTTTCGGATCGACGAGTTGTTAGGTACGCATATGCTTGTCGTGTATAACACCAAATGGGTTTCCACTCAAGTCTTCCAACTCGTATAAATTATTACTCACTATCTTCTTGATTTTGGCTTGGACGAACTTCGGACACAATTTCGCATTTCGCTTTTTAGATTTGTCTCTTAATATGAAATTGCGTTTTAAAACCATTTGTCCTACACTAAACTTACAGGCTTTGCTACGGGTGTTGTAGGTTTTTTCATAAAGCTTGTGTGCCTGAGCTAACGATTCTTTTATGCGACTATGAACCAAATTCATTTTGACAGCTTTTGGCAAGACATCAAATTCCGAGTTATTGAGGCCATTTAGATTTTTGAGGAGCTTATAGTCTGAACCATGTTGAAGTTTGCTTTGGCCGAATAGGGCTTCGTGTGGGGACATCGCTATTGCAGAGTGGACGCTTGATCTCAAAGCACTTAAGATAGAAACTAAATGCTTATCCCAGTTCGATTGGTCCGATCCAACATAGGACCTTATGGCAGCTAAAATCGATCGATTAGCACGCTCACTCGCATTCGCTTGTGGAGCATATGAGGCAGTTCTTATGTGCTTCGTTCCGTAAGAAACGAGAAATTTTGAAAACTCTTTACCTACAAATTGTTTCCCATTGTCAGATAAGAGAGACTCTGGTACTCCGAACAATGGAAACACCTGCTCTTCTAAGAACTGAATGGCAGTTTCAGCAGTTGCTTTCCTTATGGCTTTTGCAAGAATAAATTTTGTAAGCTGATCAAGGCAAACTATAATGTAACAGTTTCCTCCTTTTGACCTCGGATAAGGACCGAGAAAATCAACAAAGACGTGTTGAAATGGTCTTTCAACTATAAATGATTGTCCCATGGGTGGTCTTAGGATGGTGTTTGGGGCTTTGGATGATTTGCAAACGATACATTCTCCGATGAACAATTTTACTTCAGCCGCCATATTAGGCCAGTAAAATCGTTCTCGAAGACGATACAAGGTTTTGGTAATCCCACCATGCGATGCTTGAGGAGGGTCGAATTAAGTTTTTGGTTAGAGCGGCAGGAATCCACAGTTTCCACACGCAGTCATCTTCTCTGGGATCCCCTGTGCAATGTCTGACCTTCTTATATACAAAACACTCTGAAACTTGAAGGTCAGGCAGCTGGGTTTGGTTCTTCTCTATAGTTTCGATCAACCCCATGTACTCATCCGACTTGAATGACGGATCAGCAAGGTCGACCTGTAGAACATCGGAAGAGCTCATGGCAGGTGCAATTTCATCAGCAGCATACACTCGGGAGAGTGCATCTGGTGCCACATTTTGAGAGCCCTTTCGATGTTCTACAACAAAAGAGTATTTTTGAAGTCGTAAACTCCACCGCGCCAATCGTCCACTCAAATCTTTTTGGCTCATGAGCCACCTAAGACTCGAATGGTCGGTTACAATCGTAAATTCGTGTCCTTCCACGTAAGGCCTAAACTTTTCTACGCCTAGTACAGCAGCTAGACACTCTAGCTCCGTAACGCTATAGTTACGTTGAGCTTGGTTTAATTTATATGAGTAAAAGCAGATAGGTTTTTCTGCACCTTCATCGTCAAGTTGACTCAAAACGCAACCAATACCAGTACACGAAGCGTCGCAGAGGATGATAAAAGGTTTTTCAAAATTCGGGTTCATCAATACTGGAGCTGTCGTCAGCGCCAGCTTAAGCTCTTCGAAAGCTCTCAGAGCTTCGGGTGTAAATACGAATGTTTTGCATTTCTTTAATGTATCAGTTAGTGGGGTAGCGACAGAAGAGTAGTTTAGCACAAAACGCCTGTACCAACCGGATGGGCCTAGAAATCTTCGAACTTGTCGAGGCGTTTTCGGTATGGGAAAGTCTTGTATAGCAGACACTTTGTCGGGATCTGTCTTTACACATCCTCCTCCAACAATATAGCCTAAATATCGAAGTTCTTTGAAACAAAATCTTGATTTTTCGAGGTTGATAGTCAATCCTGCTTTTTGTAGAAGCGAAGCCAAGGAACGTAGAATTTTTAAATGTTCATCAAACGTTTGTGAAACAATCAGAAGATCATCTAAATAAACAAATAAATTTTGTTTCATTTCATTCGGAACCACCTTGTCCATTAGTCTTCATAAACGTTGCGCCGCATTGCAGAGGCCAAAGGGCATTACCTTGAAATGATACAAGGGTCTACCGGGCACACTTAACGCTGTCTTCTCCCGTGCCGATTCCGCTAGAGGAATCTGCCAAAACGCGTCCTTTAGGTCAACACTGCTAATAAAATGCGTTTCTGATTGACGACTTAATAGATTCTCTACATGAGGAAATGGATAGGCGTCATTTTTTGTTACTTTATTGAGCTTCCTGGAGTCAAGGCACAAGCGATTTTTTCCTGTCTTACGCACCAAGACCACAGGAAAACTCCACGGACTTTCGCTCTCTTCAATGACGTCCATTGCCAACATTCTATCCAGTTCCTCATACATCATTTTCTGGACCGCTGGCGACACGGGATAGCTACGTTACTTAATGGGCTCAGTTTCACCTATGTTTATTGTGTGTTCTTCTAACGTTGTCCGTCCTAGCCCTTGTTTGGCATAGGATGGAAACAAACCTATAACACTTTCGATTTCATGAGACTGATCAACTGATAGCTCGTGCGCGTTTGAGTCACATTTTCGAAGCGGTGTGGGACAAAGTCCGGTTATAATATGAGTGGCTATTGCAAAGATGCTCCAAAAGTTGACCCCAAGATACAACTCCTGCTCTAGAGATGGAACCAGAAATAATTTTATGTCTTTTGTTTCATTTTTGAATGTCATTTTAGTGATTATTTCACCAACTATCGGCTGTGGTTGACCACTAGCAGTCCTAACTTTATCATTGGTCTTTTTGTAAGTTAAACCTAGACTTTTTAATATTTCTATGCAGCCAGCTCCTAGGACACTGATACATGCCCCGCTGTCTAAAAGACCACGCATTTTTCTTCCAAAAACGGTAATAGGTGCATAAGGTCTAGGATCACCTTCATAGGGGTCGCAGAGCTCAGTAGCACTAATTGCATGATGAGTAATTCTCTTTTCTTTGAAACGGTTTCTGAGTTTTTGTATATGTCTGCGAACTTGATTAAAAATTCTTTCGCGAACGTCATAATATTTTTTTAAGCGATCGTGAAGTGGAACTTGTTTATGTGACTTATCTTTATCTAAAGGCAGAGGTATCTTGTTGTATTCCGGGTTTTCCCGTTTCAGAATTTGTATTTGGTTGACATTGTCTTTTGTATTTGCAGATTTTGGAAATTCAGATATTTTCGTTTCATCAGGTGTTTTGGAAAGATCAGGTTGTTTGGAATCGGGTATAATTGAAGAGTCATGAATATAAGTTAAGTCTATGATTTTTCCGGGTTCTCTTTTGGATGACAAAACTCCCCGGTGGTCGGATTGCCACGTTTTCGGTTTCCCGAACATTTCGACAATTGGGTGTTGTCGTGTTATCCATGCCACACTTGTAGCAGAATAAACTACGCTGCGGACTAGGGCATTGAACAAAAGAATGGCCTTTAGTTTTGCAATTCCAGCAAGTATAATTTTGTTGGTTATGCGAAAGATTCAGTGCATTAACGTCATAAAACTCTTCTTCTGGTTGGACCATTTCTATTTCACTAACTTGTTTCTTAACGGTATTTTGTTGAAATGGTTTTGATCTAAGAGATTCGTTTTGGGTATGTTTCTCAATGGATCGGCAAACATATACCATTTCAGCCAAGCTCTGAGTATTAAAAGTTATCAGAAGCTCACCTGTTCTTCTCTTGACGTTCTTTTTAATCAATTCAATTAGTTCTCGTCGTTATTTTGGTATCCGAAGACGGGCATTCATTACAAGAATATTATTGTAAAATTCGTCAAAAGTTTCACTTTGAAAAGTTTGCCAATTAGAATTTGGATTGGTTTTACAGAAAGTCCAAAACCCACTTTCAGGGGTTCCTGTTACGAACAAATGGAAATAAAGATATAAGTCTTCCCATGTTACTTCGTAACTGGCTCTAAGTCTTTTAAGACGGAATAAAAAATCATCAACGGTCATTCTTATGTTATCGAATTTCAAGCTCCATTTATGAAATTGATGTGCTCGAACCGAGTTGCTATTCGATTCTTTACGACTTGAGTTGGGGCTTGGACCATTTAAGTCAAGTGCATTCATTTGCTCCAAAAAGTTTTGAGCATTTGCACTCACGTAAGGAGGATCGGAAATGTCAGCCGGTCTATCTGTAGGATTAGGAGGAAAAACAGTACTGTGTTCTTCAGGACGCATTATCCCATCAAAGGAACCTACTCCGACATGTGGAGATGGTACTCTCAATGTATCGCGAATTGTGTTAATTACTTCCTCTCTAATTTTTGTTCTTTCCTGCTTATATTCAGCTTTTCTAGATCGTAAATCTTATGCTCTATTTAAGCCGATCGTAGCATTTACAATAATTGTGGTTATGTACCTTTGTAAACTATCGTTTAAAGTCGGTACTACTACTTCCTCATCACTACTAGGAGTATCCGAATTTTCGTGTTCTTGCCGAGATGGGTTTAGAGCTCCCTCTACGGTACCATTGTTACGCGAAGTGGCCATATTTGAACCGCCTGCGCCTGATTCGCGTGTTTCGCTGCGAGTTCTTTTTGAGGTTTTATTTTTAGACGCGTCTCTCGATTTGTCTTTTTTCGGAGCCATTTGTTACTTATATTAAGTGAAACTACTCTATAGTGTTATACGATATAACACCAAAGCCAAATGTAATGAAATCAATGTGAAAAGTATAAGTACTTTTTCAATTATCAGAGACAATTTCAAAATTTAAAAAAGATTAAAATTAAACAAAAAAAAAAGTTATAATAAAAAAAAATGGGATATTGTTTTTGAAAACTTTCAAAAAAAATCAAAATAACTAAAGGGAAAATCAATAAAATCATGCGTGCTTGGGAAGATAATCTGTGATGTGCAAAACGACGACGTAAAAAATAGAAAAATATACAAAATTTAAAGAATATTGGTATAGCTTCCAACGCAATTAAGTAAATGATACAATTTACCTTTTTATACTTAGGTCGTTAGACACAATTGATTCTCTGGATTACTAGTTTTTAGTTTGCGAAAATTTACTTGTCAAAATTGTTATAAGTGTGGGACTCAATTTTACTTCTTTACCAATAATTGCTAATTTTAGTATAAAATTAACTTGGACGCAACAGACGGAGAAAAGTTTACCAGAACTGTCCTCTCCCGGTCGTCCGTGTTAAGCTCTAACAAAAAAAAAACCAAAACAAGAACTATGAATCCATAAGACCAACGCGACAGTCGGAGTGGTTGTAGCAAGTACTTGACATCTCCCGGTCATTGATCTATAAAAAAAATAGTATGATTGAGAACACTAAAGTCTACGCTACTCGAAGTATGATCAAAAGACCTAAAACTTAGGACATAAACTTTAAGTGTTTATTATGCTTTTCAAATAAAATTGTTGAGGTAAAAACAAACTTTGATTGTACAAGTAAAAATATGTTTCTTGCTGAAATGAAACTATATAAATTAAATATTCGAGCCCCACGATGGGCGCCACCTGTGTTACGGATTTGGTGTTCTTATTTAACACAAAGCGATGATCTGCTTCTCCCTTGAATTCCCTAGGACCACAGGATACCCTAAGCAAACCAAAAGAAGGTTGAATAAGTCGTCCAGCAGGCTAAGTACGGCTCGGCACGCTTGCATCACCTTTTGCCAGCTCGTCGGTGGGGTGGGTACTTGTACCAGCCGCTAGACTACCGTACAGTGTACTTCCTGCCGAAGAAAAAACACAACAAAATAAAAGAATATTCAACAAAGCCTAAAGTAATCGCAAAACTATATCCGCCGTATTAATAAACGCGGAATAGCTGGGTTAAGCCTTATTCCATGGATTAAGTGCAAAATGGTATAATGGTGGCTTTAATTAAATGCAAAATGGTATAATTTTAACTTAATCCATGGAATAAGGAAAACTCAGTTATTCTGCGTTTATTAATACGGCGGTATAAATTTCTGGTATATTTTTCTTATATTGGAGACCCAAGGTGTAATCTGGGTCGCCGGAGTGTAGCCCTCCCTCTATTTCTTGAATCCAAGAAATTCCGTGGTTATCGAACCACTCAAATATATTTCTCAATAACCCCTAGTCGTAATGAAATACTTATCTAAAAATTACTCAAAGTATTTCTATCATCGTCATAAATGAACATCACTTCATATCACTTCCCTCTGCACAATAAACTAAACTCAGGCCATCGTGGCTTTAAATCAATAGGCTAAACCAAAATTTTCATTCGTATACTTTTGTATACTTATCTTCATTTAAGAATGTTTTTATTAAATCCAAATCAAAATAGAGAATTAGAATTTTAACAAAAATTTAACTCATCATCAAATTCAAGGTTGAGTAATTTAAATTCAATGGTAAAAAAAACATAAAATAAAGTTACAGTAAATTCTATTCTACTCAAAATAAAACTCAAATGAAGTTTGAGTGGAATATTAAAAATTAATATATTGATATAAAAAAAAAACTAAATAAAAAAAAATTAAAGCTCAATCATGAATCGAGTGGTAACAAGAAAACGAGCATACCAAATTATCATTCAAATCTCGCTTGAGAGAAAATTGTAGCAGAGAGGATTATCTCCTTTCTTCAACAATAAAAAAAAAAAAAAAACTAACAGCTCAGTTTTGTCGTTCTCACTCTCTTTTATCGAAAAGCAAATAAATATAATTAAAGAGAATATTATGAATTCAATAAATTTATCTTAGTATGTGCTAGGATTGAATATCTTAATTTTCAGATCGTTAAATTGTTCAATTTTGTCAATATTTAAAAAGGAAAATAGAAAAACTTACCGGCTCTCCAAAGTTGGTGTGCTCATCAGCTTTGTTGACGCCTTTGCGCTGAATTATTTTTGTCGAAGCGCAGCTGAAAATTTATGTTAAAATAAAATCCTGGCAAGTTGAACTAGTGAGGATCGTGAATTATAAACTTAATGTGAATTAACAATTTATTTTGATGATGATGTTGATTAATTAGTTTAGGTATATTGGTATTGGATTTTCTAATGATGATGATTATTGAGTTGATGATGGTGACGTGGCGTTGGTGAATAGGTATTGGTATTGTAGAGTCAGAGACCAACTAGTGGTTTTGGCTCTGGACCAATTTGATAGAGATGCTGATAAGATGTTGGGATGCTGACCTTGATTGTACGGGATTGACTTATTTGTTGGTCGTTCTTGATTCGTGAAGCAGAGATTGCTTTGTTCACGTGGCTGATTTCTATGGTGACTAATCTCGTGTATGGCTTGACTGTACGAGTATTCTAGGGAATGATAGAACCCGATCGTTTGGCGTACAGTAAGACCACTGTTCCAAAGTCTATTTCTCTTGTTGATTGTTGTCAGAATTTAGAATGGAATCGCTGGTTGCAGTTAATGGTACCAAGCAATCTTCGTGAATCGAAGTGAGGTAGAGTTTATATGACCCGCTAGGCGGGTTGATGGCGGGTTTCACCAGATCTTATAAGATCTCTGATTCACGAAATACGCAATAGTTTGCTTAGATTACTTGGCACAAATCTAAAATTTGATATCAATTAACTGATATAAGCAAAAGTTTAATTTTGATGGCATACCTACTCGATGGCGGTGATAAAAAAAACTTCTCTAACCGAAGTTAGAATTGGTTGGTCGATCTCAATGAGTTTTTTGAGCGATCGTTGAGTTTTGGGTGAGATCGCTAGACTGTTTCTTACGTTTGACCAGTGGCCAGGAGTTGGAATAGATCTGTGGTGGCACTTTAAAGGTCGTTTCGATAGTTCTTAATCTGTCGAGCGACTTTTATTGATTTAGCTATGCTAGAATCAGAAAAGTCATTTGTAAATTTGGTATGAGCACGATTATGTTCATGCGATCGCACAGATCTTTGCATAACACACTGGTAGCTTGAATAAACTAACAAAAAAATAGCGTTTGAGGGAATTTTACACACAATTAGTTGCACCAATTACCTTTGAATAGATTATTAAAATCTTATTATTTGTGTAGTAAATTATTAAAATCTTTTATCACTTTTACTAGGAAATATATGACTTGTTCTTAAAAATCACTTGTAGCTGATGCTACACGTATTGGACTCACGTTTTGTCTCGACGATGGTTAATGGTGAAAAGAAAGTATAATCGGAAAAGGTATTTTAAGTGAGGTTAGAAATCATTAAATGGTGCATTCAGTTCAGTGGGCGTATGTATCTTCGAAAATTCGTACATCGCTACAAGTTCGTAAGGCTATGGTTACATGTAGCTTTTGATGCTTCGGTGTAGTTCTATGATGATTTTAATTTAAGGTGCTGGTCCGTACACGTTTGGTCTGAGAGACCTGGATGGTGGTTCTGGGGCCATCGATACAAGAAACCAGCCTCTGCCACTCGAAGATTGTTCTTACTCGTTTCCCTGATGGGAAACGGGCTGATACGTAACGCTGGTGTTGTTGTTGCCTTGTTCTGGGTTGGATCTCTTGCTTCCACAATGTTGACAACCGGCTTTATTTGGTGGTAGTCGGCATTGACGCTGTAAGTGCCCGGTCTTGTTGCAGTTCCAACATCTTGCTAGTCCGCTCCGCTGGTTCTATTGTTTTTCAGCTCTTTGGCACGAGCACTCTTCGACTATGGCTTCTTTAAGTCGATGTACTACATGAGAAGCTTGTTCTGCTGCTTCAATTGTCAATGCGAATGCTAAAGTTTCAGAAAGAGTACGTGTTCTAGCAGTTCGCACAGACCTCTGAAGATTTATATCCGAAATGGCACGAACGAAGGACTCAACAGCAAGCTGGTTGATGATTTCTTCTCCAGCATCCGGGTATGCCAGGTGAACCAGTCTTTCGACGTCTGCTTGGAGCTGCTGTAGACTTTCACCCCTTTTCTGGACTCAGTTATTGAGTTATACTCGGAAGACTACTTTCAAGTGGCTATCGCCAAAGCGTTTATCTATAGCTGCCACGAGAGACCTGAAATCGACGCCCTTACCAGCTGGAACTGTTTGAAGTAATTCAGCTGCTGGTCCTCTAAGAGCAAGAGTCAGTGCAATGTACTTGTCTTCGTCATCGCAGCCATTTGTTGTCGCGGCTGCCTCAAATTGTCTCTTGTTAACTGGCCAAGACGACTGTCCATCAAATGTTGGCGGATTCATCTAATTTTTCCTTGCAAACTCTCCAGCAGATTCTCGAACTTTGATTTTCCGGATCTGGTCCAATTCCTTGGTCAGAACAGAGAACTGTTTATCGCATCGGCTTTCCAAACGATTCTCTACAACAGAAAGCTGTTTTTCTACACCTTCAACGCGTTCGTCTAGGGCACATACATTTTTCTCAATATTACCCAATTTGCCTTCTAGAATGTTTTTCTGACCTTCCAAAACATTCTGCTGCGCCTCAAGTCTTTCGAGAATATTCTGTTGTTCCACCTTTTGCTCGTTTCGTTGTTCTTCAATCAGCTTCTTTTGTTCGTTTCTTTGTGTTTCTAGTTGTTCGAGAACATTCTGCTGTTCCTTCTTTTGCTCGTTTCGTTGTGCTTCAAGTTGTTCGAGAATATTCTGTTGTTCTTTCTTTTGCTCGTTTCGTTGTTCTTCAATCAGCTTCTTTTGTTCGTTTCTTTGTGTTTCAAGTTGTTCGAGAACATTCTGCTGTTCCTTCTTTTGCTCGTTTCGCTGTTCTAAAAAAAATTCATCATACTAGAAAAATCTACAGTTTCACTTACTTCCTCTTCCTCCACTTCTGTTTCAAAAACAAAAGTGTTTACGTCTTCCCCTTGCTGTTCCAAATAGTTGCTCATTTTTCGATCTCGCTCTAGAAAGATTTCGCTTACCTAACTCACTTTTAAGCTCAATGCAGTTGAGCTCTTCCAACAACTTACCCATTTTCATTGTATTTAACTTTTTTTTTTTACACTTTACTAGTCAAATAAGTTTTATTTACACTTCTGACACCAATGTAACGTGCGCTTAGTTCGAAAAATAAAACTTCACTTTTCAATTTGTTTCTACCACTTTTATTCAGTATCTATACTTTATTCGATTTCAACTCGACTTTTGGACTATCACTTGTAAACAATTTACTCTTCACTTTATCACTCTATAATCAAAACTGACTGCTCGTTGCGTCAGCGGCCTATTTATATAGGACAACACTCATCTAGAGCGTTCCAGTTTCTTCTCCATGGTTTCCACATTTGCTGTCAAGCATCTCTACACTCACACACACTGGCTTACAAGTAATGCCTGTCATTTATACCATTCCATTATAGTGTTGCCAGTTGTGTTTTCGGTTAAACGTTTTCGATTAGGAAATTGGTATAAATGTTGGGTGTTCATTATTATTATTATTATTCTTTATTGTCTACGATTTATAATCTACAGACTTAACAATACAAAAAGTACAATATTATATACAACGGCTTAAATAACTACTATTATTTTTGTGAGTCAAAAATGCTGTTAATAAATTTTTAAAAACATTTCTTGGAAAACATATGTCTAAACAACAATAAGCTTCATTAAACAAGTTGCAACAGTGGCATATAGGTTCACGTAATCCATAGTTTGTTCGATGTGAAACTTCAAATAATAGAGGCCTTGGTCTTAGTGCTCTAGAGGGAGCATACACATTTACAAGGGAAAGTAAGTATGAACTATCAACAAAATTACATAAAACATCTCTAATAAACATAACACTATACATTTCCCTCCGTGATTCAAGAGATTGCATTCCCAGCAAAAGACATTTTGACCGATAAGAGTGATGATTATGGTTATTAACAGTATCAAAATTAACAAAAAACTTTCTTAAAGCAGAACGCAAGAAGTTTTTTTGTATTCTTTCAATCTTTGAAATATCACTTTGAGTTGTTGGATTCCAGACAACACAAGCATATTCTAAAGAGGGTCTGACAATACTGCAGTACAATGATTTAAGGGTGTACGGATCAGTAAAGTCACAGGAATTACTTTTTAAGAAGCCCAGCAAAGAGTTAGCTCTTGCAATAACAGAGTTTATATGATATTGGAAAGTGAGCTGTTCATCAAATAGAACACCAAGATCTTTTACAGTATGGACAATTTTCAAAGGCTTCTTGTTTAAGGAATAGGAGGGAACAATAGGACACATGGTACGATTGTAGGACATGGAAGTACATTTATCAACATTTAATCTTAGATCGTTTAAGTTGCACCACTTTGAAAATAGATCAAGATCGTTTTGCAAAAGAAAACAATCTGCAATATTTGAGACAACAGCAAAAGACTTAATGTCATCTGCAAAAATGAGACATTTACAAAACTTTAATGTTCCAGGTAAATCATTTACATGCAGTAAGAAAATGGGGGGCCCCAGATCACTTCCTTCTGGAACACCCGAAGTAACGTATATATCCTTAGAACGGATATCATCAACTATAACAATTTGTTTACGGCCATATAGATAGGACTTAAACCAACTCAACAAGGCACCTCTAAGTCCATAAGCCTCAAGCTTTTTCAATAATATTTTCAAGTTAACCCTGCTGAATGCTTTAGTAAAATCTGTATATATAACATGAACCTGCTGACCATTCTCCAGAGCATTTATAGAGAAATTCGTGAACTCAACCAAATTCGAAATTGTAGATCTACCCTTACAAAAACCGTGTTGAAAATCACTAACATGCCCTTTTATCAAACCAATTAAAATATCTTTTACAAGGCAATCCAATAATTTTGGAACTATGGAGAGCTTTGTTATCGGTCTGTAATTTGAGATGTCATCTTTCTTACCGGATTTGAAAATTGGGGATATAACCGAGATTTTCCACTCATCCAGAAAAACACCACTGGATAATGATTGGTTGAACAGCTCTGTTAAAGGGACAGAAAGGGAGTTAGCACACTGCTTTAAAACAACAGGGTAGAAGCCTAAAATATCTGGCTTATGCTTGGGATCAAGCTCATTTAAAAGTTTAAGAACATCTTCATTTATTATTTTGAAATTACAACATTCAATAAAAGACGGAAGCAATTTTAAATAATTTTCATCAACTTTATCAGTAATTGTGGAATCATAAACACTCTGAAAGTAGTCAGCAAACAGGTTCGCAATCACATATGGCTCACATGAAGATTTATGACCAAAATGCATTGTTGAAGGAAACCCAACACTTCTGCGTTTTGAATTGATATACTTCCAAAAATGATTCGAATTAGTTTTTAATTTTGATTCTATCGACTGAACGTAATTGGAGTACAAAAATTTTGAGAGAAATACAAACTCTTTTCTGAGGCGGGAGAATAGTGTATATTCATTCAAGGAATCTGTTTGTTTAAATCTTTTATGTGCAGCATTTTTTGCATTTTTAAGTTTTTTAAGACGGTTATTATACCACTTCGGACTAGTGTTTGATTTACGACGAACCAGAGGCACAGTATTATTTATAGCATCCACCAAAATATTTCTAAATTTACTAAAGTTTATCGATAAATTATTGCTCTGAAGCTCTAACTCCCAGTTTATACAATCCAAGCAAGATTTCAGTACGTTCAAATTATGTGGGTTAAACTTACGATAATGTGAATTCGATGCGTTAAACTTACTGTGGTTATCATAATTATAAACTGATATACAAAATTCGACTGCAGTATGAAACACAGTATTTTTTAGCAAAGGAATTGATTGAGATAAATTTGAATTTAAATCTTCAGAAACAAAAACCAAGTCTAAGAATCTATTCAATGAATTAGGAACATTATTAATCTGATTCAAATTTAAAGAAAAAAGATAATCAATCAACATTACTTCAATTTCAGTACTTAACAATAAAGGGACTAGTTTGTTTTCATCATTTATACACCAATTTAAATTCGTAAGATTGAAATCACCAATAACACAAATAAATGCATTTTCAAATCCTGGTAAGGCTGCAACACTGTCAATGTTATCAAAATGTTTTTTGTAGACAGCAGATGAACTTCCGGGAAGGATATAACTAAGGAAGATAAGAACTTTTACACCAGCAAAAGACAAACTGACACACAGCTGTTCAATATTAAAGATGTTTACTTCCATCACCACATCCAGTTCAATAGCTGATGCAACAATAGAATGACGCACTGCTACCAATACACCACCTCCACGTTTCTTGTTGACGTCAAATCGATCCAGTCGAAAGACAGAGAAGGACGATAGATCAAAAAGTTCCTCAGTCATAATATGCTCATGCAACCAGGTCTCAGTGAATGCAAAAACGTCATAATCGGAAGCATCAATTGAGATAGCAAGATCCCTTAGTTTCGATGAGAAACCACTCATATTTTGATAATAGACATTAAGCCCAGTTACAGCATCGATTGTAGAGAGAGAATGAAGAGATGGTAGAACGACATTTTGTTGCAAAGGCAATTCCGCTTCAGCTAACGTTTGATCTACGTTTTTTGCCTCGAAAAAACTCATGCACAACTGTGTGCAAAGGCCAAAGTGATGGGTTGCAAATTAACTTATATGCTTCAAAGTCTCTCCCAACTTTGATTTCAAAAGACGAATAATCTTTTTCGGGAGTCGCATTAAATTTTCTAATGCTGAGCGCTGTCAAATCAATTAACGGCAATTTTTTTTATAATATAGTTATGAACTGCATCCTGAGAAGTAGAAGGGGAGAGACGGGAAACAAATATGCTCTTAGCTGGGGGTATAGCAATAAGTTCTTCCATAACTAAATTGCTTTCAGTAGAAGGAAATGCTACTGGGTTAGAACTCCTCTCATCCGCAATGGAAGCTGTTGAGGACTCCAGTGGGTCATTAGCATTCACACTACTAGAGCTTCCCTGAGTTTGGGAAGAACTACCAGCAATAGGGTGATTAAAAATACTCCTTCCTGAACGTAGTACTTTAGCATCCGGCACTAAGAGGGTTTGATGTTGTTGTTTATGTTTACGTTGTTGAAGTTGATGTTGCTGTTTATGTTGTTGTTGAATTTGCTGTTGTTGTTGTTGCTATTGCTGTTGCTGTTGTTGTTGTTGTTGTTGTTGTTGTTGTTGTTGTTGTTGTTGTTGTTGTTGTTGTTGTTGTTGTTGTTGTTGCTGCTGCAGTTGTTGATGATGCTGATTTTGTTGTTGTTGTTGTTGTTGCTGTTGCTGTTGTTGTTGCTGTTGCTGTTGTTGCTGTTGTTGTTGTTGCTGCTGCAGTTGTTGTTGTTGCTGAATTTGTTGTTGTTGTTGTTGCTGCTGCTGCTGCTGGTGTTGTTGTTGTTGTTGTTGTTGTTGTTGTTGTTGTTGTTGTTGTTGTTGTTGTTGTTGTTGTTGTTGTTGTTGTTGTTGTTGTTGTTGTTGTTGCTGCTGCTGCTGCTGCTGCTGTTGTTGTTGATGTTGTTGTTGTTTTTTGTTGTTGTTGTTGTTGTTGTTGTTGTTGTTGTTGTTGTTGTTGTTGTTGTTGTTGTTGTTGTTGTTGTTGTTGTTGTTGTTGTTGTTGTTGTTGTTGTTGTTGTTGTTGATGCTGTTGCTGCTGTTGTTGATTATGTTGCTGCTGTTGTTGTGATTGCTGTTGTTGTTGTTGTTGATGTTGTTGTTGTTGCTGATCATTTTGTTGGAGTTGTTGTTGTTGTTGTTGTTGTTGTTGATCACGTTGCTCTTGTCGTTGTTTTTGTTGTTGTTGCTCGCTACCTCGACTTGATATAGGCAAAGGGGAAGGAGTCAGAGCAATTAAGGGTTGCTGGAGCCATACACCTGGGCTTAGCTCACCAGGCTCAAAGTTAAAAAACGAATTCGACATGACATCATTGTTCTCAACATCCAAATCAAAAACGTCTTTCAGTTCCGAAAAAATCAAATTAACACTGTTGAAAAGTTTTTTTAATTTCACAATTTTCCAATGAATTTTTTCAATAGAAATATTTTCGTGGACACGGCAATAATAATGTAATCCACGAACAGAGATGAATTTGTCTGCATCTTTGCCTTTTATTCCAATGCATTTTGCATGGACTTGTTGGAGGCAGACCGCACAAGAAACCATAATTTCATTAGAAAATTTTTTGCAAATTAAACAGTCCAGTTCACTCATAATCACTATTTAAGGGAACAGATATGGGCGTTTAAGGTGAGCGACACAAAAGATAAATATTGACGTTTATGGTAAGTAACACAAAGGTCGTAGGCGTTTAAAGTGAGCGACACAAAATAAAAAATAAATAAAATAAATAACTGAATGATGGCAGCCCTAAACTTTAGGCTGTCAGATTGAAGATTATTGGTAATTTTAGATTATACGCAATAACTTTGGTATTATAAACCGCACAAATATTTATAGCCACTTATTTTAAACTCAATTCACTATTCTATAATAATCAAGTGAATTTTACGTTGAAATTGTACTAATTTCCAAACGAATAAAAGGCAAATAAAATGTATTAATGTTACGGTATTGTTAAAAATGTATGTGGATTCACAACACTATTATTTTAATTATGCAATTCACACACCAGCACTGTATAACACTGTGATTTCAATGTTTAGCGATATGCACACAGTTAAAGATATAGTTAAAAGACTTTAAGAGCAGTCTCATGAATTATTTATTGAGAAAACCGATTAAAACTCGGGAGCACAATCTAACGACTTGATGATAAACTAGGGTTACCAACCTTTGGTATTACAATACCAAAGCCAGCAGGACAACCCATTGCTTTGTTCCGACATCGATTACGCAAAAAAAAACGCGGCTCTAGGAGAAAATAAACACAGAGTTCTTAACCAATAAAAGCGTTTCAATTTTAAAACTTTATTTTGTACTCAACAATGACAGTTGTTGTTAGACCTGGGCCGCTGCAGTTGTTGCCGATGATTTATTTAGATTATCGTCTTCGTCGTCGTCTGATAAAAGTGATAATGCTGAGATCCACAGACGTGTTGTTGTTCTTCAGTCTTTTGCTGAACCGTTCTCCTCTGCTTTTCTTTTTCTTCTTCTTTGTTATCGTCTTCAGGTTCTCTTTGAGCTGGGTAAGTGAAAGCTCGTATACGGCATTGCCTACTGCTGTCTGAACTGTCGTTTCGCTTGTTAGCATTGGGAAAATTCTTGCCTGAGTTGCGATATCATCTTCAGCACCCGATGAGAGCACTATGCTGATTTCTACATCTTGCTGAATTGATGGCTGATCTTCTACTTTCTCGTCGTCGGTTGAAATAATTTCAATTGTTTCCGAGAGTAATGGTGGTTTTCTCTGTTGAATTAAAATTATGTTAAATTTTAACTGAGATGCGATTAAATGAAATTAAACTAACCTTTAGTTCCTGACATTTTAGATTCCATACAAAGGGCAACTGTTACTGATAAATATGGTGAGGCGAGGGTCTCAGTTCGCTGCATAAATTGCGCCGAAAATAAAATAAAATCTACTCTTTGAGGAAGAGTTTTAGTTGCCTTGAGCTTGTCTTTTTTAGATTATAGTTGCTCTAGGAGGCTCTTAATATCTTAATATTACTTCATTCGAGTTTCGACTTCCAAGTTTTGTTCTAAAATGAAAAATGTCAAAGATATGTCATGTTTTTTTTTTACTTCTCTATTGACGTTTAGAATCTTACCACTACTACTTTTTTTATCAGAAATAGGACGCCATATTGAATTCGTGTAGAAAAATTTTTTGCGGGTGTTTCGGGTTGAAGGGGTGGAAGTGGATACTCTGTATTATCTACTCTGTGGTCTAGAATAGCTTGCACAGAGTATAACCAGAGAGTCCACTGCAGCAAGGTAGTGCGTTTTGCCTACAAGCTAAACTAAACCGGATGCCCGCACCCGGATGCCCGCACTGGCCATCACTTCCCACAGATCAAAGTCAGTTGAGTCTTTGTATATATATCGTATAGTACTATCACTTTCCAATATTTTTTTTGGAACTTGGAAGTCGAAAGTGGTCCACAAAATTTCCAATGTGGTCCACAAGCCTATTTTCAAGAGCAGGAGGTAAGAGTTACTATAAACACACTGGTATGTTCTGTGAAACTTAACAAAACGCCTGCATCGGTATGAAATTTTTTACTAATTTTTGTCTTTTTCAGTGAAATACTGGTCAAAATGGAAAAAAAGTTAACTCCTACAACTTAAATTCATTTTTCTAAGTTCTAGGCTGTATGAAAATTAAAAACTATCGATTTTTTTGCAACAAAAAAAAAATTTTTTACTTTTCAAATTTAACTGATTTTATTCTCTGAAAAATCAATGGCGGCCAATGGCGGCTGTGGTAAACGTGGGTTCCCGGTCGTGGTAAACGCGGGTTCCCGGTTTGATTTTAGCTTGTAGGCAAAACGCACTATCTACTCTGTGGGTACAACGCTAGCTGCGAAATTCCCGTAAAAAAAACAAACCTATATATTATGTTTAATGTATTCTGTGTTTTCCAAACTTCTGTGAAGTGGCGGCGTCCTTATATACAGAGCTATATACGCATAAATGAATTTGATTGATGGCAGCTGGCTTCTATTAATTTCTTTTCTTAAAATGGCGGCTTTACTCAAGTAATATTAATAATAAAATTTGTTGCAAAGTCTTGGATGAGTCTTCTACATGATTTGTAGACATAAGTAGAACATAAGTGGTACTTGGTACATAAGTGGGTGTATTGAAAAATATACAATTATAATTTTTCTGGAAATAAATATAAGCCGTATTTTATATTCCCCGTGATCTGTTCCTGGTCAGATTTGCTTTGAAAAATGTATGTTTTTGCAAAAACAACAAAAGATTCAACTTTTTTTTGGATCACAGTCACAGATCCTGTTTTTAGTTTCTAGTCTCACATCTAGGTTTACTTTTTCATCGCATATGTTGTCACCCTTAACTGAATGTGAACAGAAAAAAACTCAAACGTCAAAACAGAAAAAAATTATAAAGGTAAAAAAAATTGAATTGCATACCATACAGGACTTTAATAGAAATTAGTTTGGTATTCAAAAGCGAAAAAGGGATTTTTAAAAACGATTTAACATTTTCAAGGTTTTCAAATACAGTGGGAATACGTTTGGACAATCTATTTCCTAGTTGCACACGATGTAAATACAATCAAGTGAGAGGTAAGATTTTCAAATTAAAGGTTTATCGTGTAAGATATTAAGTAGGTATCTTTGTTTAAATATTAATTAGGAAGAAGAAGAGTCACTCAATGTTGTTGGCTATGACGATATTGTCGATAAGGCTAACTTTTAACTAACTTTTTGTTGGAGCCGGTTTTTGAAAACATTGTTATTACTTTTCAACATCGATCGGGATTTGTTTGTGGATGTGCATAAGTGCCAGACCGTGAAGGCGATTTTTCTTAAATAGGTTTTAAGGCGCCGCAATGAAGAAAAAGACCGCTCTGCCGAAGAATTCGTAACCGGAAGTGTTACAAGGATTAAAAGAAAACTGTGTATAATGCCAAACACATCCTAATTGCATTTATCCATCAACTCAAGAGCAGTAACGGGAAGATGGTTGTTCTGCTCCTTTACCGTTAATCATTTTTCCCACCACAACACCAGCTCATCTTTGAGCAAAAAACAGGCTGTGTCTGTATTTTACTCCAAGAGTTGACCAAAGCGATTTATAAGCGACTTAACGGTGGTATCCTACACATCAGTATTATATCGAATTGCATTTCCGGAATGAAAATTGTAGGTTTAAATACATCTAAGGTTTCCGGTCGAAATCTTTCATGTCGGTCAGGACAAATTCAATTAGAGATGCATAAAACGAGATTCTGTAGTATACCTCAGCTGAATTAGTGTCAAAATGAACTCGGTGAATTTGGCGTCCACCATGACGTGGAATACGAGGAATTCTCAACTCAACATTCAACTGATCGCATAAATTCTTTGCATGCTGCCAGATGTTGTGGAAACTGGTATCTATGTTGTCCCGGCGACCTTGAAGAACGGAAATCGTGTTCTTCACCAGCATTGCGCTGCTACTCAGGTCAAGAGATTTAGATTGTAGTAACTTGCTCAAGGACTGTGTTAAAGACAACACATCACTCAAACACAAAACTGATACAATAAACTGGGAATTGCATAAAGATGTAATAAGTAAGGAAGCCTTGCCAGCCGTGCTTGGGTCACGCCACTGCGATATCGTTTCGAATGCTTCCAAAATTTTGATGAGGTCCATAGAAAATTGAAGTACACCTTCATGTTGTTCTACCCACCTTGTTTCGCAAAGTGATGTGAGGGCACACCCCAAGGTGTTCATGAGGACAGTTTTTCGTTTCGGATGCGATTTGAAGAAGAAGATAACCTCTTTCATTATTGACACGGTACTTTTCATGACAGCACCTCGAACTTCTGAAAGCATGACAGGACATTCGTCTGTCCCTATTCCCACATAGCATTCAAGAGGAAGTTTGAGCTTTTTCTTCAGTTGCTACAATACAATTTGGCCGATGGCTTTGCCAGTTTTTCTTCGGCGGCTAGTTTTTTTCTAGTTTCCCTCCAGCTTTCCGCATCAGATTCGTATTTTTCATCAGTTCTGGAATAAGCTAGTTCCTCAAATGCATCCACGAAAGAGACAAAATCCTCACAAATGCTACCATTGTGAACGTAGCGTAATATAATATACTCAGTTGGGAGAGGTGAGATAAATCAGTTATTTCATCGAAAAGTGTTGAATAATATTGTGAATCCCGAACGTTACTCAAAATTTGATCAAAAACTTCTTTTTTGTAGCGATTACGTACAGTTTGCTTCAGACTTAACATTTTTATTGACAGAGAGAGGGGGGGGGGCAATTGCCCCCATTGCCTCCCCGCCTGATCGTGCTATGATCCATGTCATTCAAGCGGAATATTTTCGTTGGCAATAAGTGAAATAGTTACAATCAGAGATATATGTATCAGTGATTGTGATTGATGGCATTGTGCTTTGTTTGAAATCCTTTCTGATTTTAAAGCTTCTGTGAGAGTAAAAGTAAAGGAAGTTTGTGCAGCATTTAATCTTCCTGGTAAGATTGGAGTTGATAAGTCACAAGCTATGGACTTATATGACAGCTGCAAGGTACAAGATATTCGAGATTATTGTGAAACAGATGTAATTAACACTTATTTGATTTACTTAAGGTTTATGCATCATCAGCGAAGGATTACTACTGAAAGCTACAACAAAAGTGCTGAAGAGCTGCATGTAATTAGAGAAAAAGAACCATATTCAACGTGAGCTTATAAGCAACAACACAAAAGCTTATATCGTTTATTAATAGGCTTAAGTAATATAAAAAATTAACGATAGTTAACTAGCATTTTTTGAATCCAAGACCAGATAGTGAGACAATAATCCTAGTGTTAAAATACTACCCAAATAAAAAGCAGAGGTTGTTTATTGATATCCGTACTTAGTGAGTATGATTATGCAGTTGCTATCGGTTGTGAAAAAAGCTTGGAAGCATACGAAATTGTATATCAGAACACAAATAAACATGATCTTCTCAGCAGAGCCAAACTATTTCCAAGTTCAAGGACAAAATGCAGCGATTTATTTGATCTGATAACTAGCAATTCTTCATACATTAAAAGAAGCAAATTGAAAGACTTGTAAGCTGAAGTGCAAAAAGAGCCAAGAATTGCCCTTGATGGTGGTGGTATTGACGGTTTGAGTTGTTACTAAGCTTACTTACTTGGAAAAATCCAATATTAAGGAGGTGTCTTAAATAATACAATAGCAGATTTTGCCTGTTGTAATATTTCTTGTTTTTGTTTAACAAAATGGTGCTCAACATCAAATAAGTTTTTCTGCTGCAGAGGTAAACTAAACCTAATACTCTCTATTATGTTATCAGCGGATTCGATAAACTTAGCACCGTTTTTAATAAATTATCTAAAGGGAAACCAGAAACTATAAACACCTCTCTACCCTGATTTATAGCAAAATCTACTGTTATTAGAAAGCCAGAACGTTTCGATGCTTCAATCAATGCGACACCCAGTGATAGACCAGATATAATTCGTTTCCGCTGATAAAAATATTGAGGCTTTGGTTTAGTAGTAGCAAATGGAAGCTCAGTAATTACTACACTACCGTTGCCAGTGATTTTTTTGTATAGATCAAAATTCTCTTTTGGATATACACCACATCAATTCCGTTTGCTGTAACAGCAATAGTGGGATGGTTTTTGTATATTACACCGTTTGCTGCAGTATCGATTCTTTTTGCAAGTTTAGAAAACAGCAGAACCAGCTTAGCTTAAACCATTTTCCATTCATTGAAGAGTTCGCCCACCGTCGGGTATCGCCAGATTGTTTGACCTGCAGCTGTGGTATGCTGTTGATAATTTTTGACGAACAATTGAAAATGTAATTATACTTTTGAAAATATTATTTAAGTGGTTACTCTCTGTCAAACTCTAGAAACAATGAAGCCAACATTTAGAAATAAATTTTTTTCTGATCCAAGTTGTTTTATTATCAGATCACAGAGGATAATAAAACACGGCTATAGATTACTTTCTAATTTTAGCTTCGGTGGCAATGGCATCTGCTCCTTTCTAAGTTTCATTTGCAAGTGAACTTAATTTAAGTTGTACGAAGCAGCGCTGCCTCCCTACAATTGTAGCGTTTTTGCTTCATTTTTTCTCAAAAAAAAATCTGCTCCTTACATTCGTAAAATATTCGCAAAAAAAAAAATGCAGTTATTTTAAACGATGAATATATTGTTAATGGGGTCTAAAGAACTCTTAACCGAATATTTTGATGTTGTTAAGTTTTGGACTTAGAGGAATAAGGAATAAGAGGGAAAACCATTACTTCTCTTGCCCCGCAACTTCCATTTGTTTACGTTGTTGCTTTTGTAACACGAGATCTATCTGTGATACACGTATTCAGCTGAATATAAAGTTGTGTCAGTGAAATTACTAACACCACTTAATTTTTGGATTTCAAACTGTTTTTGAGCCAACATTTAAGAATTTATGCAGCTATATGCTAACGCTATGCAATTTTGCTTCATAGCAGTGCGTCAGCAGAACGATGTTTTTCAAATCTAAGTTTAATGAAAGGCGATTCGAGAGACAATTTAAATATTTCGACTGTTGATGCAATATTGTCGTCAAAGGAACTTTTAAGAGATGTCGAAGGATTTTATAATCCACCCGCTTATTCATTAGTTACCTACAAACTTTTTCATGTCTTAACGCAGCAAAAAGGCGCAAAAAAGTTATGGAAGTATTTGTGAGGTGAGTTTATTTTCATTTGACGCTTGGCAATTTAAATCATAACCTGAAATTTAATTTTCACCACACTACTGAACCATTCTTAAGGGGAGGGTTTGAACAACACCAAAGTTATTGTTTTTTAAAAACTCAATTTTATTTTTGTAAAGCTGGGCAAGATGTGAATACTCATAACCATGCAACTATACAGATTCTATTGGGACTCATTATATTGTGATTTGCTCCCTCAGCTCGGTTATTTGTCTTAACTTTTTATTAATACCAAAACCTAAGTATCAAACTATGTAGACATTTTTTGAAAGACTTATCGCAGTCAAAATATTGAAATGCAGCAATCTTGTAGATATTATGCAGAGTTCAGAAAGCCTTCATTGATCTTTGTAGCACAATTACTTACAAAGCGCCAACACTTTAAAACCGGAGAGGAGAAGTTGACGGTTTAAAATCAATTTAACCGGTGAAGCTGGACAAAGGTTTGAAAACTGTCGAAGAGTGAGGATCGTTGGAATTACTGAAATTGGTAGTGATTGTGCAAATTGTTGTAGTTTGAAATTAATTTTAGTTTAATTATTATATTTTTTTGATTAAGCTAACAATAGTTTTTGGATTGGTGGTTTTAATTGCGAAGTTTGCTATCCTGTAGAATTAAATCCAGGGGCTAGATTCCGCAAGAGTGAATTTTAAATGTGTACACGAAAAATTGTGCACACACTTTAATTTGGATTCCGCAAGGGTGAAGGTGAGTTTTTTTGACAGAAGACGTGTACACTATCTTTCAAATTTACTCACGGTCTTTCAGAGCGTGAGTTTTCAGAGGGCCGTGAGTGTGAGTTTTTTATACTCACTCTTGCGGAATCTAGCCCCAGGTCTATATTTTCTGAAAGGTATGTGAGATTGTTGTTGTGTATGAGTGGTAGTGGTAATTAATTTAATTCTTTTCAAAAAGGTAAAAGACCTACAGAACCTGTGGATGGTGGCTAGTGTTATACAAACTGGTAGTCGCCACCCAATATAGAAACTAATTTTACGAAAATAAAACCGTGAATTGTAACCAGTGGGAGATCAATATTTTTGGAGAATTGAATCTCTAAGCCGAATTAAAACACTGCGAAGATCCAGCAAATCCCAAGCTAACTTTTGGCCGAGTAGACTGAGTGCTCACCCAAGAAGGGAGCTGCGGCAGCAGAGCCGGGTTCATCTCCCGGCAGTGTTAACTTTTAATTTTTTTATTATTTTTTTTTTTTTTCACCACTTTGGTGATTGTCATTTATTAATTTTTTTTAATTGGCCCATAAGGCATATAATAGTGTTTAAGATTTCGTTTGAGTACCGTAGTACGGGTATATATATCTATTGTAATGAACACCCAACATTTATACCAATTTCCTAATCGAAAAGGTTCAACCGAAAACACAACTGGCAACACTATAATGGAATGGTATAAAATGACAGGCATTGCCTGTAAGCCAGTGTGTGTGAGTGTAGAGATGCTTGACAGCAAATGTGGAAACCATGGAGAAGAAACTGGAACGCTCTAGATGAGTGTTGTTCTATATAAATAGGCCGCTGACGCAACGAGCAGTCAGTTTTGATTATAGAGTGATAAAGTTAAGAGTGAAATGTTGTTAACCAGTGATAGTCCAATAGTCGAGTTGAGTTCGAATAAAGTATAGATACTGAATAAAGTGGTAGAAATAAATTGAAAAGTGAAGTTTTATTTTGCGAACTAAGCGCACGTTACATTGGTGTCAGAAGTGTAAATAAAACTTATTTGACTAATAAAGTGTAAAAAAAAAAAAAAAAGTAAAAAGAAAAATAATAATTATATACAGCGAAAATGGGTAAGTTGTTAGAAGAGCTCAACTGCATTGAGCTTAAAAGTGAGTTAGGTAAGCGAAATCTTTCTAGAGCGGGATCGAAAAATGAGCTCGGCCTGCGCTTGCGTAACTATTTGGAACAGCAAGGGGAAGACGTAAGCACTTTTGTTTTTGAAACAGAAGTGGAAAAAGAGGAAGAAAGTGAAAGTGTAGATTTTTCTAGTATGATGAAACTTTTGTTAGAACAGCGAAACGAGCAAAAGAAGGAACAGCAGAATGTTCTCGAACAACTGGAAGCACAACGAAACGAACAAAAGAAGCTGATTGAAGAGCAACGAAACGAGCAAAAGAAGGAACAACAGAATATTCTCGAAAGACTTGAGGCGCAACAGAATGTTTTGGAAGGTCAGAAAAACATTCTAGAAAGCAAATTGGGTAACATTGAGAAAAATGTGTGTGGCCTAGAAAAACGCATTGAATGTGTTGAGAAACGATTTTCCAAGCTTGAGAGTCAATGCGCAAGTCAGCTTGCCACTTTGGAGAAACGAATCGAAAACATGGCTAAGGAACTAGACCAGATGCGGAAAATGGAGCTACGGAAAACTTGTGGAGATTGTCTAAAGCAAAGAGAAGTACAACCTCCAACATTCGATGGACAGTCGTCTTGGTCAGTTTACAGGAGACAATTCGAGGCAGCTGCGACAGCAAATGGCTGGGTTGACGAAGACAAATACACAGCACTGACTCTTGCTCTTAGAGGACCAGCAGCTGAATTACTTCAAACTGTTCCAGCTGGTAAGAACAACGATTTCAGTTCTCTCGTGGCAGCTATAGATAAACGCTTTGGTGATAGCCACTTGAAAGAAGTCTTCCGAGTCCAACTCAATAACAGAGTCCAGAAAAGGGGTGAAAGTCTACAGCAGCTCCAAGCAGACGTCGAAAGACTGGTTCACCTGGCATACCCGGATGCTGGAGAAGAAATCATCAACCATCTGGCTGTTGAGTCCTTCGTTCGTGCCATTTCTGACAAACATCTTCAGAGATCTGTGCGAACTGCTAGAACACGAACTCTTTCTGAAACTCTAGAGTTTGCATTAATGATGGAAGCATCTGAGCAAGCTTCTCAAATGGTACATTGTCAAAGAGAAGCCATATTCGAGGCTGGATCATGCCCAGGAGTTAAGCTACAAAGGAACCAGCGGAACGGACTTGCCAGATGTTGGAATTGTAATAAGACGGGGCACTTACAGCGACAATGCCGGTTTCCACCAATTAAAACTGAAACTTCTTGTCGACGTTGTGAAGTCCAAGAAAATCAATCCGTGAGCTGTAGAGTAAGACCGCAGACTTATCAATACCGAATTGGACATCAGGTAGAAAACCCCCAATGGAATTGCTGGGGGAAAGTAGAGACCAAGACTCAGCGGATGAGAATGGAACCCATATTCGGATGGAACAAGGAAGAATTGAGGTCTGCTCAAACGAAGGATCCAGACATCGGATCGATTCTCAAATGGAAAGAGAACAACACGAAACCTGACTGGGACGACATTTCTGACCAAAGCCCTGTTGTCAAAGCCTATTGGGCACAGTGGGATTCGCTTCGCGTGCAAGAAGGAGTACTCCAGCGCAAATGGGAATCACCTGACGGTAAATCTTTTGTAATGCAGCTTATTGTTCCTCAATCGAAAATCAAGGAGGTTTTACAAAAGATGCATAGAAGCCCTACAGGAAGCCACCTGGGAGTCAACAAGACGCTGGAGAACGTGCGAAAACGCTTTTACTGGCTGCATGTTAGAGGTGACGTGGAGAAGTGGTTCCGAAATTGTTATGTCTGTGATTCAAACATAGAGGTGGGTAGGCTTACAGATAGACCAAATAGAACAGGGACATGGGTCACAGTGTATGGCGACCGGATGAAGACCCGGTATGACACAAAGGCGACAAAGGCAGGATTCCAAGCAGGAGATCGTGTGTGGCTTTATAATCCTCATCGTCAAAAGGGATTGTCACCGAAACTTCAGCGAAACTGGGAAGGTCCTTATACTGTTGTCACGAGGATTAACGACGTGGTTTACCGCATCCAAAGAGGATTAAGAGGCAAGTTAAAAGTAGTTCATTGTGACCGGCTGCATCGATATAGTGGCGAGGCTGCAGATGGAATTATTCGGGACGAACAATCTTAAGGAGGGGGCAGTGTAATGAACACCCAACATTTATACCAATTTCCTAATCGAAAAGGTTCAACCGAAAACACAACTGGCAACACTATAATGGAATGGTATAAAATGACAGGCATTGCCTGTAAGCCAGTGTGTGTGAGTGTAGAGATTTTTGACAGCAAATGTGGAAACCATGGAGAAGAAACTGGAACGCTCTAGATGAGTGTTGTTCTATATAAATAGGACCGCTGACGCAACGAGCAGTCAGTTTTGATTATAGAGTGATAAAGTTAAGAGTGAAATGTTGTTAACCAGTGATAGTCCAATAGTCGAGTTGAGTTCGAATAAAGTATAGATACTGAATAAAGTGGTAGAAATAAATTGAAAAGTGAAGTTTTATTTTGCGAACTAAGCGCACGTTACACTATATATACCGATACCGGGATATACCCAGAAAGTGCGCAAGTAGGCGGGGCGCGAGCTCACCAACTTAATAGAGTGCATAGTATAGAATCAAATAATTTTCTTTTATAAAAAAAATAAGCCAACAGTGCGTCTGAGTTAACATCCGAATCAAGCACACCACCAGAATCCTGCCCGTATGCTGTGGCCACATCATCGACAGCGGATATAAAATATAGAAGCGGTGAGTCATTATTGCTTAGTTCCAATTATTTGATATATATATATATATATATATATATATATATACTTTGTGAGGGGGTTGAGTTCCGGGGGACTATTGAAAATAAGTAATATATAGGCGCGGTATATCTCGAAGGGCAATTTTTAACATATATATATAGATACATACACTTGGAAGAGGATAAATAAATTAGATCATAGTAAAATATAATAATTAAAGTTTATAAAAGCACCCACTGAGGTGAATAATGTTAATTTAGTTTTTTTTTTTGATAAATTAAATGAATTTTTGTTTGAATATAACATGAATAAGTGTGTTTTGATTGATAGGATGAATTGCTAAGCGTGTGTTAGGCATATAGGGTCACTTAGGCGAGTACAGTGACATGGTAGGGTTTGTTGAGAAGATTTCTCGCGTAGGCTATAGTAACATCTGTTTAGCAACAAAGACTGGCATGATTTTTTTTTTGTATACGGGTTATGGGGGTCAAGTCCCACGCCCATCGACGAGCAGGAGCCGGACAAGCATGCCAGCGCGACCCCGACGACCAAAAACGACCCGTAACAAAATGGCGCCCATGAACGTGAGGCCTGCCTGTAGGGCAGGAGTGTGCAGCAAAACAGTTTTTTTTATATTTTGAGCCTTTCATTTGCTTTGCTTTATTTTTTTTTTAGTTAGTTTCAGTTTCTTTTTGTGAGATCTTAGAATTACTTAGTCTAGGGTATAGTTACGTGTCAAAGATAACTTTCATAAGTCCGGTTGATTGGGGTAGTGCCCCGATTGCTGTTGCGATGAAAGGAGTTTTTGGGCGAAGTCACATCAAGAGGCAGACTTGAGTTCAAGTCGAGATGTTGGTATGATGCTGATGTTTTCGTCAAAACGAAAGGATGTTTTCTTTCCAAATCAATCCGGAGAGTCGGAATAGACTTGGGTATGAGTTTTTCCGTTCCTTCGGTGTAGTTGTTGTTGCTGCACAGTTGCGGAGTCATCTGCCGATCGGTGTGGTTGGTGGATGTCCTGTAACAAATAAATAATTTTTTTTTTAATTTGATGTATTTAGAGTAGTTTCAGTATTTAAATTCATGTTTTTAGCTTGCTCAGTTTTCTTCTGGGTAAGTTGGCTCATAGAACTTTGCCATCTCTTAAGTCCAATAGTCCATTTATTTTCTTCTCGTTAGCTCAACCCTAGCCAGTATATGAAAAATTGTTATTCCGTGCAGTGTGTTGAAGTTTTTTTCGGTAATTTTAGTGTTTGAGCTAAAAAGTCGATAAAGAAAAGCAAGAATTAGAAGCTGTTTACAGCGGAGTTGAAATTAAGGTGTTAGTACAACAAAGGTTAGTGTGTTAATTCGTGGCTTGTTTGTGTTTGAGCTGGAAAGTGTGAAAGGTGGTATCAAGTTGAGTTTGTTTGGGGTAGTATAGAGTGAAATTCCAATTCTGTTTTCGCTGGGTATTGGGTTGGACATTGGGGATAGATTGCCTGACACGCCTTAAGGGGTAGGAAAGGGCGAAGTGGTACGAGGTTCTCGTGGGATGAGTAATCGGAGGTTATCTTTCCAAGACGATTACCAGGCGTGGCTAGAGAACTCTGAAGCCCGTTTTGAAAGATTCCACCAGCGTTTCAGGGAGTCAATAAATCGTTTCAGTTTTGATCGTTCCTGGAGTTTCTCAGAACTGAATTCAATTGATAGTTCGACAATGTCAGAAGAGGAGTTAGCGGGTAGGCCCAGTGGGAGTGGGAGTGGACCAAATCAGGGTCTTTTAGAAAACGAAGGCCGACAGAGGCAGTTAACAGAGGGAGTGAGTCGGGAAAGAGGAAGCGATACGAATTGCAACATGGTGGAAGATTTGGCTAATTACATTGAGAGGAGTATGACTTCCGACCAGGTACGATTGTTCCAACAAATGGAAGTGTTCATGTCAGGGGCCATGAATAAACTGGAGCGTGTTAGCAATGTTTCCACAGCTTCTCCAATTCCCTGCCAACAGAGTTCGACAGATGTCCCTATGGACCGGAATCTGGGCTTAACGTTCCGTGAACCGCCGGTTGCGAGACCACGACAATCGATCTCACCGACTAGGTCCAATGCTGGTCTTATCAGAGCGCATCTGAATACTGTCGATTGGACCGGTGGAACATTCGGTTCGATGGCCAAGAGGACGTGAAAGAATTCCTTTTCAAGGTCAACAGGCTTCAATCTTCCTCGGCATATTCTGACCAGCAAATAGCCACCAACTTTCATAAGTTGCTGGTGGGTAAGGCGGAGAAGTGGTTCTGGTGTTTTTTGCGGAAGCAACCAACCCGAACCTGGAGGAAATTAAAGCGGCCATGAACAAGGAATTCGGTTCAAAGGAGAGTGAAGTCGAGCTCTACATGCGGTTGTTGACCCGCAGGCAGGGAATTAAGGAGTCGTTTAACGATTTCTATGAATCGGTGGTTCGTTTGAACGATCGACTGAACGAGCCGTTTGACGCTAAGAAGTTGATAGATGTTGTCAGAAGTAATTCGAAAGAGAGGTTGGGTGAAATTTTGCTCGCTGCTGAGATTAATAATCTGGAGCAGTTGAGAAAGAAGGCTAGGGAAGCGGAACGTTTCATAGCGAGAAAGGCGGGGCAGCCTCGCACGGTTAGTGAGATTGAGGTGCCGGAAGTAGAAGAAGAACGAGCAGAGGAAGTGGTGGCCGTTAGCAAGCCATACTCTCGTCCGACATCCAACCTACCTTGCTGGAACTGCGACCAGCAGGGACATTCTTTTTACCAGTGCCCCTCTCATAGAAAATTGTTTTGTTTTCTGTGTTGGGCTAAAAATATTAGTACTCCTGAGTGCGAAAAGCATCAGGGAAACTCGAAGGGGAACGATCGAAGAGGTGTGGAGAGTCGTTCCTTTCAGAACCACCAGTAGATAGGTCAGTAGAAGGGGAGGCAGGTAGAACGGTTGAGCAAAAGTCAAAAGAGGCTCCCGTTAGAATCTTGCAAAGTGAAGATTCGTCATCGGAGGGTTTACCGGTGAAAATTTGCACTCCCTAGTCGTTGCACGAGAGGAAAAAGAATTATTACCAAGCGAGGAGTAAAATTATGGGAAAGAGGTTGGCAAGTGCCCATATAGGGAAGTGTAGGGAAAGGTTCCGGAAGAGGAAGAGTTTCCAGAAAATGATTCTAGAGACGATTATAACGTCAGAGACGGATGGAAGAATGTACGCGAGTGTACTGCTGAAAAGCGAACAAGTCTTGGGGTTACTCGACAGTGGGGCATCGATTTTGGTAATCGGTAAAGATAGTGAAGAGTTCATGGGTAGAAATGGTATTCGGATGACGCATTATAAAAACTTTGTCAAGACGGCCGATGGGAAATCTCATGGTATAATTGGTTTTTGTGAGATTCCAACAACCCTTGACGGCGTCACGAAGACCATTACTTTTTATGTGATACCGAATTTGACCCAAAAGGTATATTTGGGAATGAATTTCTGGCGAGAATTCAATTTACTCCCCGCGGTCGAAGAGCTGGATTTAAATTTAAATGGTACTGAGGGAAAGGAAGAGTTGTTCGAAAAAGAATCTCCATTGGTACTCACCTCGACTCAAAACATACGTTTAGAGGCTTTGAAGAAACAGTTTCCGAATTTAATGGAACAAGGTCTTGGACACACTCATCTGGAAACCCATACGATAGATGTAGGCGATTCAGTTCCCATAAAATGCAAAATCTATCCGTTGTCGCCGGTACGTCAGGTTGAAGTCTATAAAGAAGTAAACCGTATGTTAAAAATGGGTATTATAGAAGAGAGTAACTCACCTTGGTGCTCACCCGTGTTGTAAGTAGATAAGTCAGCAGGGAAGTTTCGATTGTGTTTGGATAGTCGTAAGTTGAACAGCAAGACTAAATCAGATGCTTATCCACTATCACATGTAGAAGGTATTATCAGTTGATTAGAGGACACGTTTGTCATTTCGGCTCTGGACCTCACGGAGGCGTTCGATCAAATCCCGTTGGATGAACTGTCCAGGGAAAAGACGGCATTTGCAATACCTGGACGGCCTCTGTATCAATTCAGAGTGATGCCATTCGGGTTATGTAATGCAGCCCAGAGAATGTGCCGTCTGATGGACCGGGTGATCCCAGCAAGCTTAAGACAAAACGTGTTTATTTTTTATTTTTTTAAACGTATCTTCCGTCTCCCGGTAAATACACCGAACTATGCGATTCACGTTGAGTCTGGACTGCCTCCCATTTTTTTGAGAAATTTAAAAGCTAATGCAGATAATATTCTCAAAGTCATGCAAAGGTCAAACGACAATTTACAGAAAAGGATTATGTTGGTTTGTTTAAGATGTCGGTATACACCTTTTAAGGACTGGTATGAGCTGGCTTCGGCACACAACTGCCCTCTTGTCCTCTCTGTGGAAAACTTTAATTCATGGAGGCCTGCTCTTTATGATTGCATTGCTTGCGTTGATGAGCATATGTTCCTGTCATTTCTTGATCGGGCGAGGGACTCTGTATCGAGAACAATATATAGTAAACTAAACCACAGTTTGAGGGAAGCCAACTACTTCCGAAGAGAATTCTCAGTAACGGAGATGAGTCTGATATTTAAAGCTCGCACGGAGATGCTGAGGATCAATTATAGGCCACACAGAACTGACCTAAACCCGAACTGCACGTTATGCAACTTGAATGAACCCGAAAACATTTTCCACCTCTTGGCCTTATGCCCAATGTTGCAAGAAATCCGAAGACTTCATTTCAATAAGAGTTTCCTCTCGTTAGAGGAATGCTTAAGAGTTCTGAATGGAGAGAGTGATTGGAAGTTACTTATACGGTTTCTTTCACAGGCGGTTCAATATAGAAATATGTACGTTGATCAGCCTTAGTACAACTTAAAGATTAAACATCTTACAATTTTGTTTTAGCCAAACTAAAAGCCCGTTTCTTACAACTGTTATTGCACGTCTTTAAACTGCTCCCTTTTGTTTTGTTATAGGTAAACTAAGAGGCCTATGAAAGATATTTTAACAATTTTTTATTGCATACTTCTGCATTTTATTTTAAATTCCATTAATTTAAACCATTGTTTTGTTTTAGCTAAACTAAAAGCCCTATTCTTAAACTCACTTGTAGTTAATAACAATTGTACTTTTTCTGTATTTTAATGCACTGTACATTAAATTTTTTTTTTTTTTTTGTTTTAGCTAAACTAAAAGCCTTTTTTGAAGATATCTAAAACGCATTTATATTTAATATACTTTTTTTGTCATTTGATGCATTAGGTATGTCTAGATTGTTACTGACTTAAGCCTTTGTTTTGTTTTAGCTAAACTGAAAGCCCTTTTTTCAAACTATGTATAATTACTTAAATTTATAATTTTTCTTTTCTCTCAAAATGTTAAGAGTAGAAATCTTACCGGCAGACGGCTTATAAGCCATGCTTGTAAATCTTTTAATTTGATCTCAAATTGTACAACAATGAAGAACAAAAAATAAAGATTTTTTAATAATAAAATAATAATAAAATTATTTGGATGACCTTCTGATATGCACCCCAGATTTTGATTCGCATCTGCGAGTCTTGTCACAGGTGGCTGCTTGCTTACGACGTGCGAATCTGACAATCAACCTGATTAAATCAAAATTTTGTATGCGCGAGGTCAAATTTCTTGGGTACATAGTAGGTCAAGGGGTTCTCAAAACCAACCCGGAAAAGATTTCTGCTATGGTGAACTTTCCTGTACCGAAGACCGCAAGGCAAGTGCGGAGATTTATAGGCCTTACCGGTTGGCACCGAAGGTTTATTCGGAACTATTCGGATTTGGCAGCACTATTGACTGATTGTCTAAAAAAAAAACAAAAAAAGTTTGAATTGTCGCTCCCAGCTAAGGAAGCATTTGAGAAATTAAAACAGGCTCTTACCTCGGCTCCAGTGTTGTCTCAGGCTGACTTCAAGAAGCCTTTTGTCATCCAATGTGATGCGTCGTCTGAGGGAGTAGGAGGGGTACTTTTCCAATTGGACGATGAAGGTAATGAAAAGTCCATAGCCTTCATGTCTAAGAAACTTAATAAAGCTCAGAAGAACTACACCGTCACTGAGCAAGAGTGTCTGGCGGCGGTGCTGAGTATCCGTAAGTTTAGAGCGTACGTAGAGGGGATGCCGTTCCGGGTCATAACTGACCATTCAAGTTTGAAGTGGCTGATGTCACTCAAAGATCTGACAGGCAGACTAGCTCGTTGGAGTCTTGAACTTCAAGGCTTCAATTTTGCCATTGAACATCGAAAAGGTACACTAAACGTGGTCCCAGATGCGTTGTCACGGATGGACATGGAGGAAATCTCCATACACGATATTGCTATCGAGGTAGATTTAGACTCACCTGAGTTCCAATCGGAAGAGTACAAAAGTCTGCAGGAAAACATTCAAAAAAATCAAGACGCACTACCGGACCTCGTGGTATCCGATAACTTTGTGTATAAAAGGGTTAGGTTCCGTAGCGAAGCGGGGGAAAGTGAAGATTCCCTTTGGCGGTTGTGGATACCCAATACATTAACTCGTGGGGTGATGGAAATGGCACACAACTCCAAGTTGAGCTGTCACAGTGGGTTTTCCAAAACATATTTGCGGATACGCGATAAAAATTTCTGGCCAAAAATGGGGAGAGACATTAAAATTTTCATTGAGCAGTGTGAAACGTGCAAAATGGTAAAAGCTCCGAATAAAGTTCTGCGTCCACCCATGACCAAGCAAATTGTAACCGAAAGACCGATGCAAAGGATGTATGTAGACCTGTTAGGCCCATATCCACGCACCAAAAAGGGGAATACTACGATTTTTATTTGTGTTGATCACTTCACCAAATACGTTTTTTTGAAAGCGCTTCCGAAAGTCACTTCGAAAAATATTATAAAAAACTGAGATTTTTCATGCGTTTGGCACTCCGGAGCTTATGCACTCAGACAACGGAAAGCAATTCGTTTCGTCTGAGTTTCGAAAGTTTCTAGAGAGCTATGGGGTGCAACACGTCAAAACCGCATTGTATTCACCCTAAGCTAATACCTCAGAAAGAGTTAATCGGAGTGTACTTAGTAAACTTCGAGTATTCGTAACTGAGGAACAAGATAGTTGGGATAACTATTTGTCGTTTATCGCGTGTGTGCTGAGGTCTGACAACCATGAATCGATTGGGTGTCAACCCTACTTTGCACTTTTCGGTCAAAAGATGGTTAATCACGCGTCAAGCTGTAAAATACTTCGAAGTTTAGGAGCACTAACTGATCCAGACATGGAAGTTAGTACACGAGAAACGAACTTGGTGTTAACGCGTCAAAATATTACACAGAATTTGAAAAAAGCACACGTGACTTCACAAAAAACGTACAATACACGATCACGACCCGTATCGTTCAAAGTTGGGCAAGAGGTGTTCCGACGAAACTTTGCCCAAAGCAAGTTTACGCAGGGACTGAACGCCAAGTTACTTCCAAAATTTGTGAAGGCTCGGGTTTATCGTATCGTTGGCAACTGCATGTATGAGTTGCATAATCTAAGTGGGAAAACAGTAGGTGTTTTCCATGCCAAAGACATAGGGTAGGGCGAGGAGGTTCTGACACGTTAACGGATATTGTCAAAAAATTAGAACTTGCTTTAACAAACAAAGTTCTATTTACATCAAATTAACTTTATTAGGGTTTAAGCTTATACAAAAACAATTTTTAGTACTTGAATTACTTTCCATTTCAGAGTTTATTATCAATTTATAAAAGAAGAAAAATTGACGAAACATCCTACTTTGTAAGAGGTTCCGACATTTAAGTAGGAGGTTTTATCATGACATAGGAGGTTCCGACAGTTCGAAAAAAAATAAAAGATATATTTAAAAAAACGAAAACAAATATATATTTTATTTTCTTTCTTCTTTCTTTTCATTTAGATCTTTATAAAAGCAATAAAAGAAATAATAAAAGATAGTAAACCAAAACAAAACGACAGTAAAGCGTAAACAAAAAAAAAAACAAAAAACAAGAAATTCAGTCATTAAAAAATAAACTTAAATAAAATTTTAGTTCTTATTTTAAATAAATACCATTTAAATTTTAGTTTTTTTTTCAAGTTATTAAAATCAGTCTTTAAATTATAAATTAACGGAACATAGTAAGAAAATTAACGAACATCTAAATCACCAAAGTTAAGATCAAAACAGATTTTATTTTTGGACCTGGATGTTCCCGGAAGGTCTTTTGGACTCGTTAATTTGGCCACTAAGTCAGATCTCATTGCTATTCCTTTATCTTCAACTACAGGTTCGTAAAAATAGTTGCCATTTTTTTGCCGACGATAGTATTTAATAAAATAGCACATAACCGATTTCATATCTGCATCTTCAACTCTACCGACATAATAAAAAGGTTTTTTGTCTTCGAATTTGACCAGAACAAAGTCACCAATTTCAGCATTAATATCTTGGGAAAATGTGACATTCTTGGTAGGCTCAACGTCTATCTCTGCATCACTATCTATACCAAATTCAAGAGATTGGTCCGAATTTCTAACACTATAGGTCTCGCTTTCGAAGGAGGATGATGCAAGCACTTTTTTTACGTGTTTTGACTTTGTAACTTTTTTCTTTCCCACAATACCTTTTTGTTTCATTTTTTTTTTTGTTTTTGTTCGGCTAGTTCCACAATTCTATTTTTTTAGGGTGTGTCGGTATAGATCCGTGATTTAGAAATTTAGCTAAGATTCTTTTTTTTTTAAATTCATTTTCGGGTAAGGTCGAATCACTTCCGGTGTAAGGTGCTGATAGGTACCATTTGAATTCTTCTGCACATTTAGACTTGGCGATACAATTTTTACTGGGCTGTGCCCCGTTTCTTCAATCTCTTGTATTTCCGGACAAGGCCGATTCACTTCCGGTGTAAGCTGCTCATATACTTCATTGGAATTCCGCTGAAGATTTTGATTTGGCGATGCAATTTTCACTAGGCTGTTGTCAGTTTCTTCAATCTCTAGAAAATCAAAGTCCTGGAAAATGGCATCATTCATCGGAAATATTCCAGTTGTTGAAAACCCTTTTATAATATTTTCCGGGGAAAATGCTTTCAAGAATGGCTGGCAAGCAATTTCCGCAATATCATTGATTCCAATTATACGACCCGGATTATTGACAAGAAAATTGTTGAATGCTGACTTACAGTATTTCTTAAACGGTCCAAACACTGATACATCGAGAGGTTGAAGCTTGTGCGATGTGTGAGGTGGAAAAGATAAAAAGACAGTGCCATTCTCTCTACAAAAAATTATAGAATCGAGTCCACAATGCGACACATGATTATCCAATAAAACCATAATTGGATCTTGTAATGAACACCGAGTTTGTTTTGCAATGTGTTCCAAAACTTTCGGAAAGAGCTCAGAATTCACCCACCCACTTTCTGCTAGTAAGGAAATCGATCCGGGAACAGCTCCTTTGAGGAATGCAGGATTAGTCCTTTTTCTTGGGTAAACAAATGCTGGAGGGATATGGTTCCCAGCTGCATTCACTATTGCAACCATAGTAACTAATGTCCCCCTTTCAGCAGAAGCAACTTGGGAAACAGTCCTCTTTCCTTTTTCAGCAATGACCTGGTTTTGTAATTTGATTAATAGATAGTGTGCCACGTTCTTAAATGTTTTTTGTATTTTTTGTGTTTTTGTAAATTTGTTGTTAACATTTTTTTTTTTTTTTTTTTTATAATTAACGCGCACATCAAGGGGTTATGACTACCCTTATAATGTTATAGAACACAGTGCGAGCATTTAGGAAAATAGGAGAGGATTTGAAAGGAGACACCGATGCACGTTGCTTTTGAACTTTTGTGAATCGTAATGCAGGGGAAATACAGAGCCTGGTAAAGCATTCCACATTCGGGTGGTGCGACTGAAATACGAATCTCTATACTTGACAGTACGTCCGATGTTGGGCTCAAGGTAAAACTGATGAGCATTCCTAGCGAGGCGGGTATTGCGGCTAAATTGTTTCAGGGGAGGAATGCAACTGGCTACTTCACTAGAGCACTGTTGGTGGAAAAAGCGATAAAAAAGAGAGAGACAGGTGACGTTTCGACGATGTTCAAGAGAATCAATCGATTCTACGATTGAACTATCACCTATCAATTTTAACGCTCTATTTTGTACCCTATCAAGTAGGCGCAAAGATGTTTGAGAAGCACCTGACCAGATATGGGAATTATACTCCAGTTTAGGGCGGATGAAGGCCTTATAAATTGTAGCCAGATCAGAAGGGGTGAAGAATTTCCTGCATCGTCTCAAGAAACCTAAGCATTTAGCAGCGTTTTTGGCGACTTCAAATATGTGGTCATTCCAACGAAGATCATCGTTTACACACATACCAAGTACTGACAGCTTTTCGGTTTCTTCGATGCAGGTACCATTCATGGATAATGGCAATGGGGGAATGTTAAGCTTCAACGACAAGAGACAGCATTGAGTTTTCGAAGCATTGAATTCTACTCGGTTCATAAGACCCCATGAAACAATGCTGTCAAGGTCAGAATTCAATGAGCTTATCATACGCAACCGTTCCAGTTCCACATCCGAAGAGCAGGGACGTGAATTTGGAAACGAATATGAAAAGCTGAGGGTCGAGTCGTCAGCAAAACAGTTAAGTGGATTAGAAGTTTCAGACAAGAGATCATTTATGAAAATGAGGAAGAGAGTTGGAGAAAAAACGGAGCCCTGGGGCACACCAGCATTTATTAAGTGGGTATCAGACTTGAAGCCATCCAACACAACTTGTATTGAACGGTCGGAAAGGTAATTTCTAATCCAACGAAGAAGAGACTCATCGATACCAAAAGCACGCATTTTCGATAAAAGAGCCTGATGCCAAACTCTATCAAATGCTTTAGAAATATCAAGCGCAATAATCTTACTTTCTCCACAACAATGTAAAGATTGGTTCCACTTTTCGGTGAGATAAGCCATCAAATCACCAGTGGACCGTTTGCTACGAAAGCCGTACTGACGGTCATTAAGAAGCTTTCGTTCTTCAAGATATTTCATAAGTTGACGGTTTATCAACGTTTCCATGACCTTGGAAAGAAGGGACGTGAGTGCAATTGGACGGTAATTGGAAGGGGAGGAGGATTCGCCTTTTTTAGGGACCGGCTGGACAAATGCAGTTTTCCATCTGCTCGGAAAAATTCCAGCAGAATAGGAAAGATGGAAAAGTTTACGCAGTGGTTTGGCCAGCGTAGAAGAACACCTCTTCAGAATAACGGCGGGGATACCATCTGGACCAGCGGATTTATGTATGTTGAGATCTTTAAGGACTCTCGCAACCGAGCGAGTTCGAAAAAATATCTGCTTCATCAAAGAATTTGCAGATTCGAGCTCAGGTGGAGCCAATATGCTATAAGGAAGTGTCGAGTTGGCAGCAAATTGAGCTGCCAGCAAATTGGCTTTGTCGATGGAGCTGACATACGGAGAGTCATTGAAGACGAGCGTTGGGACCGATGACGTGGTCGAGTTCTTAATGTTCTTCACAAAAGACCAAAAGTTTTTACTTCCTTTTGGACACAATAGTATTTTTTGCCTTACTTTTTGGTCATGTAAAAACTTAGCCCTTTGTATCTGAGCATTACAGCTATTTCTGGCCCGTTTGAACAAATTTCGGTTTTCTACAGTAGGGTTATCTTTAAATTTTCGAAAACTACTTTCTCGATCCCTAATCGCCTCTTTACAGCTTAAATCGAACCACGAATTCTCTGTAACATGTACTTGCAGTACCTATACGTTTCTTAGGTTTTCAAAAAACCATCAACAGCGGCTTTTGTAAAGCCGAAAAGACGAGCCGCGCTTGTGTTTTCCGGCTTTCGAAGACTAACTTCTAAATTTCTTCGCATAAACCTTGCAGTCAAACTTTTCCAGCCATTTTATCCCGATCCCAATTTGAAGGATGGTTAATATGGTTGCGAACAACATATTGGTACACAAATTTTTTGGACATATCCAAAGTAAGCCTATGATGAAGGCGTGAACATTTTTTAAAATAATTCGCGAGCTCGTGTTCTTGTTGTTTAGTAAGGATTTGAGAGCCTGAGTGCTTACTGCTGTCCAATGGGACGGAATCGGCTTTTATAATACGGGACAAAAATGTTGTTCTTTTTACGCCTTTTTTTTGGCGGCACTGGAAGCAGTTTCCTTTTTTACAAATACCGACTTCTCGGCTTCTAGCATAGTTTCTTCATCAAATATCTTTTCAGGATTCTTTTTTTATAGATATTTGGCATTTTTACTGAAAATTTATAAGGTTTTAATATAAAAAAGGGAAAAATTACAAGCAGAGTTAAAGGAGGAGGTTTCGACGTTTTGACTAAACCTCCTACCCAAAACATGTCGAAACCTCCTTTAACACGTGCAAATTTATAAATTTCTTCAGAAAATTTTCACCTTAATATTAACGTCTAAAGGTTATAATTATGAAAAAACATTTACTTACTTTACTTTACTACCAACACAGCACTTTAAAAAAACTTAATACAAAAAAAAATATCCCTTACGAACTTACGACACAAAATTACATCTGATCTTCACAAGAAACAATTCGCGAATGAACTTGTTATACAATGACAGTAACTGAGCAGTATAGAGGAAAATAGTAGGCCATGCTTTCAGGCGTTGGATATAGGATATTGTCATTTCAGTCAAATTTCAAATAAGCGAGAAATTTGAGTTTGATGAAACCTCCTACATGTCGAGACCTCCTCGCCTTACCCTACGGCAGTAGAGAAAGTAAAAGGCGAAACAAAGTAACCGAGTAAGGGTAAAATCCCTAAGATACACGACATATATAGGGACTTGAGAGTATACTTACTTGATACAACAATTCATGAATGGTTCGTTCAAAGATGTAGAAGTGTGTACTTTTCCTAAAAGTTCACGGATATACATAGCCCGGCTAGAATTTAGTGGGTTCCGCCCCACGTTTTAAAGTTGTTCATTCCGAAATAATATAATAAAAAGATCGATTGAATAGGGAATGGTAATTTTAATTATACGAATAATAAGATTACTTACCGCATTCAAACAATTTGTCCACACTATTTTTGTTAAGAAAATCACAAAACACTTCGCGATAGAACAACAAATGTAAATAAACAACATCGGGGGTTCTATTTGCAATTTCATGTGTCAGTTTTCATGGAAAGAACTAATAGCAACAAACAAACTTTCCAGTCTCCAAAGTGTTACCTTTGTGCGAAATCACACACAGGTCGGCAGGAGTCTGTGGTGGGTTGGAGAATGGTGAATAGTGATACGTGGTGAAAAGGATAATGGTGAATAGTGAGGTATGGTGATTGTTAGAGAGTGTTGACTTGCGAATAGTGGAGAATAGTGTTGAGTGCCTGGAATATTGGTGATGAAAACTGAGAATGAACTGCAAAGCCCTGTGTAACGAAATATGGATTTTGTCTGGAGTGGTGTATGCGAAAGTGTTTGTTTTGAGTGTGGGATAGTGGCAACACTACTTTGATCCCAATATGTTTGTTTTGAGTTGTCAGTGAATCGGTTTAGTGAGAGAAAGCTCAGGAAACGGGAGTAAGTCCCGCCTCCAGCCGGTAAAGATCTCCGTCAACGGAAAACCGGAGAGGAGAAGTTGACGGTTTTAAATCAATTTAACCGGTGAAGCTGGACAAAGGTTTGAAAACTGTCGAAGAGTGAGGATCGTTGGAATTACTGAAATTGGTAGTGATTGTGCAAATTGTTGTAGTTTGAAATTAATTTTAGTTTAATTATTATATTTTTTTGATTAAGCTAACAATAGTTTTTGGATTGGTGGTTTTAATTGCGAAGTTTGCTATCCTGTAGAATTTAATCCAGGTCTATATTTTCTGAAAGGTATGTGAGATTGTTGTTGTGTATGAGTGGTAGTGGTAATTAATTTAATTCTTTTCAAAAAGGTAAAAGACCTACAGAACCTGTGGATGGTGGCTAGTGTTATACAAACTGGTAGTCGCCACCCAATATAGAAACTAATTTTACGAAAATAAAATCGTGAATTGTAACCAGTGGGAGATCAATATTTTTGGAGAATTGGATCTCTAAGCCGAATTAAAACACTGCGAAGATCCAGCAAATCCCAAGCTAACTTTTGGCCGAGTAGACTGAACGCTCACCCAAGAAGGGAGCTGCGGCAGCAGACCCGGGTTCACCTCCCGGCAGTGTTAACTTTTATTTTTTTTATTTTATTTTTTTGTTGCACCACTTTGGTGATTGTCATTTATTAATTTTTTTTAATTGGCCCATAAGGCATATAATAGTGTTTAAGATTTCGTTTGAGTACCGTAGTACGGGTATATATATCTATATATACCGATACCGGGATATACCAAGAAAGTGCGCAAGTGGGCGGGGCGCGAGCTCACCAACTTAATAGAGTGCATAGTATAGAATCAAATAATTTTCTTTTATAAAAAAATAAGCCAACAGTGCGTCTGAGTAAACATCCGAGTCAAGCACACCACCAGAATCCTGCCCGTATGCTGTGGCCACATCATCGACAGCGGATATAAAATATAGAAGCGGTGAGTCATTATTGCTTAATTCCAATTATTTGATTTTATATATATATATACTTTGTGAGGGGGTTGAGTTCCGGGGGACTATTGAAAATAAGTAATATATAGGCGCGGTATATCTCGAAGGGCAATTTTTAACATACATATATATATAGAAACATACACTTGGAAGAGGATAAATAAATTAGATCATAGTAAAATATAATAATTAAAGTTTATAAAAGCACCCACTGAGGTGAATAATGTTAATTTAGTTTTTTTTTTGATAATTTAAATGAATTTTTGTTTGAATATAGCATGAATAAGTGTGTTTTGATTGATAGGATGAATTGCTAAGCGTGTGTTAGGCTTATAGAGGTGAGGAGAAGATAAATGATGGACTAAACGATAAAAGAGATGGGAAAGTAAGGGTCACTGAGGCGAGATCAGTGACATGGTAGGGTGGGTTGAGCAGATTTCTCGCGTAGGCTATAGTAACATCTGTTTAGCAACAAAGACTGGCATGATTTTTTTTTGTATACGGGTTATGGGGGTCAAGTCCCACGCCCATCGATGAGCAGGAGCCGGACTAGCATGCCAGCGCGACCCCGACGACCAAAAACGGCCCGTAACAAAGTCTGACAGCTCTTACCACCTACTAGATGTTTTTTCGTAACGAATAAACTTTTTTTCTCAATTTTTTTTATTGTAGACACAAAAATAAAAGTTTATCCACCTAAAAATAAGTATGAACTATGTTTCCATCGTTTCCAAAAAAATTCGTGAGGAATTTATGCTTGTAAGGTACTTAAAATCACATTTCTTTATTTATTCGTCGTTCGTTGGTCGTGCTCATGTGAATAGTCCTTAAGACGGCAGTCAGGCAACAGTAGTTCGTACTCTTTAGCAGTGTTCACATTGTACAATTAGTTGGACAGACTTCGTTTGATGGAAGTTGGATGGTCTGATGTAGTTTGCGTTCACACTTATCAAGCTTGTCGTCCAACTTTGTGTCACATACCCTTATACTCCATCCAACTTCTAGATTTTCAAAAATTTTTGAAAACCATCCAACAAGTCGGACAAGCGGTCCTTTGAAGGGTTCACACTATCAAGCATTGGTTTGTCAAGCCTAAGTCTGTCCAACTAATTGTACAGTGTGAACAGGGCTTTCTTAAATCTTTTGGCATTTAAAGCCCACACACAATTGGGACTGGGAACATGAGTTTGCACACCACCTGCCGGTCGTTTTGGAACTAAAGCGGGGGCACAAAGTGAAATGCGGCTTTGACCGCCCATACAAATTGTACTGAAAAAAGAAGAAATGGTGTCGGATTAAATAATTTAAATAAAATATAAAATCAAACAAAAGTGATTGAATTATAAGCGCATTAGCATCTTAAAATGTTAAAGCTTCTATAAAAAAGTGCACACGAGTGATTTTTACCTTTTTAATATATTTAATTTGCTTTTGAAAAATTTAAGAATACGCCATTTTTGTATGGGAAAAAATGTAAACAAAGCTCTGCGTAGATTTTGTTGAGGGGATGATAAATTTTGCTTAACTTAAATTTTCATTGAATTATGAGTTGTCTTCGATATTGTATTGCTTAATTTGTACTTTTGTGGAAATTTTAATTCATATTTTTCAACTTAAATTTTTGTTGAAAACCACAGCTCGTCAACTTTTTGATTGTACTTTAATTTTATATTTTTCTTTACACTTTTATTAATCGATTTCAATAAGAATTTCGAATGCTCGATAGGCAAAACATTCTATTTTTAAACAATTTTTTTGGAAAAGTGGCAATTTCCATACAAAATGTCACTTGTTGTGCCCCTGCTCATTTCTATTTTTGCCGCTACGCGTCGTGATGGCCAGTCCCAATAGGGCTGTTTTTTTGGGAAGAAGTCCGGTACCTTGTATTCATTGACATAATAGATATGGACTGCCAGTACCCAACTTCACGTCGGTCCCACTTGATGCCTAGCGCCTGTGAAAGGTAAGCGGCATTTGTTGGTACTAAAATTTGACATTACGCTGTCATGTCTTTGTCAACTTTTTTCATTAAAAAAAAGTAGATAGCAGAATGAGTATTCTAATTTCTCAAGATAATAAATTTGTTTCCGGTCTTGGAGCTTAGCTCGAAGCTGATATAGTTAAGAAAAAAACCAGTCTAAGTTACAAGAAGACATCGATAAACTAGGGGTACGTATCAAGTGGCGTTCTGAAAGTTAAGCCATTAATGAGTGTTTTGTTTTGTAGGTGCGTTTTAGTTAAGCCACATCCATACATTAGTGGAGGGTATGTGCAAGTTGGAACTACGATTACATACACCATTAACAGTCTCCGAATTCTGGAGGTGGTGGTGGATGTGTTTCAACGTGCATTAGAGAGGTGGTTGACTCTTGATCAAAGTTCAAAATAACTATTGCCATGACTCGATCAGCAACACAGACTTCAGCAACATCAACAGGGAATTAAAAAGCGCGTGAATATTGGGGCACAGTTGATGAGTTTCAAATCACTCAACAGCCAACACCGACTACGCAGCCAGCGAAGATTTTGCCGACCAATTCAGCAGAGGCAGTTGAGAGACATCTGTTGTTTAGTGGTAACTTTTCTCGTTACTTCTCGGAAAACGATAGATGGCCATAGCGGAAAATCACGATTATTTTGCCACTATCCTTTCAGTGGCGAAGTGTAGCGGGGACCGCTTTGCTTTTAGGGTTTTGTATGGATATGACGTTTCACTAGCAGTCCATATCTATTATGTCAATGCTTGTATTGTAAATCCAAAAAAACCTTTCGCGTTTTTATGTTTGATGGTTGGCTGATTGGTTGTCTATCCCTTGTAAGATTTACTCATCCTTTTATCCCCTGTATCTTTTGTTGTTTTTGCTTTACATGTACTTACAATACAAGGTACCGGACTTCTTCCCAAAAAAATAGCCCAAATAACGCGTCAGCGGCGCGTCAACCTCATTTGACAGAAAAATCAAAAGTTCAACCATAGGAAATCTGTAGAGTCTTACACAATCACGCTTTGTCCTCAAACGCGTCGTTTGACAAACGTAAGGAAACGTAACATAGCGACCAACCTTCAAAAAAAGTTCAGCTATGTTGAACTTTTGCTCGCTTTCAGACATATTTCTCCTTTTCAGTTTTACAATAGGGAAGAGTAATAAAATCGATGTAAGCATAACATCGATTTACGAAACAAATTATCGATATGTCGGTATCGATATTGAAATGTGTTTCAGCTGAAATTTATCGATGTAAATACTAAACAAATATTTAAGTTCTCGTTGTTACAGCTGTAGTAAATTTAATTTTTGTTGGATTATTCAATGTAGGTGTTGTTGAAGCATTAGTAGTTTACTATGAATTTGCCATAATGTTTTGAAAAATCGACTTATACTTTATGTAATATTTTTCATATCGAGGATTTCGATGAATTTTCGAAAGATGAGTGTGTATAAAGTCGATTATAGATTTTTGTGGTTAACAAATCAATCAAATTGTACTTCATATTTGTGCATGAAGTATGCTTAAGCTGAATTTTGGTGTGTTTTAGCAGAACTTTATCGATGTAACTAGTAAATAGATAGTATTTAAATTCTCGCCGCCGTATTAATAAACGCGGAATAGTTGGGCTAAGCCTTATTCCATGGATTAAGTGGAAAATGGTATAATGGTGGCTTTAATTAAATGGAAAATGGTATAATGGTAACTTAATCCATGGAATAAGTATTTCCCAGTTATTCCGCGTTTATTAATACGGCGGTCGTTGTTTAACCTGTATTAAACTTGACTTTTGCCAGATTGTTCAACGTACGTGATGTTTAATCACTTACCGCCGTATTAATAAACGCGGAATAACTGGGAAATACTTATTCCATGGATTAAGTTACCATTATACCATTTTCCATTTAATTAAAGCCACCATTATACCATTTTCCACTTAATCCATGGAATAAGGCTTAGCCCAGCTATTCCGCGTTTATTAATACGGCGGTTAAACTACTATAATTCTGAAAAAATGTTCTTAAAAATATTTATCATGTTGTAGATTTCGATTAATTTTTTATGCATGACCGCATGGGTGAATATAAATTCAGTGAATATGGGCGATATTGAAGCATTTAAATCATTTTATTTTTTTTAAGGTGCTCGACCAATAACTTATGCTATAATTTCATACCGTATATTGCGATAACATTTTTGATGTTTGTATGAATATAAAGTCGATTATGTTGAAAAATCGACAAGGTTTTCATTTTAAACAGCAAATTTTATCACAAACTAGATTGATTACACTACACATTTCACTAAGCTCCTCATTCATCTCTTTATCAGAAGTAATTAATGAATTAGCAATCGAGTTGTCCACGTACTTAATACAAAATAAAAAATCGATTTTTTTTATATCGATAGTTACTGATAACGACGATGGTCGTTCGATATTTCAATCGATATATTTTCTTAATTTCGCACAAGCTTAGACGAATGAATGACAGTAGGGCGCTTTGAGGATTTCTCATGTATCGTGAAGCCTACGTGAGGTCGACGCGCCGCGACGCTCTTATTAGGTTTGTTCGTTGAAGCCCTGGGGTTGCCCTAGGGTCGCCACAAAACGTTTTTTGAGAAACTTAAATTCGCCCTGAATGCCAAATTGAGTGTTTTTTGAGCCATAGGTTTGCCATAGGTTTTCCCCAAACTCGCTCTAGCTTTTTGCTGTGGCGATTTCAGGGCTGTCAAATGGCATGTATTTTTTTTTTTAATGACAGATATGTGTGGTGATTTTTGGTGTAGTGTTTTTCGAGGACTGGAAAACCCAGGTTTTTTTGACAACTCATAGGATTGTCAAGAAAAACTGGAAAGTTCAACGAACAGACCTATTGTGTGTTGGCTTTTATGCCGGACTCACAATGCCGCTTTAGCTTCGGCTTCGCCTGACGTTTATGAGTTCAATCATAAGAAATCAGTATATCCTATCACAATGTCGCTTCGGCTTTATTGTTACGTTGGTTCGTGTCCAAAATACAACGTAATGTGTCTCCAACTCAAAGCAAAAGTTCAGTTTGGTTTAACTTTTGCTTGCTTTGACAGAAAAAACAACGACAAAATCATTGAATGTCCATTTTGTATGTTTTGTGGATTCGAGTTTCGAGAAGCTGTATTTTGTTTTTTGTTAAAAATGTTCTTTGAAGAACAATTGATAAGTTTAGTGAGGGAAAATGAGTCTCTCTACAATATAAAATCAAAAACGTACAAAAACGTTTTAAAAAGAGACCAAACGTGGGAAAAAATTAGCCAAGAGCTAAACAAACCAGGTAGGCAATCAGTTTATATTTACTATATCAAAAAAAAACTAAATTTAGTTGCTGATTGTAAACAGCGGTGGAAGAGCCTCAGAGATCGATTTGTTCGTGAAAAAAGGTCATTAGAAAAACTTTCTGGGAGTGGAGCTGTTCTAAACGACAGATGGGAATATTATGACCAATTGGAATTTTTAATACCGTCTCTTACACCACGAAGGTATTGTCTTGAGCACCTAAGTAGACTTTAAAACTAAAAAATTATCTTAAAACATATATTTGTTTATGTTTTCAGACAAACAGGAAATTTCTTCCAGGAAAACTCGCCACCGCTAGAACTTACAGATGAATGCGTATCTCCTACAAGTCCTGGTGGAGTTTCTGATGTGGATGGCGTAGTTCCAACCTCAAAAAAGAGAAAATTGGCAAAATCAGAGGGACATTTTAAGGCCTTCCTTGGGGAGTTGAACGAAAAGGTAACAAATCATTTTGATTCGTGTGGTTCCATGGACGACATCGACAAGGAATTTATGTTGAACATGGCGAAAAAGATGAAACCGTTGCCTCAAAAATCCAAAACACGTCTCCATGCAAACATTTTGCTGCAAATCAACGAGGAACTTTTCAAGTATATTGACTAGGTTATGCCTTAAAAGTGGATTTTTCTTTCCTACTTTTATTTTGTAATGTTTGTTTGTTTGTTTCGTTTCTTACTTTAATTTTTACCCCTATTATGGATGATAACTCAACTATTATTGGGTTGTCTTCTCATAAATATAACACGGGCACACAACCCAGTTTTCAGTTGGGTTGTCATCTGTAATAGGGGTGTTTGTTTTATTGTTATGTTTATTGTTATGTTGTTATGTTATTGAAGAAGACTGAATTTGGTTTTGAATTAAAATGAATTTTCAAAGAACTCTATATTCTCTATTTTGCGTGGATTGAATTGGTATTGGTATGGTATTATCGGCTTAGTTTCACTTGTTGATACCAAAAATCATGAAGATAATTTTTGAAATACATTTAACATGAAATGCTTAAATGGAACATTCATGTGTAGGTTATACTGAGCTCAGAAAGTTTTCGTTCATCTCTGTAGCATAATAATTAACAGATTGCCAATCGGTTCAGTTTTCTTTTTTTCTTAACATAAATAAAGCGAAAACTGAACTGATTTTTGTAAATACCTGCGCATAGTGGCAGCAACACAATTCTGACGGTTCAACAATTGTTCAAGGTCTTGCACAGTTTGCCTCCAATATGTGTTCCTTCGTGAATAAATCATAATTTAGTAAGCCAAATCTTTTTTGTTTGTTTATTTTTATTATTTTATAAACTAGAAACAATGAATCAATACTTAATGCACATTTTCAGCCTAGAAATATTTTTTTTTCAGATTTTGTTGTTATTTAAATATTCTTTTAATTTGTCTCGCATTACAAATGCTACTTGAGATGAGTTGCGTGATCCGATTGACCTACATGTCGCCAGTGGTCCTACTTCTCTTCGCCAGAGACCATCAGTACGGACATCATTTTCATCATAGCGATCGACAAAGTCTGGTGTTAAGTACGCTGAATCGTTTAGCTTCACAAAATTATGCAACACTACAGTGGCCTTTACTATTCTATCTGCATTTGTAGGCAGCATATTTAGTGTTGTACTTAGAACTCTCCACTTTGCGACCAATATTCCGAAAGCATTTTCAATAACTCTCCGAGCCCGAGAGAGCCTTTTATTGAAATAATATTTGTCCACGGGGAGTAGTTTTCCAGGGTACGGTCTCATCAAATATGGTTTCAGGGGAAAAGCTGAATCACCAACCATATAATGGTTGCAGGTGTAGTTCGAATTCGGAAGTCGACTTGGAGGTGGAAAGTTTATACCACCAGATACAACTTTTCTACCGAACGATGACTCTGCAAACACTCCCCCATCACTTTGACTACCGTACGCACCGATGTCAACTGCGGTGAAAGTATATTGGGTGTCGCAAGTGGCCAAAAGAACAATTGAGTGGTGTCCCTTATAATTATAATATTCAGAGCCAGCTCCTGGTGGGCACTGAATATTAACGTGCTTACCGTCAATTGCGCCAACACAGTTGGGTAAATTCCAAAAAAAACTCAAAATCATGTGATATTCGTTTCCAATCACTTTCAGTTGGTGGTGACAAGTAGAGGGGCATCAAGCAGGACCAAAGAATGTCGGCTGTTTCGTAAATGATGTTGGCGACTGTTGCATATCCCATGCGAAACATCCAAGCGAGGACCTGCTTTGGTACTCCTTGCGACAAATACCTTGAAAAGAAATTTGGTAACCAAAGAACTAAACATTTTCGCTTTGACAACTTACAACAGAGTTAAGAAAAGACGTGCACTCGGTTCAATGGGTTTTCTCCAACTCGTCTTCTGCAGATGTGGTTCAATAAGTGGCCGGAGTATTTCAAATGATTCTGGAGACATCCTTGTTATTTTGTAAAAATGCTCTGGATCTTTATCCTTCATTTGGTTGAAGTTTAGAGCAAAGAATCCTATCTCATCTCTTCGTAGATTGAGTTCTCGAACCCACAAACGTCTTTCAGTTCCTACTTTGTCTTCTTCAATGAACTTAACATATCCAAGGTAGGCTGAATATGCTACTTTTGCAACAAATTTAATTGTCTCGATTTCACTGTTCATGTTATTGTTTCTTAACAAAGCAGAGGAACAAAAAAAATATATAAAACAATCCAAAACAACCACACTTTTCAGAAAAGAAAATGACAGAAACTGTTGTTTGGGAAGTGTCATTAAGAATTGTCATTCAAAGCAAACTCAAAGCGGGTGCATCGTAACGTAGACGAAGCCGAAGCTAAAGCGCCATTGTGAGTCCGGCATTAAACAGCTATTATGCTGGGTTTACATGCATCTGCAACTGCGGAAGTGCAGAAAAGTAAAGCGAGACGGATGAAGATTACAAAGCACAAAGGTTAAAAAGAGAGACGAATAGGATTATGGTTGCAGATGAAAAATTATGGTTGCAGATGAACATGTTCATCTGCACCCATAATTTTTCATCTGCAACCATAACTAGGAAGTTCGTTCCCTCTCTATCAGACAAGTATGAATTTTACATCTTGTGTCTTTTTCAGATTTTCATCTGCACTTGCAGATGCATGTAAATCCACCATTAAAGTTCTGTTCGATGAGCAGATACCATTGCCGGCCGTTAAGGTGCGACTATACTTAAGATAATTTAACAGTATTTATTAAATTTTTTTTCTAATTTCTTTGGAAATGATTTCACTTTCACTTTCATCTTCACACTGCATTGCAACTGCATCATCTATTTTATTTTTATTTTATTGATTTTAACGGAAAATTCAGAAGGTTTAATATTTTCTTTGTCCCTGTCCACACGTGTTATTCCAATAACGTTATATCGGTCGTTTCTGGGCAAAAGGGGTGAGGAAGAAAGAAGCTGGATGCGCAAAATGAAATTTGATTTATCTGCCTAAGCAGTACACTTGGCGTGTCCAGACGGGTTATGCTCATAACGTTATGCTTTTTTCAATACAATTTCCAACACAAAATGGAGAATTGGTGTGAGGAATTATAACAACGTCTGGACACTAGCAGTCGTATTTATAATCCCATTCCAAAGTATGTCTAACTTTGGACAGCTCTTAGAACAGTTTCCAACTCCAAATCGTATTTATAAACACTTTTATTGCTGTCTAAGGAACGTCTAACTTTAGACACCGAAATTGGTTGTCTAAACTATGGCTAAAGTGGCATTTGCTACAGCAAAAAACAATTTTGTTGAACATGTTATAAAACACTGTTGAGAGCTCTAAGATCGAAAAAAATAAGTAGTTTGAGTTGCAAAAATACTACTTTCAACAATTTAATTTATAAATTGCACAAATTTCATCGTTTTACGAAACTTGGAAAAGCTGTAACTCAATGTCAAATCAGCTGCTTTTTTGGTCTGGTTCAAGTGCTACGCCACACTCTTTCAGAGCCATTTAGTTGTTGCACTCGTATATCAAAACACAAAAAATGGTACTGCACGGATACATCATGAACGCCACCAGTTAGTTTTTCATTCGAAGTTGACAGTTTGAGGGGTTGTTTAGACAGCTGTTGGAATGCATTTATAAATACGAAATTGGCTAAGGGTTGTCCAACTCTTTAGGCACCGTCTAGTTGGACAGTTGTCTAAGGATGTTCTAAGCAAATTTTATAAATACGACTGTAGGTGTTAACAGCATAACGTTAACAGCATAACCCGTCTGGACAGGCACTTTCACATCCTTAACCATGACTTGCCATCACGACTCGTTGAGGCCAAAGGTAGAACTAAGCCGGGGCACGACGACAGGTGACATTTTGTATGGAAACTGCCACTTTTCCCACAAAATTGATTAAAATAGCATGTTTTGCATGTCGAATATTCGAAATTCTTATTTAAATCGATTAATAAAAGTGTAAAGAAAAATATAAAATTAAAGTACAACCTAAAACTTGACTAGAAGTGTCCTAATAGAGTTCCAGGGAGAGAAACTTCAATTTTATGAGTCCCATCCCAATCTTAAAGGAATAAAGAACAAAAGGCAAAACCATTACTCCTGTGGCACAGCAACTTCCATTTGCTTACTTTATTGCTTTTGTAGCACGAGATCAAACTGTGATACACGTATTCAGCGGAATATAAAGTTAAGTCAGTGAATTTACTAACCCCACTTTATTTTGGGATCTCAAAGCCAGTTTGAAATCCAAAAATAAAGTAAGTTTTGTAAAGTCAGTTTGTGGACGGATGCAGTTGTGTGTGTGAGGATTGCTCTCTTATATTTATCCCTCTATGGTCCCAATGGAATAAGCGCCTCGAAAGAGAATTTTTCTTCATGGAAATAAAAGTAAAGCTTTCCCTCTTTTAAAATTACTCTGCCATGCCTCAACAAAAATATTTACAGTCTAATAAATCGGGTAAAAAAGGTGAAAGTTGTTATTTCAAACCAATTTGTTTTGTCGAGTTTCATAGTGACCACAAATTTATATATTGAAAGAGTGAATTGTGTTTTGTGGTTTAAAGAAAAACTCATTAGCCCATAGCAGGCTGATGGCTGAGTCAAAGGAATTTGTGACTGTATCTGATGACCATCATAATGTTTTAAACGAGACCACTTGCATTGATGATGAACTAGCAGATGATGATTCATGGGCAGAAAATGTGAGTGAGGATGATGAGGATTACACTAATTTTGAAATTGAGGAACGTGAATTGGAAACTGATCCTGATAAAATAATGGGCTATTCGCTTTGTCATGCCCTTGATTTCACTCTACATACAATTGTTGAAGAAAGCTGTGAGGACAGTGAGTTAGAGCAGTGTGGTGATGCATTTAATCAGTCGAATGAAATTACATGTGGTAATATATCATCCTCAGATTTAGAGCGGTATTTTTTTTTTGGTTTGGGAAATAGAGACGAAAGTAACAATTTGGAAGACAGCTCTTCGGAAATATTTAGTGACTTTAGTGATGTTGTTGAGTCAATAGATTCGAACACAGTTTGCCTAAACTACACCAAGAGTGCTTTTGATTTGTCTACGTCCAGACTAGAAAAGTATTTCCTTACCGGATTTATGGGATTTGGCATTGAAAACAAATCTGATGGTAGCGTGGGGAGTGATAGTGAAGGCCAACCAAGTCCAAGTCAGCGTAAAAAAAAATTACGAGCTAGAGGTACACCCAGATCAAACCACTCATCATCAGACAATTTACTTGTAGAACCAACAGAACTCCAAGGGGAGCAATTGAACGAAAGTTTAGATACATCGGAATCTGAAACTGGAATATTTTCTGATGAAGTAACATTATGTGATAAACCTGACAATCCTGAACCCATTAAACGAAAAAAAAATTATAGAAAACGTGATTTGTTTGATCCCAAATTGTTATCTGAAAGCGGGAATGCAATATTTTTAAAAAATGATCTTAGTGATGAATCTCGAACGAATTTCACTAACACAAAGAAGCAGAACTTTGCGATGGCTACATCGCAAGAACATTATTCTAATGAAACAAACTGTACAGTTACAAAAACTTCTCTTGTTCGCACCGATAGTTTCAACAATTGGAGTTCGGATGAAGAAACTAATCTTATGATGTCTAAAATGAGACAATTTTTCAAAACTCTTATTGCAGTAAAAACAAATTGCTCAAACTCTAGTAATTATAAAACAAATGATATCGAGTTCTCATATTTTGATAGTGAGCTGATTCGTCTAATGAAAACTGTCCCTGGAATAAATAACGAGCAAGTAAGAGAAATCGTTGAATATCTTAGCAGCGAAGACACATGGTCTGATTCTAACGACTCTTTAGATTTAAATGCACCTTTTGTTGAGATGGCTGACAACAATTCTGAAGAAAATAGAAAAGCCGAACGCGTACTACGAAGAGGAAATGTGGATTTGGCTAAGCGATTAGAATGTGCAAAAAACGTTACGAACATCAATCCACTAACAGAAGATACTTTATCATATTCAAATTTAATGAACTCAATTTTAGCTGAAAACCCCAACCTAAGATCTTTAGGGTCTATTACTGCTGATAAGCGCAAAACCCATAATATTAACAGTGAAAAATCACATCAATTGATTGCAAATGTCTGGAAACATATGGGGAAGAAACTTATCAGTTTGATGCATGAAGTTAGTATTGGAACTAATGGTAATGCCATACCATACAATACAATACAAGATTGCCAAGATGTACAAAAATCAATAAATCAAAATGCTGAAGAAAATATTAAGCAACATATCTTAGATAATCTAGATTGTGCCACAATACGAAGCAGCCAAGAAGATAATTTAACTCGTAGTAAATCTCATGATGTTTTACTGGAAAGTGGTAATAGATCGTGGCATTTTAATTCTGTTAATGCAGTCAACGAAAACAATGGCGAAGTCAGTGATTACGATCGATTTTCATGGCGAGGTAGTTTTGAATCAACGCTCTTAGCTCCCGGGGATTCAAGAAACAAATTGCTAACAGTCGATCGCGATAACGGTATTCTTATTTCTGAAAAAACGCTTTTGAAAAGAGGATCTGTTGATAATTTGCCTTATATTAGTGTTAAAAAAAAAGAGCAGTTAGATCGTGTTCAAAGCTGTGGAAGTATTTCAAGAAATGACGATAGAAACTGTGCGGAAACTCATAAATTGTGGTTGTCATCTCTTACAAATGTATCAAAACCTATTGATTTGGAAGCATCCTCAAAAAAGATAATCATGCATGAGAATTTAAAATGTACAAATTCTCTGCCAGGACTTCAATCTTTAGAAATATCGGCAAATACATTTACAAAAAGTGATTTCAGTTGCGTCCAATCAAGCGTAAAAAGTGCCCGATACCGTTCACCCACCATCCAGTACACTATTTGCTCTAAAAACACACCAACTCAGACCGCGGAAACTAAACTCCTTCCAATCTTCCAAAAAAACTTAGCATCCAGTTTATCTCTTGGTAAGTGATTTAATTTATTTCCGGAGAACCTGAACAAAATGTCTAATTTAAACGACCCAGTAACTAAAATTAAAATTTGTCGTAATTCTTATCTTGATTCTTCTTCTTTTCATTTCCGGCGTTACGAGTAGTGATCTCGAAGCGATCACAACTCTCCCACTTTTCTGCTTCACACTAGTGATCCGCCTGTGGAGTACGCCGCGTTGACCTCAGAAAGCGTCGGCAAGCCTCCCGGTTTTGGATTGTTCCATGTCTAAGGCCAACCAAATGCTGCTGTTTTTGCATTTGCTTGTACCAGGAGTGTTTTGGCCTGCCTTTTCTTTTCCGTCGCGAATTTGTTGAAACGTTGTACGATATTGCCTTTTGGACGGGATTCTGCGGATCTCTCCTTTGAACATGACAATACCAACTGAGCCGGTCGTGCTGAATTTTGTCCACGATGGTACTTTTGACATGAAGGCTTCCATGGATCTTAGTACTTCTAATTCGACCAAGCTTTGTTACTCCTGCTGTCATTCTTATCCTGATTAACTAATAAAAATAGAAAAGCTTTTTGGTGTTGAACGAGAATATTTGTTTCGCTTTTTCATTATTTTTTGTGTACAATAGCAGTGCCCAACAAGCATTTTAGTCTGTTCCAATCAGTTTTTTCTTCTTTCTGATATTTTTTTGTCCTTTGTGTTCTAGAATAGTTTAGCATTTCCTGCACTTGCTTTTGAGCATTGTATATATTGTTCGAAATAATAAAACTTTTGATTTCACTTTAATTATACTACTTTTATTCGATATCTACTTTTATTCGATATAGGTAAAACTCGACTAATAATCACATTAACTCAATCTTTACACTATTACTTAATCAAAACTGACTCCCTGGTTGCATCAGCGGCCTCTTTAGTTAGTTAGTTACTTAGTTAAATGATTTTATTGAAGATATAAAAGATTTCACATGATGTATACTTAAGTCTAAAATGGTTTGGCCTATGGCCGTCTACCAGACTGACAATTTGAAAATAAATATATCATAAAAAGCAAAAATGATCTTTATATGTATGTTAATTTGGAATTAGCCGAGTTTTATTGGTAATTTCTATATTCACTTATATTCACTTCACTTGCAAGTCTCAATAAAACGCTTTATATGGCTTTATTCACTTACCAAGTTCACTTTTACATTCATTTACCAACCATCCCTGTTGTTCACTTCTGCAAGTGAGTTATTTTTGTCCACTTACGCTATTCACTTATATTCACTTAAGAGTTGTTGTTTTTCCATGAGCGATGTTTTGCGATGTGTTTTGCTTAAGTGAATATAAGTGAATATAGATAGATTCCCAATAAAACTCGGCTATTATAATTAATAGTTTAAAATTTTTCTTCAATAATGGAATTTCTATAACTTAGAGCGGTAACAACATATAACTGTTTAGTACATCCCATCCTTTCTCTCCGTTTAATACATTTATCAACTCTTCATCATTTAGACAGTTCTTCTTAAAATACCTAATCCGAAACTCCTTCAACACAGGACATATTAGGTCTGTTCGTTGAACTTTCCCCAGGGTTGACCCAGGTTTTCTTGACAACCCCATGAGTTGTCAAAAAAACCTGGGTTTTCCAGTCCTCAAAAAACGCTAAACCACAAATCGCCACACATCCCTGTCATAATTAGATAATTGCTAATAAGTTCAATACTTACTTTGTAGAAAGCATCTGTGATATAAATAGTTCGATTCCCTACGTGCAATATGAATCATCTGTGATAAACATTACTAATAGATTTAAGTTTAAATTCTGTGATCATAGAGCTCTATCTAATGTGATAAAAAAGTGCAATAATAAAAAGGACATTTATGGTATAAATAGAGACATAATATATAATTCGATAGAAATATTAGGTCCAGTTTTAATGAAGTTAGTAAATGAATCACTTAAAAATGGAATTTTTCCAACCCGTTGGAAGGAATCAATGGTTGTACCCGTTGAAAAAGTGGTAGGATCAAGTAATTGTGAGCATTTTCGCCCCATTAACATGTTACCGATGTTTGAAAAAATCCTGGAACGTGTAGTGAGTGATCAACTTACAGCATATGTCGAGAACAACAGAATTTTAAATATAGAGCAGTCTGGTTTTCGTAGTGGTCACTCTTGTGAAACGGCGTTAAATTACATCACTAACTAAAATAAAAGATATTGAAATAGAAGAAGACGAGATTATCGTTTCTTTCGACGTCACAGCTTTATTTCCCAGCGTACCGATAGACATAGCTGTTGTAGCCATCCGTGAACATTTAGAAAAATTTGAGTTGGTTGAAGAACAAATAAACACATACATCTACGCAGTAACAACATGCATGAAACACAACTGTTTTCAATTTAGAAAATCTTTTTATCGAAGTGACTTCGGTTGCAGTATGGGTAACAGCCTATCACCTTTCGTATCAGAAGCGTTCATGTGTAAATTTGAATGCGATTTGAAAAAAGAAGGAATTCTACCACGCATCTGGTGGAGGTATGTAGATGACACTTTTGCCGTCATAAAAAGAGAGAATTTAAATCATGTTTTGAACATGTTAAATAGCAAATACGAAAGCATTAAATTCACTTATGAGAGTGAACACGACACCCATCACTCGCTGGCATTCTTGGATTTAAAAATCACACGAATTGGGCGAAAAGTGCAATTTGCCATATACAGAAAGTCAACGACAACCAACCGCTACATCACAAATGATTCTTTCTGTTCACATCATGTTAAATTATCTGCATTCTCATCAATGGTTGAACGCATGTGTAGGATTCCTCTATCCATCAAAAATTACAAAGAAGAATATGAACAAATATTACATTTGGCAGATATTAATGGATACAGAAGACTAATTATAGATAAATTAGTACGAAAAATCTCAAGAAGAATTAGAAATGAGCGTTTCACAACCTTATACAGACAAAATCGAACGACACAGTCAACAAGTAAACATCACATAGCCATGACATTCGCACCGAGTATTACAAACCATTTGAAACATTCGTTCGAGGAAGCAAATATGCAGATTGCATATACCAACAACAACAAGCTACGCACACTTCTCGGCTCGACGAAAGACTCGGTTCCGATGAGCGAACGTAGTGGCGTTTATGAAATCAAATGCTCGAACTGTGAGAAGACATACATTGGCCAGACAAGGAGAACAATATTAACTCGTTACAATGAGCATCTTCGATCTGTCCATAAGAGAGAAATAGCGAAAGCAATACCCTCTCACTGTTTAGATGTAAACAATACTCAACGCCATAGCATTGGGACTTTTGATCAAAATGTTAAATTGCTAAAAACGGTCACCAATTCATCCAAATTAGACGCATATGAATCCATATTTATTAACTTACATTCAAATTTAATGAATTTAGAGCCTGGACCTATTGAATCTACTCTGTTTGACATATTAAAAGATAATACATAAATTTTCACTTGTTTGTTTACATTAAAAACTATTTGTTGCCTCTCATTTACAAATACAACTTAATACTGTAATGTTAACCTTTTTTGTTACTTCTCTCATATTGTCATAATATCAGTTATTTGTATGATACTCACACTTTTGTAATGTTAATTATCTGTAATTTGCTCACACTTTTGTATTGTTAACTAAGTATATGTATTAAACTTTGTTCTAACTAGACAATGACTAAAATGTTAGCTTATTTTGTTTTTCTCTTTTTTTGCTTAGTGTATATTTTGCGCTCGCTGATGATGGGCAGACAGTAATTTTGTCCGAAATGCATTCGATATGTATTTAAAAATAAATTAATTTGAGTTTTTTAACCGAGACTTTTGTTGTTTTATTTTCAATCGATTTCTTGCGGTCAATAAGGAATAATTTACAAAACAAACGTTTAAGATCCGACCACAAATAGTTCTCAAGTTTAGAGATTAAAAATGCTAAACGAAAATGATTCATTTACAAGAAGATCTGGATAGTTTATTTGAGGGGTTGTGTATGAATAGGTTAAAGATAAATATTGAAAAACAAAATGCCTAGTAATAAAATCTCCGGAAGAAATAAACATTAAAATGGGAAGTGAAAGAATAGAACAAGTGTTGGTAATTAAATATCTTGGTGTAATAATTGATAATAAACTGAAATTTAAAGAACATGTGAACTATATATGTAACGTCGAAAACAAGTAAAAAACTTGGATTCTTTGGTCGGATAAGAAAGAGCTTGAATTTTCAGAATGCTATAATGATATATAATACAATTATTCTTCCCCATTTTGATTATTGTGCATCTATTTTGTTTATGTGTAATGAAGAGACAAAATCTAGACTTCAAGTTCTACAAAACAGAGCAATGCGATCCTTGCTTAAGTGTAATGTGTATACCAGAACAGCGTTTATGTTAGAAGCTTTACAATGGTTAAATGTAAGACAACACCTTTGCTTGAAAGTACTGATTTTAATTTTTAAAGTCAAATACAATCGCTTTCCTGTATATCTGTCTGAAAATCTACAGTATGTACATGATGCGCAGCCGTACAATCTTCGAACAGCATCTGACTTTAGACTTCAGAGGTATAAACTAAGCAGCACACAAAATTCAGTGATGTACCGTGGATTACAACTGTTTAATACTTTGCCAGTTAACATAAAAAACGAGAATTTTTATTGCTTCAAGAAACTTGTAACTCAATTTGTAAAATCTCAATAACTAATGTGATAAAGTAATCGATTTTTTCTTTAAAAATAAAAAAAAAAAATAAGTTTACTATGTAGTAATTTTTGGTAAATTTAAAGTTATTTTTTAACTAATAAAGATAATAATAATAATAATAATATCTGTCATACAGGAAACTTCCGAGACTCTTAAGCATGGTGTTGAACTTAGTTCTCAGTGAAGACGTTTGTTCATTTGACTCAATCGTCAAATCAGTACCACATTCGGCTCCAGACTCTAGTACGAATCATGTTGTTAAGAATGATCTTAGGTATCCTGTCATCTTTCATCTCTGTTTACGATCATAAGGCCTACATGCCACCCCTGCATTCCGACGTCCCAGCAAATTGACGTTTTAGCGACCCTGTTTACGTCTCATGTCTATCTATCTCTTTTTCCTATTTTTCTACTGTCATGGCTGACTTCCCGATAAAATCTTACTCACTTTCATTTTGGTTATTGAACAATAAAGTTGTAAAATCGTTTTTGGTAATCGATTGTGTTTCTTTCAATCCCCAACATTTTTGGTGCCCCCTGTGAGGTATAGAGTTCACTAGAATCATATCACTTGATTACTTTAGTTATTTGCATAGTTTCAATAAAAATACACATGTCTCAATCCATTAATTTACGCACAACGCCTGCAAACGCAATTCGTCGTGCACATGATCGCGTGGCTGGAGCAGATCTTTCTTTTACGGATGTCGCGCAACTGGAGCAAGAGGTGAGGGCTATAACAGCGCATTACGACAGATTTGTCCAGCATCACGAAACGCTTGTGGGCGCAGCGATGGTTCTGGAGCTAGATGAACACGACACGCTTTGGGACCAGGTGAAGACTTTGTACAAGGCCACGTGTGCAATACTGAACCGCAAGTTGATGCAACTTCAAGCGTCTCGAGTGACTGAGCAGGACTCAAGCAACAGCGCAAATGCTAGCTCAATAAAAATTGGAAAAACCAACACGCAACACCTGGACCTGAGATTAGATCCAGTCAAAATCCCATCCTTTGACGGTGCCCTGCATAATTGGCTGGCATTCAGAGACACTTTTGAAAACTTGGTGCACAAATCAGAGCTTCCAGAAGCATATAAACTCGGGAAACTGAGGCAATCCATTGATTCAGAGAAGGTTCCCTTAATTGGAGGGATGTACACTGGTGGGTATCAGGAAGTGTGGCAAGCCTTGAAAACGCGGTTTGATAACCCAAAGCTTTTGGCTGAAACACATGTGTCACGCCTCCTTAATGTAAAGATTGCCCAAGAAGAGACGTCAGAAGCACTATTAAAAATTGTCGATACTGTGCAGGAATCTTTGCGAGCCCTCCGCGTTATGAAGCTCCCCGTCGACCAATGGGATGCTCTGGTAGTGCCAATTATAGTTCCTAAGCTCCCCCTCGTGACGCAGCGGGAGTGGTGCATGGTGGGTTCATCATCGGAGATTCCAACATTAAGCAAGTTCCTCGAATTCGTCGAAAAACGAGCACAGAGCCTCGCTACAGAGTTTGTACGACCACCTCGGCCCTTACTGCCACGGACCACATCGAATAAGCCGCTGTCAGAAGTTATTAAGCAAAGCTCCTGGACAACGTTTCTCAGAATTGAAAGAGTTTGGGTTATGCTTTAACTGTCTGAGGAGTGGACATACTTCGCTGCGGTGCTCTTCAAGTGGATGTCGACAATGTGGTAGAAAACATCATACCATGTTCTGTCGAGAGTCCGATTGGCCAGGAAGGGAGTCATCATTGCCTCATCAACAGGCGCAGGTCACCGCGACCACAACGACGACACAATCAGCTTGACTAGAATCGCATACGTCCTGCTAGCAACAGCGCTTGCCTTTGCAGTTGGAACTTGGGAGCAGCGCCTGTATCGAATTCTTTGTGACCCTGGGTCACAGGTAAGCTTTATAACCGAACGTTTAACTAATCAGTTACAACTCCGTAGATCGAAATATAATGTTGCTGTAGAACAGTGGCGAAGCGTCCATATAAGTCGATTATTTCCGACTTACCTTTTGAAATTCACATCCGAAACATCTTAGACTTCTGGCAACATGAATCAAACTTAATCATACACATGAACTCGCTGCCAACATTTTTTTAACAACTACCACTCTGCTTTCCGTTTTATTCTACACACATGTTGGCTCTTCAATTCACTCCATAAACAAACACAAAACTTTAGCAACATACAAGGTAACCCCAAATATTACGTCTTATAAAACTTGTTGCTGGATAGAACAAATTTGTGTTCTCTCCTCTTTTTTCTTTTACCAAAAAATATGACGGTAGAACATCGTCTTATTTTCTTCCATAAGAAAGCATGCATTGAACAGAGAGAGGCACCTCTCTGTTCAATACATGCTTTCTTATGGAAGAAAATAACCCGGTGTTCTAGCGTCATATTTTTTGGTAAATCTGTTGTTTGTTATCTCTTTGTGCTCTGAGCACGTGAATATAGCGCCGGCGCAGTAGCCCTCTTCTCATTTGCAGCCCTCTTCTCTACTGCACACTTCGGTGTTTGCATGATATTGCTTTTATAAAAGAAAAAAACGCTTTCCTTCGTATTTCTTCCCATGGACACATGCTTATAAACAAAAATGTATATCGCAGATTTGCAGGTTGAGGTAGGTCTCTGCTTGAAGAACAAGAAAATAACACGCTGGTCTCCGACTTATTTCATGAATTTGTATGTGTTTCTGCACTAGACTCATGTGTCCAAGCTCAAAGGTTGTCACTTTGATAACAAATATGTGAGGATATTAGATCTCATAGCATAAAGCATATTTTTGGGAGAAAATGCAAACTATAATTGGAATTTTTCTAAAGTGGCACAACTGGCCTAAATGAATTTAGTTCCCAATGAGCCGTATTTTATTTGAAAAACAAAGTTTACCAGCAGAACGCAGTGCAATACTTATTTAAATTGATTTAGTGCTTTTCGTGTTTTTTTTAAATATTACAAATTTAGGCTTTAAAAATTGAAAAGTTCAAAAAGTCTGAAAAGTTTTCCGATAGTAAGTTTCAGTGGTTTGATTATGGCCTTAATATCTGTTAACTGTTGCTTAACTGATTTTCACTCAAAGGAAACAAATTGTTTTAACTAGCTTAGTTTTATGAAAAAAAAAGTTATGATGTTCTACCTAATAGCAAAGTTGGTTTAAATACCTGACTTTTTGGCTTGATGCGAAGACAAACATTGCACAAAAAAAATTTTAAGTAAACTTTTTTTTTGTTGGTGACTAAGTTTCCTTCGAGTTACCTTTTGGAATTATTCACCCCTCGCCACTGCTGTAGAAGGCATTGGTGGAATGTCTCATGCGCGTACAAATGGTATGGTTACATTCACACTCAAGTCAACAACTTTTGACTTTTCATTGGAAATCAATGCGCTGGTTCTTCCTTCGATCACTTCGGAAACCCCTGCGGTGCATCTCCATGGGGAAGACTGGAAGCATCTCAATGGTCTTCAGCTCGCTGATCCTCAGTTTACAAAATCTGCAAAAATAGACATTTTGGTTGGTGCAGATGTATGGAGTCAAATTGTAGACGGCGATTCTATTAAAGGAGCTTTAAATGAACCTTGTGCTCAGCGCACTCGCTTGGGATGGGTTGTATATGGCCCAGCAACAACAACTTTAAGTTCAGTGCAACCACCGTCTACATTTTGCGCACATTTGGTTGAGGATCATCTTCGCTTAGAGGATTTGGTTCGTAATTTTTGGAATCTGGAAGAGGTGCAACAGCTGAGTAGTGAACAGGATGAGTGTGAACAAATCTTCTGTGCAACACATTTTCGAAACAATGAGGGTCGATACGTAGTCCATATCCCCTTCAACAACGGTGCTACGGAGCTAGGTAATTCCTACACCAATGCATTCCGCCAGTTCCAGGCTTTGGAACGACGTCTGACTGGGAACGAGGAAATACGAGACAAGTACATCAGTTTCATGCCTGAATACCGCGCCCTCAATCACATGGAACGTGTCGATCAACCTGGCGATCACACAAATGCTTACTACATCCCTCACCATGCCGTACAGAGCAAATTTCGGGTAGTCTTCAATGCATCGGCTCGTAGTAGTAATGGCTTCTCTCTTAATGACATCCAGATAACCGGTCCAACCATTCAGGATTCCTTAATTAACATCATCTTTCGTTTCCGTAGTTATTTGGTAGCTTTGACAGCAGACGTTGAAAAGATGTTCCGTCAGATATTGGTGGCTCCGGAGCATAGACATTTTCAGCGTATCCTATGGCGTGATTCTCCGGATGAGAAAATTGAAGTCTATCAGTTGACTACAGTGACTTATGGGATGGCTTCAAGTCCATTCAATGCTGTGCGAACACTTCAGCAGTGCGCTCGTGATAACCATGACTGTTTGGCAGACATAAACAAGGGACGTAAAGCACGAGATATCATCTTGTCCTCCTTTTACGTGGACGACTTTCTGGTGAGCTGCGACAGCGCTTCGGAAGCAATACAACTGGCTGAAGATGTTACAACTATCCTTTCAATGGGTTGTTTTGCGGAAATGGAATTCAAACTGTGCCGAGGTAATTCATAAAGTAAATGCTAACTCTTCTTCCTCTTCAGAGCTAAATATAGAATCACCTATTGCCACGGTGCTTGGTTTAGTTTGGGATCCAACGTCTGATGAGCTTTTATTCAAGGTTAAGCTCCAACCAATTAGTAATTCTCTCACGAAGCGCAAGGTGTTGAGCCAGGTAGCACAACTTTATGACCCAACTGGTCTCTTGGCACCTGTGGTCATAACTGGCAAGATCTTCATTCAGACCCTCTGGGCAGCTGCACTCACTTGGGATGCCCCTCTACCTCAGAACCTGACTGAAATGTGGACGAAGTTTCGCAGTGGCCTTGCTGCATTGAATCAAATTCGAGTACCCAGGTGGTTGGGTATGCACCGAGAAAAAAGAACTACACTACATGGATTTTGTGATGCGAGCTTGCGTGCGTAGGCGGCCGTCATTTATACCAGAACAGAAGACATCGATGGAAGATCTAACGTGTCCCTGGTTACAGCCCGAACCAAGGTGGCTCCTATTCGCGGCGCTACAATTCCCCGTCTTGAGCTCTGTGCAGCGCAGCTTTTGGCCGTTCTCTTTAACAACGTACGTGAAGCAATGGGTTTGTTGAACAATCCATACTCTTTATGGTCAGACTCAAAAATCGTGCTGTGTTGGTTGCGCAAACATCCAGCAGGCTTAAAGCCATATGTCGCTAATCGAGTCAGGCAAATCCAAGACCTCACGGCAACTAATAGGTGGTTCCATGTTCGGTCAGGTCACAATCCGGCAGATTGTGCAAGCCGTGGCATCGGTGGCGACGAGCTCATACAGCATCATCTGTGGTGGACCGGTCCTCAATGGCTTTCAAGTGGTGCACTTCCTCTGGGACAAGACACTAGACTCGACTTGGATGAGCTAGCTAACGTGCAAAAGGAAGTGAAGACATCGGTGGTGACGGTGACAGCAGCAGTTAAGTTCACACTTACAACCAGACTTCGTGATGGCCAGGTAATTCCCCTCACTGAACGATTCAGCTCTCTGCAGCGTCTTTTGCATACATTGGCATACATATTGCGAGGCTATCCTAAAAAGGGCAATCGTTGGCGAACTATTGTTGAACCACAAGAATTGGATGCGGCCTTATCAGCCCTTATTTTGCTAGAGCAAGATCTCTCGTTTGGAGAAGAAGTAAGAGACCTTCGACGTGGATCCAATTTGACTACTTCGAATCGCTTGCTGCCTCTGGACCCTTTCTTGGATCAAAAGGGTATCCTGAGGGTAGGTGGACGTCTTCGTCATGCTCCCATTTCGCATGATCAACGCTTCCCAGCCATTCTTCCAAGGAATGGTGCCTTCGTGACTCTACTGGTACAAGACACACATCATAAAACTTTGCACGGTGGTACTGCGCTCATGTTGCAAACTTGACGACAGCGCTTCTGGATTTTAAATGGACGACAGACCGTTCGGAGCTTCATCCACCGGTGTGTCATTTGCAGACGACATCGTCGGGCTACTCTCGTGCAACAGATGGCATCACTACCTAAAACAAGAGTGACGGCAGCCCGACCATTTTCAGGGGTGGACTATTGCGGTCCATTTGTGCTGAGGCTTGGCCCAAAACGTTCCCGCTCAACAGTGAAAACCTACCTTGCCATATTTGTTTGTATGAGTACAAAGGCTGTGCACATTGAAGTGGTGGATGATCTTTCAGCGCGAGCTTTCTTGGACGCCTTTACAAGGTTTGTGTGTAGACGAGGACCGTGCCTAAATTTATTCAGCGACAATGGTACTGCGTTTGTAGGTGCCAACCGTGTACTTCAAGAAGACTTATCTGCGTGGCAGAGCGAAACCAACCAACAATCTTTGGCGTCCAATGGAACGAAATGGAGTTTCATCACCCCCAGTGCTCCTCATCAAGGTGGACTGTGGCAGGCGGCGGTTAAGTCTGCCAAGCACCATCTCTTACGCTTGGTGGGTACCCAAGTACTTTGTGTACAACAACTTCAGACATTGGCTATACGTATCGAGGCGTGTCTCAACTCTCGTCCACTCACTCCTCTCTATGATGATCCAAGCGAAAGGTTTGCTTTAACACCAGGTGATTTCCTCATCGGAGCCCCGATAATTGCGGTGCCTGAACCAAACCTTATTGGCATTTCATCGAATCGTCTTCAGCAGTGGCAATGGTTGCGTCAGATTCATCAACATTTTTGGCAAAGATGGAGCGACGAGTACCTGAATACCTTACAGAGGAGAAGTAAGTGGCGAAAGCGCATGCCCAACATTCGAATTGGTGATGTGGTAATTGTTCGATAAGAAAATCTACCTCCGACACATTGGCGATTAGGTCGCGTAGTTGAAGTGCATCCGGGCAGCGATGGATTGGTCCGAAACGTTACCCTCAAGACGTCTTCTGGCCTGTGCAACCGGGCTGTGCAAAAACTGTGTGTTCTCTTGGATGCAGCAGAATTCGAACAGGACGATTCGACTGGGCAGGATGTTTACGATCATAAGACCTACATGCCACCCCTGCATTCCGACGTCCCAGCAATTTGACGTTTTAGCGACCCTGTTTACGTCTCATGTCTATCTATCTCTTTTTCCTATTTTTCTACTGTCATGGCTGACTTCCCGATAAAATCTTACTCACTTTCATTTTGGTTATTGAACAATAAAGTTGTAAAATCGTTTTTGGTAATCGAGTGTGTTTCTTTCAATCCCCAACAATCTCCATAACTTTAGTGATAAAGTTGAAGTGTATGATCAGAGTTTCCATTATCATCGGAGGCCTCCCAGTCTCTAAGTAAAGCATGTAGTTTGGCGTGTTTTTCTGCAGATGAAAAATCCTTTTAAGAAATTATCGCAAAAATGTCTCTACTTCTTCAAATGAACGATATCCCCATACTATAGCTCCATATAAGAGAATCGCCATTGCCGTAGAGCGAAATAACTTAACCTTTGCACTATGTTCGATGCAGTTGTTGCTCATGCAGCGCTGCCATACCGCAGAAATGGCTCTTTTTGATTTAGATAATTTTCCCTTCAAGTGAATCTTTATGTTTAGGTTTGCATTTTTCTCCTCTCCATTTTTCGTTTCTTGTGAGTCTACCCCCGCCATCTCTGAACACCATCATTTTTGATTTTTGTATATTAACTACCAGATTTTAGAGCTTACAGTAATTTCCTAATCTGTTCTGCAATTAATGAATTGCATTCGATCTATGGAGTCGGCGAAGAACAGTATCATCTGCATACATTAGACCAGGAATTGTGACTCCTCCAGTCTTTATCCCACCTTTGACTACATCCGTTATATCATTTATGAACAGAATGAAAAGCAAAGCACTCAGAATACAGCCTTGTTTCAGCCCCATTGTTGTTGGAAATTCTTCAGATAGAGCAACTCCATAACACACGCATGCTGTTTTCCTATCGTACAACGCCCTTAGTACATTAATGATTTTAGTGGACACGCCTAGGTCAATCAATTTGTAGAATAGTGCATCTCGCACAATGGAGTCAAAGGCTCTACGGAAGTCCACAAAGAACGCATACAATTTCTTCTTTTTATTCAAGTAAGAGTCAGCAACATTATAAAGCGAGAAGATATGATCTGCTGTTGAGTAACTTTTTCGGAATAAAATAAATAAATAGGGTGGCGCAACAGAGCGAGGAGCCCTTGTGAGGGAATGGAGGGGACCTACAATTTTCTGCCGGTTCCGAACGGCTAATTAAGAAAGCGCTTTTCATGGCAATGAATTTACTAACGGAGGACTTGCCAATTCCTCGCGAAAGGCGATACCCGTGGAAAAACATTTTTTTTGCCTCTGCTGGGATTTGAACCTCGAACCTCTGGGTTAACAGGTGGACATGTTTTTTTTTTTTTTTTTTTTTATAACTATACTTATATGCTAGACAAAAAATGGAAAACTAGCCTAATTACTACTACTTATATATAACTTACTGGCCCTCTAAGTAATTCATGACCTTATAGATTACTGCCTTTCGGCTTATTAACTATTTATTTATTTTTTTTTTTTTGTTTTCCTTACATACTACTTAATACTATGTCCCTAATAATAAAACCTAAAACTAAAAATTAAAATAAGACTTAAAAATAAACCTAAACTACATTTACTTAAAAACTAGAACAACCACCGCAGCATAAAATCCATAGCTTTTTAAACTGTCTATTTTTTCTTTCTTATATTTTAATATTTATTATTATTTTTTTTTTTTTTTTTGTATTTACACTTTTTAATGTTATTTAATTTTTTTTTTTTTTAAATAAATTTTGTTTTTTTATTTTTTATAAATATATTTAAAATTTGTTTAAATGCCACCGCCTACGCCTACTCTACTTAAAACTAAGACCTAAGACAAAAACAGCTATGTAAGCCGGCCAAGGCAAAAAATACCCCACCCCCGACTACCCATGGTCAAATGCCGTTTGAAGCCACCAAAACTGATTCTCCTGCTTCACCCTATCAATACGGTCTTGTTCGGACACACCCCTACTGAACCGAAGGAGCTCCGCTCCGCCTTGAGCGAGGATGTCTCGTTCATATAGGAGCCGCCGGTCTACAGTACTTCGTCTGACGTGGAAGATAAGCGGTACTTCCAATCTATCTTGTATCAGGCCGCACTTGTCAAGATAGAGGAATGCCTCGCAACATGGCCTCGAACAAGTTTTATCACGAAATTGTCAATCCTTTTGATCCGAGCCCCGTTGTACAGGACCTCGTTAGAATAATAGTGTATATAAGAAGATTCCGGTGTCCGATGCAAGCCGAGGCAACGTCGAAGACACTGTCTCTCGAACACCCGAATCTTCTCCATTTGGGAAGGGGCAATGTTGAACCACACAGGACAGCCATAGACGATCATTGGCCGTATGAGGGCCATGTAGCAAATAACCTTTACCCTGGGGTCAAGCCGACTGTTGTAAAACAGCCGTTTTGTCATGGCGAAGGCTCCACTGGCTCTGGTCAGAGCAGCATTCATATGTCTGTCGAAATACAAATACTGATCTAACCAGATCCCGAGGTACTTCACTACACTTTTGCTCGCCAACCGCTGTCCGACGGTGTCAACTATGACCATTTTACGCCAATTTTTACACGTATCACGCGATGCCCTGGCCAACGGAGTTCGGAACAGAATTGTTTCCGACTTCTGGACATTTATTTTCAGTTTCCAGTCGTCACAATATCGCTGAATCTTCTCGAAGTCACGCTGCAAGAGAATTCTAATAACTTCGACCTCCGGGGCCGTTCTGTACGCAATCAGGTCGTCAGCGTACGCTATTGCTTGAGTTAAGCTACCTATCAGATCGCTGGTGTAAATGCTAAAGAGAATCGGCGAGTTCACCGCTCCCTGTTGAAGACCGTTTTTGATTTCGAATGTGGTGGTAGAAGTTACGTTGCCACTTTTCACAACGAACTTTCTACCGTTGAGCATATCATAAAGCATATACGACATTGGTTTACTGATGCCTAGTCTGGTGAGTTTTAGATACAAACCTTCTAACCATACGGTGTCGAAGGCCTTCTCTAGGTCCACCAAAACAGCACCCGTGCATTGTTTCTTGCATTTGTTCCATTGGATGTCTGAAACTAGTTTGGACGCGGCATGAATGGTGTCATGTCCCGCTTTAAACCCGAACTGATTATCCGGAATGATATTATTGTCCGCAGCCCATTTGGCCAGAGCTCTATTAATGACTTTCTCGAATACCTTGCTGATGCTTGGAAGAAGACTTATCGACCATAGATTCGCCGGATTGGAGTTGTCCTTCTCTTTTTTCGGGAGAGGATGCACCACAGCTGTCTTCCAACGCACTGGATAATATGCATTATTCAGCGCGTTGTTGAATAGTGTGGTATGAATGTCAATAGCCTCAATCGGTAAGTGTCTTAGTACAATGTTGGGTATACCATCGACACCTGCTTGCTTCTTATTCTTCATGGAATCGAAGATGAGCTGGAGCTCCACCTTCGTGACGAGCAAGGGACTGGGTCCCGATCTTTCGGCGATTATGGTGTTTGCCAAGAAATCGTCATCAAACCGGGTGAAACCGCGGTTCTCGGATCGCCAAGTTGTTATATCGTTCCTTAGGTAGAAATGGTGAACGAAGGCTCTGTTCTCCAGGTCGTGATTCGGGCGAGTGCAAGCATTCACCTTATACACTTGCTGGAAAGCAGCACCGACTGTTTCCACTTTCTCCTGCGGATCTTCGACCATAAAGAAGTAATCGTCCAAGATGGCCTCCTCTGGATCAATTTGCGCAGTCAAAAGTACGTCTCTGTTCTCTACTGTCCTCTGGAGTTTAATACACTGGAGGTCATTCTGATTCTTGGACCTAAATATCTTATTAATTTGAGGGAACATACTCGGGTCACTAGAATTAACGGCCCGAATTTTGTTGTCCCAGTACAAATTAATAGATAACCTGTAGTTTTCCTTGATCAGGGTGTTGACGTTTTTAATAGACGACTTCAGTGTCCTAATCTCCAGGTCGTGCGGGTCTGTAAAACGTCTGTACATGTTTTTAAGTCTTGTCAGTAGTCCACTTTTCTGTCTGTGTAGTGCGTCTATCGTCCGGTTGCTGTAGACGTTGTTTTGGTCGCGTTCTTTGTATTTCGGTATTGTCCGTTGCATAGTTCGTTTAATAATATCGTCCATGTGTTGCAAGTTTTGGTCAATTTCTGTGTTGGTCATGTTTCTGTTATTTGGTGGGGCTATATCACTCGAACGTAGTTCTCTTGATAGTACATTGGTGAAGCGTGGCCACCGCATCCTACTGTAATTGTAGGAGTGCGTTGGGACGAATTCATCCAACTCCACAAGCTCGTTCGGAATCTGTATTACAGCAGCCAAGCCGCAGTGGTCACTGTCGTACTCGACTGTCTGTAGGCAAATTCGCGGGTGATTACCCACTTTGTCTGTTATTGTGTGTCTTATATCGTATAGCATAAGGTCCAGAAAAGAGCCGCTCCTTGGGAACGATGGTCTATTAGTAGCCAGCAGGTCGATACCATACTCAACGCTGCAAAGATTCATCAAATTAAAAAGATGATTACCTCTTAAATTATTAGTTTGGTTTCCCCAATCTTCATGTTTGGCGTTCAGATCACCGGCCAATATGAAATAGTTCTCTTCCAATCCCAGTTTAAGTACCCTAAAAAGGACTTCGAGCGCTGAAATAAAATTGGTAGGCTGCGGGGCCCAAGGCGCATAGGCCGCTATCATATACACCCGCTTCCCTTGAGTGAGAGAGATGCAAATGACGCATACCTCAAGCGTTTTGAACTTACGCAAATCATTGTTGTACATAACTTTATAATTAATGCCTTTACGTACGAAGATTGCAACACCGCCTCCTTGAGTAGAGTCGAGTCGATCCCTTCTTACGATATTGTAATTGTTATGAGTCAATTTATGTTTCTGGTTTAGCTTGGTTCCGCTAGCCAAAAACACATCGGGACTGTGGTCTTTTAACAACTGGAACAAATTAGCTCTACGTTCGATCCTATACAGCAAATTTACGTTCACAGCTAGGATCCTAAGGCGCGTCTTCGGCAGCGCGCCCTTAACCATGATGTTGCGCTTGGCCAGGCAGCAAAGAGTAGAGGTGATCTACTCTTACGCCTTGCTCCCTTATCTGACTTTGTAGTCCTGCTAGCTGGCCTTGAATGCTCAGCAACAAGGTCACAATGTCGGGCTGAACCACCGGCGCCTGAGGCATTTTTGCCTGTGGGGCCACCGGTAGTCTGGCTTGTGTCGTATTTGCCCTCTCTTTCGCCACGTTAGCGTAAGAGATATTGGGATTTACGATATTATTTCGTGTTGGAGCTTGTCGTACGGGACGACTTTCTTCAGCTTTCTGCCTGGCCTGTTTTTCCCGTATAGCCTGGACCTTAGGGCAGCCCCGATAATTTGCAGGGTGCCCCTCGCTCCCGCAAATAACACACTTCAGCTGAGTCAAATCTTCGACCCGCTCTGTCCCTAACCTGCATTCTCCCCTGTTGTGGGTTTCACGCAGCGCAACTGCATTTCGCAATTGGCTGCAGCGTGACCGAACCTTTGGCAGCGCATGCATTGCAGCATGTCGTCATGCCTCTTTAATTTTTCCCAGTGTATGACCTGGTAGTCTAAGACAATAATATTTCTCAGACTCTCCAGTCTACTGTGGGGCGATAACGTTACTAGAAAGATTAGCAGTTTATGCCCTCCCGCCTGGAATTGACCGTAGTGAATGGCTTGACTCCGATGAATTCGAGGTCATCGCTCGCTTTAACGCGGAGCTCATCAAGGAGCGCCTGTGGTTCCGTGCAGGAACTAATGCCCTTCAACAATACCGTCTTGGGCTTTTCGTTCTTAGGAGTGAAGCTGAAGAATTCAGCTGTCGCCTCCTTCAGGAATTCTTTAACTAATTTGTAGTCGGCCAATGAAAAACATCGAACCGAATAGCGTCTTTGACTTTCGTTTATTATTTTTATATAAAACTTATTATTAGTGGCCGACTTACATACCTGTTTTACGTCCTGCAGGTCGACCTTGTAGGTTCTAATCGGTGGCACTCTTTCCGACTTGGCTTGTGGTTGTTGCTGGTGTTGCTGTTTAGCTGCTACTGGTGCTGCTGTTGATGTTGCTCCTTGAACTGTTTCTGGTGCTGTTGCTTTTAATGTGTGTGCGGCGTGCTCTGGTGCTTCTGCCGCTGCCAATTTACTGGCCCCCGATCTGCTGGGACCTGTTGCTGCCGCCCTTACATATGTTTGAGCAGATCTTGGTGGCTGAGTTTTTTGCTGCTGCTTTTGTTGTTGTTGCTGTCGTACCCTTTGTGGCTTGGGTAAGGATATTTGTTCCTTTGTTGCAGTTTGCTTTGGCTGCTGCTGTTGTTGTTGCTGATTTCGTTGCTTCTGTTGCTGTTGTTTTTCGTTTTGCTGCTGTTGTTGTTGTTTTAGCTCTTGTTGTTGTTGCTTTTGCTGATGTTGCTCTTTTTTTTCTTTAGCCTCTGCCTGCCGGCTTGCTTCTTGCTTTTTTTAGGAACTGCAGGAATGGCTCCATTTTTTTCTTTAGGCATTCAATTCCTTGCACGCACTCGTCAACTATTTTTTGGGCCTGTTCTGCCTCCTTTTCTTCTTCGTCCGAAGACGACCCTGTAGTAAGTTCAGCAAACCTGTTGCTGTCCCCGGATTTGTACAGTACTTCACCATCATCGGACATATATTCGATGTCGTCATCGGATGGTAAAGTATTTACATTGTTTTTTGCTGCTAAGGCCTTCTCTGACCGCCTCTCGCTTCCCTCAGCTTGCAGCATAGCTGAGGTGCCTGCTGCTCTTCTCTTCACCAGGTTGGGGATAGCCTTTAGTGACCGCCTCCGCTTTTGCGGTACATCTTTTTGTTGTGCTTTCGCTGTTGTTGTCGATGTTGATGCTGTTACCGGATCGGCTGATTTTACAGCAACCTCATCCGATGTATTCGCAGAGGCATCTTTCGATGCCCCTGCCTTCTTCTCTTTTACCATCTGTTTTTCCTCCCAGTCGATGACGTTCTCAACCTCACGGTTATGAAAAAAAGCTTCTAAAATTTTTATCGAGTGGAATTTGATCCCACGACCCTCGGATTGGTACGCCGCGCCGCCACTCTACCACTCTGCTAACTTTTCAGTTGTAAAAGTGATATCTTATTTTCCACTTGTACTTGCACACACTTGAAAAAAAACTTTTAACACACTGTCCTCGTTGAAGTCTTTCTTGAGCGAAAGTCAAAGATCGACTGAACTGAGGTGGACATGCTAACCATTACGCCACGGGTACCACAAAATATTTTTCGGAATCCTGCCTGAAATTCTAACAAAATTTTCCTCTCATCGACCCATTGCGTTAGTTTAGATAGTATTACGCTTAAGTTTTAAGTTTAGAACTGGTATTACGGAAAGAAATTCCTCTGTAATTCGATGGATCGTCAAGATTTCCTTTTTTGTGAAGAGGAAATATAATTGATTTTTTGAAGCTATCAGGAATTGCTGCATGTTCAAAAATTCGATTGAATTCAATTGTTAGCGATGAAATGAAGTCGTCTGTGGCGTATTTGTAGAACTCGAAAGGAGTACGGTCGGTCCCCGGGGCTTTATTCATTTTGGAGCTCGATATGACTTCTTGAACTTCCACAATTTCAAAGAGAGCATCTAAAGACGCGTCAAGAATGAATGGGTATGCATATTGAACCAGCGATGACCTTAATTTAGAATTGAGGAGACTTTTGAAGTGACTTCTTAGACTTGATGCTTGTAGGCCTAAAGCGATGATATTTCTTCTACCATTAACTTTCTTCACTGCTCTCCAGAAATCGGCGGAACAACGGCTTGAATTGATGATGTTATGATATTTCTTCTCTCAAAAGCTGCCTTTTTTATGGAACACAGATTGAACGATCTATTTGCCTTGGCGTACAAGAATCTGTATTCCTGTGTGTTGTGCTTTCGAAAAAGCTTTAGAAATTTAAATGATTTCTCCCTAGCGCTCAGGCAATCAAAATCAAACCACTCATGTTTGAAACTCTTTTTTCTTTTCCCTGCTGCATTTTGAGGGTAAGAATTTTTAATTACTTTTGAGAACACATATATGTCAACTATAGTATTCTGTTTTTTTTTTTTTTTTTTGATTGATTAAGTTTATTTAGCATAAAAAATTTGCTACTTAACATTCTTATAAAATTATATACATCACTACATAGTATAAAACAAAGTCGCTTTCTCTGTCCCTATATCCCTATGTATGCTTAGATTTTTAAAACTACGCAACGGATTTTGATGCGTTTTTTTTTTAATGAATAGAGTAATTCAAGAGGAAGGTTTATATGTATAATACATGCATTTTATAGTAGAGAAAAGCCGATAAATTTAAAGATTTGTAATGTTATGTCGTAACAAACATACTTTTCTTCGCTTACATTGCAAACGCTGGCTAAACCTTACAAGATAGATCAAATTTATAAACTACGGAATTGTATATCTTAAAAAGATGAATAAAAAAGTCCGCGACAGCATATATGTTCATCTCCTAAGGATAACCCACAGTAACAATTTTTATTTTTTTTTAAGGGGCAGCCGTGGTGCAGTGGTAGAGTGTTTAGTAGATAGGCCGGACGCGTGGGTTCGAATCCCGCTCTGGGCATCTACTTTTCTTTCGGCCTCCCAGTTTCATATGGACGCCGCCCTTGAGGTTATATATGTGAAATTACTAACAACTTATTTCCAACTACTGCAACACAAAAAAAAGGGAAAGGCTGCTACTCTGGTAGTACAATGGACCGGATATTAGGTCTGAGTTCTCCAGATTAGCATATAAGCCTCCTCTTTTTTTTTTAAAAAAAAAAACCATTTTTATCTTTTACATAGTACAAAAAAAATATGGGTTATGGGAATTGTTTTACTCCAAATTTAACGCGTGCAGGTCACGGGCAGTAATGAATAAATCAAAACTACTGGATCGATCTTAATCATTTTTTCAGTGAGTGACATAGGCTATATATTTTATACCCGTGCGAAGTCGGTCGCTAGTTATATATAAAATTAAAGGTTATCAATTAAGGACTACAGTGGTGCAAAAAAAATATAGGTCATCACTGATTTTTTCGAGATATTGGCTGGCAAACGTCAACGAAAAGGTTTCTTTTCAAACAAGTTTTAGGTCTGTCTTGCGCCTACTTGATAGGGTACAAAATAGAGCGTTAAAATTGATAGGTGATAGTTCAATCGTAGAATCGATTCTCTTGAACATCGTCGAACGTTACTTGTATCTCTCTCTCTCTCTCTTATCGCTTTTTTCACAAACAGTGCTCTAGTGAAATAGCCAGTTTCATTTCTCACCTGAAACAATTTAGCCGCCCCGCCACACCCGCCTCGTTAGGAATGCCCATCAGTTTTACCTTGAGCCCAACTTCGGACGTACAGAAAAGAATATAGATTCTTATTTTAATCGCACCACCCGAATATATACTATACATGCTATACCTGACCCTGTTTTTCCCCTAGATTACGATTCACAAAAATTCAAAAACAACGTGCATCGGGGTCTCCTTTCAAATCTTCTCCTATTTTCCTAAATGCTTGCGCTGTGTTCTATAACATAAGTCATAACCCCTTGATGTGTGAGCTAATTAAAAAAAAAAAAGTCTTCGGTCATGGTATCGTAAGAACCAGGATCACTCCAAGGCTTCATGTTATCTGGGCTGGATGTGGTTGTACGTGGTCCATCGTGGCAACCAACTTTCTGTATTTCGTACCTTTCGTGTGGGGAGAGAAATATTTTGATTAGTACCAAGTTGGGTTTTTTAAGTTACAACTTCATCGTCAAGCTTGTATTTAGCAGCTAACTTGTACTGCCTTAATAGAAGATTTAGCGATTTCACGTGAGCTTTCACGTGCTTCTTCGAAGGCTTGACGAATCTCCTTGTTCACAACTTCAGCGGGATCAATATCTTGTTCCCTACGCATACTAACTCCGAAAAGTAATTCGAATGGAATTATTTTAATACTCCTATGCCATATTGAGTTCAGACACTCTTGTAGTTGATAAGTAAACCTGAACCACTTTGTAGGGTCATACGCTGACAACTTGGCCAAAACGGAAACAATCTCTCGGTTTACCTTTTCAACAACCGTCAGCCTCTGGGAACGCCTGTAGTGATCAAAGAATGTTGAATTTTTTTCCTCTCGCAGTAATCTTGGAAAGCGTTAGATTTAAGCGCGACATCTCTGTCCGAAATAATCCGGCTTGGATTGCTTGGATTTTGCGATCACTTCAGCCGTTCCTGTCGACTTCACAGGGTACAACCAAACAAACTTTGTGAATGCGTCGACTACACAAAAAATGAAATAATGCTGCTTAGTTGTAACCGAGAGAGGATCCAAATTGTCTACGTGGTAGGTATGTAAAAGACGTAGTAAAAGACTTAGGAGTTTTAATTGACAAAAAACTAACTTTTAAACATCATATTGATAAAGTTCAATCCAAGAGTATGGCTATGCTTGGTTTCGTTAAGCGAAGATCCTAGGAATTTAGTGATCCCTGTATCACTAAAGCTATATATTGTTCATTGGTCCGGTCACTGTTAGAGTACTGTAGTGTAATATGGTCTCCGTTTTATGCTGTTGATATAAAGAAACTTGAATCTGTCCAAAAGCAATTTTTGTTGTTCGCATTGATAGGTCTTGGATGGAACCCCCACAGTTTTGTCTTACCTCGTTAATCGTTATTCACATCGACTAAATCTTATTAATATGTGCAGCCTTGTAAATCGTAGAGAGTTGTCCGAAGCTTTATTTGCGTTCGATCTTTTAAATGGAAGCATTAACTCACGATTTTTGTGTTCCAAAATATCTGTAAATCCTAACGTTCGTATTTTAAGACATACCAAATTTTTAAAGGAGAGCAACTCAAAGACTAATTATGCTTCTCATGAATGTTTCAACAGATGTTCAAAAACATTTAACAAATATTTTGACTTGTTCAATGTAAATATAAATAGGGAAAACTTCCGGAGAAAAATCCTAAATAGAATGATGTTTGAAGACTCTTCTTGACTTTCTTTTGTGTATTTTTGTATTAAATCAAACTTTCATAAATAATTAACTACATAAACAATGTCTATAAACAATGTCCAATTTATATAGCAAATCCGTTTTATTAATGAAAAAATTGGTTTTATATAATACTTAGTACAACAAATGTATTTAATTTATTTTTTATGTAGTGCAATCTTTGTTAAATCTCTCTTATATTTTTTTTTATACTTAATGTTGTCTTACTTTTGCAAAATAAACTAAACTAAACTAAAGGCTCCTCTTCTTTGCAGATCGGATTAAGGAATCCTTCTTGCTTGCCACTCTTTCGTTCGCTGACTATGCATTGTACACAGTTTCACCGACACGTTTCTAGTTTTTGCTTTAGATTTGGAATAAAAAAGTCACATCTGATTACTTCTTCCATCTTGCGGGTACCAAATTGACATTCGGAGTGAACGGACCTGATTTTTTCGCCCTGCATCTTCTTTGGTACGCACAGTAGTTTGTTGCCTAGTTGGTTTTGTAGACGATATCTTGATCCATAAAGAATTTCTCATAAGGTCCGTTCTTCAAAGCTACCTTTACGGCCAAAAAATATTCCCCTTTATCTTGAGCGCTTCTCAACCTCGCAAGGAATTCGAAATTTACAACCATGACGATAAGATTCCTACTAAGCGCGTCTGCGTGCTTTATGCTGGTACCTGGTCGGTGCTCTAGTGTGTAGTCAAACTCTTGTAATGTTAGCGCCCAACCTTGCGAATATCTCTTTCCGTTCCACGGTACCCTTAAACGCCAGGCAGCCCGTTACTATCTTAAAATGAAGGCCAAGAAGATACGCCGTGAATTTTTTCAACGCCCTTACAATAGCCAGGACCTCCAGCTCGTAACTGCAATAGCTCTCCTCCGACTTTTTTGTTTTCTCGCTGTAATAGTATACAGGGTGCAGCAGCCCATCATCGGCTTTTTGAAGCAGAACTGCCCCGTATCCGAACTTGCAGGCGTCGGTGTGGACTTCTGATTCTGCTTCTTGTTGGTACTGGGCTAGCAGCCAAAATGTTTTTTAATTTTTGGAAAGCTGCTCTTTCGGTCGAACCAAACATAAAAGCACTATCTTTCTTGAGAAGAGCTGTTAGTGGCTTAGCGATTTAGGAATATTCAGGAACAAATTTTCGGAAGTACCCCATTAGTCCCAAGAAACTCTGAATCTTTTTGATAGAATTTAGATAGAAGTTGAATACTTTGCTCAGGTTCTTAATCGCTTCGTCATATGATGATGAAAGGAAAATGACGTCGTCCATGTACAAAAGTGCAATACCTTCCGATATTTGAGAACAATGTTCATTTGTACTTTAGTAGACTTTTCCCCTTTGGGATTGCAGTTGAAAACCAAATTCCTAACAGCATCTGTGTACCTCCTATTCCCTATGGTAAAGTCATCCTCCGTCGTAGGAGGATTTATGTTTCGATAACAAGATGCGTCATCCCTTGACTCTGGGACAGAAACTGCCGTCTCTCGAAATTTTGATGTTTGTACCATTGAGTACATTTCTTCCAACTATCATTGGAACTTTCAAAAAGGTTTCGGACATTAAAAAGATGGCTGCATTCGAGTTATATTTATCTATCTGTAGTGTGACGTGTTTTTAGTTTTCCAGCCGAGGTAATGCTCATGGCTAGCCAAGGTATAGTGAAGAAAAACACCAAGCTTCGCAAAGGTCAAAGAAATTTCCTTTTTTTTTTTTTTTTTTAATTAACCGCACATCAAGGGGTTATGACTACCCTTATAATGTTATAGAACACAGTGCGAGCACTTAGGAAAATAGGAGAGGATTTGAAAGGAGACACCGATGCACGTTGCTTTTGAACCTTTGTGAATCGTAATGAAGGGGAAATACAGAGCCAGGTAAAGCATTCCACATTCGGGTGGTGCGACTGAAATACGAATTTCTATACTTGACTACGCCCGAAATTGGGCTCAAGATAAAACTGATGAGCATTCCTAGCGAGGCGGGTGTTGCGGCTAAATTGTTTCAGGGGAGGAATGCAACTGGCTATTTCACTAGAGCACTGTTTGTGAAAAAAGCGATAAAAGAGAGTGAGACAGGTGACGTTTCGACGATGTTCAAGAGAATCAATCGATTCTACGATTGAACTATCACCTATCAATTTTAACGCTCTGTTTTGTACCCTATCAAGCAGGTGCAAAGATGTTTGAGCAGCACCTGACCAGATATGGGAGTTATACTCCAGTTTTGGGCGGATGAAGGCCTTATAAATTGTAGCCAGATCAGAAGGGGTGAAGAACTTCCTGCATCGTCTCAAGAAACCTAAGCATTTAGCAGCGTTTTTGGCGACTTCAAATATGTGGTCATTCCATCGAAGATCATCGTTTACACACATACCAAGTACTGACAGCTTTTCGGTTTCTTCGATGCAGGTACCATTCATGGATAATGGCAATGGGGGAATGTTAAGCTTCAACGACAAGAGACAGCATTGAGTTTTCGAAGCATTGAATTCTACTCGGTTCATAAGACCCCATGAAACAATGCTGTTAAGGTCAGAATTCAATGAGCTTATCATACGCAACCGTTCCAGTTCCACATCCGAAGAGCAGGGACGTGAATTTGGAAACGAATATGAAAAGCTGAGGGTCGAGTCGTCAGCAAAACAGTTAAGCGGATTAGAAGTTTCAGACAAGAGTTCATTGATGAAAATGAGGAAGAGAGTCGGAGACAAAACGGAGCCCTGGGGCACACCAGCATTTATGAAGTGGGTATCAGACTTGAAGCCATCCAACACAACTTGTATTGAACGGTCGGAAAGGTAGTTTCTAATCCAACGAAGAAGAGACTCATCGATACCAAAAGCACGCATTTTCAATAAAAGAGCCTGATGCCAAACTCTATCAAATGCTTTAGAAATATCAAGTGCAATAATCTTACTTTCTCCAAAACAATGTAAAGATTGGTTCCACTTTTCGGTGAGATAAGCCATCAAATCACCAGTGGACCGTTTGCTACGAAAGCCGTACTGACGGTCATTAAGAAGCTTTCGTTCTTCAAGATATTTCATAAGTTGACGGTTTATCAACGTTTCCATGACCTTGTAAAGAAGGGACGTTAGTGCAATTGGACGGTAATTGGAAGGGGAGGAAGATTCGCCTTTTTTAGGTACCGGCTGGACAAATGCAGTTTTCCATCTGCTCGGAAAAATCCATTATTAGAACTTAACAAAATTTAGAGTTATAATTAACAAATGAGTATATATATATATCGTTATATCGTTATATATGTTGTATGTTGTGACGGCGACACCTTCTGATTAGCGGCCAACGTTCCTTAGTCTGACTGGCCGGGACTTCTAAGGCTCGGAGCTGGTTAATGTCCGCAATTCTGGTAGCTTACGATATCCTTATGGAAACTATGGGAGAGAAAGGATTAGCGATGATATGGTCTAATGTGGTTTAGCGGCCTCTATCGGCACAATCCCTTGCGGCACATTCACCCTATAGGTAGCCGTAGGTAGTCGAAGCGCGTAGGCGTCTGAAGACCCTAGCAGGTAGAAACATGTGAGCGTCTTACGACCCCGGTAGGTAGAAACACGAGCGTCTTACGACCCCGGTAGGTAGAAACACGAGCGTCTTACGACCCCGGTAGGTAGAAACACGAGCGTCTTGCGACCCCGGTAGGTAGAAACACGAGCGTCTTACGACCTCGGTAGGTAGAAACACGAGCGTCTTACGACCCCGGTAGGTAGAAATACGAGCGTCTTGCGACCCCGGTAGGTAGAAACACGAGCGTCTTGCGACCCAGGCAGGTAGAAACACGAGCGTCTTGCGACCTCGGTAGGTAGAAACACGAGCGTCTTGCGATCTCGGTAGGTAGAAACACGAGCGTCTTACGACCTCGGTAGGTAGAAACACGAGCGTCTTACGACCCCGGTAGGTAAAAACACGAGCGTCTTGCGACCCCGGTAGGTAGAAACACGAGCGTCTAAAAAAGACCCCGGTAGGTAGATCACAGGCAATAGCTCTGGGGGATCGGCAGGTATTATTCTCTGGCCCAGGTGGCACAATACGTAAGCAATATATTTAGTTTATTTAAACTTACTCATTCACCTTTACCTTTACCTTAGCTTGCTAGCTATTGCTCGGCTGGTTGCTGGTTGTAATTCCTTATTCCTCTTCCTGGATATTTTTGGTGATGTGCACCGGTGCCGGCGGACTGTGATTTCCTTGCGCTGACCGCCCTATTTATACTCAACGCTCGTTGTGGTACCGTGCGCAAATCTAATATAACTACATGCAATATTCCCTACTTCCATGTAATTGTTATACCTACACACGACATTCCCATATGCTTGTTCATATGCTACCACTATGCCATCAATGTAACTCACCATCGAGCTCTGCCGATGGTTATACTTTGCACTGCTTGTGCATGGGGAGTTGGTTGTTGGGTGGTATTACCACCTACCTATTATCCACCACCAATGGTGGTGAGGTTAGCTTTTCACCTCCATGGTACTACCTGAATACTTTCCACCACCTGGTACTATGTCTTGGTTACGAGATTAATCTCTGGGTTGTTGTCTTAGCTTGACAAGCTTTTCTCCTTACCATTCCACTAGATGTGTGGGGGCTGTCCCTTGGGACGACAACGAAAAGCATGTAATGAGGTTTGTGAAAAATGCCTCGTTATATATCCCCCCTTTTTCGGAGACGAGGACCTCCTCGTCTGATCCTCGGTCCCGGAACGAAAAGTAAGGCCTGCATGTCACTTTATTATGTTCTTCAAAAAAATTTTTCTCTATATATTTTTTAATTAACACAATATTAACGAAATTAACAAAGAGAGCCTCCTTGGAAAAAAAAAACAAAAAGTAAGTAAGAAAAAAAAACGGCTGGTCCTACGGGTCGAACTTTTCTTAATACTCTGCACAGGATCGTTCCATTCCGACGCTTAAAGACTAGCCGCTGGCGGCGCCTCGACGGATGGTACTGTGCGTGCTGTCTGACGTCAAAACCCAAGAACGGGTTAACCTTCTTTCTGGGCCCATGATTCGGCGGTCGGCTGTCTTTTGCAGCTGCTAGCGTAGATTCTGGGTCCATCTTCTTTTTATTCCACGACCGTGGATCCGTGCGGTGCGGCTCGATCGACACGGTCATGTTCGGCGTCTTGAGCTCATCTGGTTTTGGTGCGGATGTTATGGGGTCGGTTCCTCCTTTTTGTCGCACATGGCCCCTTGGCGGGTCGTGGTTCGGAGTGTTAGTTGTAGCGGTAACGGTTGCGGGCTTACGGGTAATGGTCGCGGTTCGGTTGGTTGTGGCCTTCTTATTGGCGGCGGGCGGCGGCGGTGGTTCGCTTGGTACTGGTCTTCACGGTGGCATGCTGTCTGGTACTGGTTTTCACGGTGGTATTCTGGTTGGTGCTGGCGAGGGGTGTTCTGGACCTGACGGTAGTTCGGCTGGCTACGATGTGCGGAACATGGGCTACTCGTCTTTTAAGGTCGCTCACTGTAGTCTGGATCATGTTTGGCTTGGGCTGAGTGTTACTGGTGGTACTCAGCTTTGATAACGAAATAGCGGTACGTACTGAGCAAGTAACCTTCCTAGGCATAGTCTGTTGCCTTTGCCAAGGCTGGGCGGGATCCGTTCCTTCTTTCACCTCGGACTGTAGCCTCTGATTGCTGGGACTGACTAACGACGGCGGTTTTAGATCTGGTTTTCGAAGTTCGGGATACTGAGCGGGGTTGAGTTCTACTTGTCTGGCACGTCGTCCCTTCCAATCATACACGGGGCTACACCGAATCAACAGCTCATTCGGGTTAAGCGGTAGCGTGTCTCTTGGCTGAGTTGTAACGGGCGGCGGCGGTCGAGTGTATGTAGCGGTAGACTTATTTTATCTGGGACGCTGGTACTTAGGTCTACGGCACTCACAATCCCTCGTCAATCGCCCATCTCCTCCACAGTAAGAGCAAAACAGACGGAACTGTCTTCGGCAGTTACTCCTAGTGTGACCCCGCTGTTTGCAGTTCCAGCTGTGAGTTCTCCGGTGGTACTGGTTAGCGTGCGATAGCATCTGAATGTGGTCGGTACGATTAAAATTTGGTCGCGGTGGCGGCAATACAGCTCGTCGGTCGGTTACTGGTCGGTCAGGAAAAGTGAATCGGTTAGGTGCAGGAACGGCACGGGGCGGTGCTTGGCGGGATGTATGGTCTTCCCTTCGTATGTACTCATACTCCTCTGCCAGTTTCATAAGTTCGTCCAAAGTGTCGAAATCGCGCCTTTTTATGTAGAGGTGATACTCGGATCGCAGGCTGTCGTATATGCGGTCGATACTATCCTCGACGCTTATACGAGGGTGTCGGTATATCAGGAACTGTGTGGCCTGTATGAAGTCCTTGGCCTTTTCGCGTGGCCCTTGCTTCTTCCGCAAAATCTCCTCCTCTAATTTGCAGAGGTACCTAGCTGGCAAATAATGGTCTAGGAAAGAAGTACGGAACTGGGTCCACGATCTCATGCGATCTTTGTTTATGCGGAACCACTCTAAGGCGGTGCCGCGTAGTATTTCCGGTAAGGCCTTGACAATATCGTCAGGGCGTATGTCGTAGCAAGCAGTTAATTCTTCAAGCCGGTCCAAAAATTCGACTGCGTTCCCCGACGAGTCAAACCTCAGCCCCCATTTCCGAACATTGTTCATTAATTCCGCTTCGTAGCTGAGTATGAATCGTCCGGTTGGTCGGATGGTTGGCCTAGTCGACGATGGTTCGACGGGACGCGGGGTAACGACTTCACTTTAGAACACGGTATTTGACGATGTTCGCTCCCTTGACGGTTCGTTTTCTGTGGACGGAGCGGCTGGCGGTGGTGCATAGGATGGCACTTGGAAGGAGATCTCTGTGTATATCGGTGACTTAGGCTCGGTTTCGTTTTCTTGTGTGGGCACTTGCTTGTACTCCCGTTCCGTTACGGCTCTTTCCAAATCCTCGCACAGATCCTGTGTGGATTTCCGGAGTCTAGCCTTTTTAATGTAACTACTAAAACGGGCTCGTAGCGTAGATAATGTGCCTTCGGTGTCAAGCCCTAGCTGACTCATACGTGTCACCAGCTCTGGCTTGCTGAGCAAGTATATTGCCCCTATACTGGCGAACACGTCGAAGCTCTCTTCGGAGTCTGACATGTCTGTATTTTTTTTTTTTTTTTTCTAGCTTATTTTTACAGTTCTAAGAGAATTTTTTTTTCAACGGTGGACCTTAATAGTCCCTGCTCGGGTGCCAAATTGTGACGTGTTTTTAGTTTTCCAGCCGAGGTAATGCTCACGGCTAGCCAAGGTATAGTGAAGAAAAACACCAAACTTCACAAAGGTCAAAGAAATTCTCTTTTATTAGAACTTAACGAAATTTAAAGTTATAATTAACAAATGAGTATATATATATATCGTTATACATATATCGTTATATATGTTGTATGTTGTGACGGCGACACCTTCTGATTAGTGGCCAACGTTCCTTAGTCTGAATGGCCGGGACTTCTAAGGCTCGGGGCAGGTTAATGTCCGCAATTCTGGTAGCTTACGATATCCTTATGGAAACTATGGGAGAGAAAGGATTAGCGATGATATGGTCTAATGTGGTTTAGCGGCCTCTATCGGCACAATCCCTTGCGGCACATTCACCCTATAGGTAGCCGTAGGTAGTCGAAGCGCGTAGGCGTCTGAAGACCCTAGCAGGTAGAAACACGAGCGTCTTTCGACCCCGGTAGGTAGAAACACGAGCGTCTTACGACCCCGGTAGGTAGAAACACGAGCGTCTTGCGACCCCGGTAGGTAGAAACACGAGCGTCTTACGACCTCGGTAGGTAGAAACACGAGCGTCTTACGACCCCGGTAGGTAGAAATACGAGCGTCTTGCGACCCCGGTAGGTAGAAACACGAGCGTCTAAAAAAGACCCCGGTAGGTAGATCACAGGCAATAGCTCTGGGGGATCGGCAGGTATTATTCTCTGCCCCAGGTGGCATAATACGTAAGCAATATATTTAGTTTATTTAAACTTACTCATTCACTTTTACCTTTACCTTAGTTTGCTAGCTATTGCTCGGCTGGTTGCTGGTTGTAATTCCTTATTCCTCTTCCTGGATATTTCTGGTGATGTGCACCGTATTACCGGTGCCGGCGGACTGTGATTTCCTTGCGCTGAGCCGCCCTATTTATACTCAACGCTCGTTGTGGTACCGTGCGCAAATCCCATATAACATTCCCTACTCCCATTGTTGCACCTTTTTCTAGCGGCACTTCCCTAACGTTGAGGGTATTTTATTATTATTATAAAATATACTATATGAATTTTTACTCTAATAAAACTAACTTTACGATGAAATCGAGACTGGAAAACCGCGTACTATCAAATAGAATAAAAGAAAGTTAAAAATTATGCACCGCCGGCTGGCGTGCGGCAAGAATGTAGAATGACGATGACAGATGGAAATGCCGGCAAGAAAAAAAACAATGGTGCATTCAGCAACAAATGTATGCTGCCACCGCGACTAGCTCAGCTGGACAGGTGAAAATAATTAATTTAATCGACGACTTATAACTTCTTAATGAAATTGGTAAGATGATCAATTTGAAGGACAGGGTGTCCTAAAAATTGTGGGCGCCAGAAAATTTTTAAAAGGTGTAAATTTCCAAACCTTTATGCTGAAAAGTAATGGAGAAGAAATATCGACCCGAAAAGAAGAACAACGATGAGTAGGTAGATAAAAAAAAAAAAAAAGTATTTGAATTCCCAAAGGGAAGTTGAATTGATTTTATTGTGTTGGGAAAACCTTGTCGAAGACGGGATTAAAAACCCAAGTCTTTTCGATATAAAAGAAGTATAAAAGTTGGTAATGAATTATGAAAATTAGTTGGATTAAATGAAATAGTGTAAATTAACAAAGAGGTCCGCTGGACCGTTGTAATGTTGAACAAAAGAAAGGGTACCGAAGGTTGAACTGTTAAAGGAATTTTCCCGAAAATTCCCAAGGTGGGTTGAAAATTAAGGGGGTCACGAGCCAGGCAATTTCCTGGATAAATCGTAAGATAAAAGGGGCTACACAGTCTTTCACACAAATCTTTCACCAAATAACACGATTCGCAAAAATTTCACTATACTTATCTTTGGTTTATTTTTTCTCTTAAAATCTCCTTCTCCTAAATCTCCCTGATCTTGCTCCCCTGTAGCTGGATATCTTGTCGTATCCTTCGTTTAAAAGACAACCTTTCCTCGATTCACTTTCCCAAAATCAGAAAAGGAGCTAAAACTCAGAACAAAAAAAAATATGGCGCTGACTTATTCTCAATTGAATCACAAAACTTATTTTCAATTTCTTTATCTCGAAAACTCTTTCACTATCTATCTCTTATCTCTTTGCTAGCTAGCCAAGAAGTGTCCACCACTTCAAGCCTAGCTCTTTGTCTGGCCTCAACCCCGCTCTCAGACACACACATTCATACGCTCAACCAATCACTTTCGTGGATTCAGTATCACGACATCAGCCACCGTTGGTGTGCTGTGCCATCGCTGTCGAATTCCAACGAAAGTGCGCATGCTCAACCACTACACACATAGAGTTCGACAAGTTGTTGGTGTTGTCCAAAACTTGCCCTCTCTTTCGACATTCACCAAATTCGAAAGTTCGACAAGTGGTTGGTGTCGTCCAACACTTGCCGATCTTGATGGGTGAGTCCAGACCCCTACAATATCTAATCTCACAACCTTCGTGAAAAAGAATCGAACTACGCTGAAATCGAAAATAAGTCAACTCTGAGCATTCTCTCAGTTACAATTAATCGCGTGGAGAGTGAATCGAGTAAGTAAACAAATCCATTTCCTAATAAACATTTTTAACATTTTATTTCGGGAGAACTATAGGAGGAGGAAATCTCAACTAACCGAAAATCCTTATCCTACACTGGTGGCCTCTTTTGCAGATTTGGGAGAGGAGGGAAGAACTTTAACCTTTCAACCTTTGGGTACCATATTAAAATTAGGTTGGGCAGAAGGCCATACTACTGTTGTCAAAGTGACGTAAACGTTGGGTAGGAATTGATCATCTACCATTGATGTTTGTGGTGAATGTTTTTGTGTTGCCTTGTCTGTTTCGTCAGTTCAATTGGCAAACTTTAGTATTTTTCGTGAGACCGCCCGTCTGCACGTTCATCAAAGTCCGTTGGGGACCGCCTGTCCCTTTTCTGGTCTGGCTTTGACCGATTTTGCCACATCAACCTACGTGGGATGTTTTTGCATAATGCTGGGTGAGTAAACCATAAGCTGATGGAACCTTGGTTGCCCCTAACTCTCCCAGAATTATGCCACCACACCCAAAAACGAAGAAGAGGAAGGGATACGAGAAAGGATCCTAAGGATACTTTTTGTAGCGGTAAATTTTACCGCGACAAATCCCACCCTTACCTCCCAGGAAATGTGCTTATATTTCAAAGAAATATAAACCATTTCCTAAGGTGAAACTAGGTTAAAGGAACGAAGAATAGGAAGACAACACAACACTAACGATTTCCCATCAATTTGACATTTAAAAAGTTAAAATTAAAGTTAAAGTTAAAATCAAACGTTTAAAAAGAAAAAGTTAAAAGAGTTAAAGAAGTTAAAAAAGTTAAAGTAATGATGTTAAAGATAACGATGAGGTATGGTCTTGTTAGATGAAATGAAGTTAAAATAAAAAAAAAACGGGAAGTAAAGATACTTATATGTAATCGGGGGGTCTTGATTATAGACTAAGTGTCAGAATCATCGCAATAAGGTTTTAAATCCTTTGCGTGCCAAGTCCCGCGATCTTTGCCATTCTCATCGGTTAGGATATACGTCCAAGGTGACGTCCGCTTCGATATGCGGTAGGGCCCAACAAATTTAGGAGCTAATTTAGCTGCAATATAGTTTGCGGCATCTGAAAGTGCGAAATTTCTTCGCCAAACCAAATCGCCAGGCTGATATTGGACATCACGCCTGCGAAGGTTATACGCTTGCGCGGACTTCTTGGTAGCCGCGCCTATCTTTCTAGCTATCTCGTCCCGTAGCTTCCTAAATTGTTTCTCTCGGTCAACTACTCCTGTTTGGTCCCTATCGCTATCCCTATATCCTATATCACGGCCACATGTGACCATGTTCCTGCCGAAGTTAGCGAAATATGGCGAAACTCCTAAAACCTCATGCTGGGATGTCCTAATCGCACAGGCCACCTTTGCCAATTGCGAATCCCAGGTTCGATGATTTTCCGACACGTATGCACGAAGGGTAGTTTTTATGATCTGGTTAATGCGCTCCGCAGGATTTGCTTGCGGGTGGTAGTGCGCGGTAAAACGTAGTTGTGACCCATAGGTTGCGGTAAGCGCTTTCAGTTCCTTGCTACGGAACTGGGGACCGTTGTCACATACGATCCACTTGGGTACGCCGAAGAGTAGGAAGACGTTATCTTCCAACTCTTTGCACACTGCTTTCGCAGTTGCAGAACGAAGACAGAATAAGAGGGGGAATTTGGTGAAGTAGTCTACGACGGTAAGGATATAGATGAAACCCCTAGATGATTTTGGTAGAGGACCCACCAAGTCCACACATACCATTTCCCACGGTTTGGAGGTGCCTTCCCTTTCAGACATAAGACCAGCTGGCTTCTCGTTGATCGGTTTCACTGTTTGGCAAACTTTACAATTTTTCACATAACGCGTTATATCTACCCTCATTTTTGGCCAATAATATTTTTCTTAAACCCTAGCATAAGTTTTCCTAACCCCCATGTGTCCCGCTAATGGACTATCATGACACTGATTCAAAATATCTAACCTATCCTTTTTCCCTACTACTAACTTCCATTCTTCACTACTCTCACAGACTACAACATGTTTCGGTTTCACATGTTTATATAGTCTCCTATTCTCTACTCTCCAAGATGGATAAACTAACGGTTGCTTTTCGACTAACAAGATCATTTTCTCCACCCAAGGGTCATTATCCGCATCTGAGATACCAGCCACTACTGGAACTCCCCGCGACAACATGTCTGGAACAACATGTTCCTTCCCCTTCCTGTGGATGATCTTGAAGTCGAATTGCTGTAGGCGGATTGCCCATCTAGCCAATCTACCTTGCGGATCTTTAAGATTGTTCAGCCACACGAGCGAGTAATGATCCGTTACGACCGTGAACCGAACACCTTCGATATATGGTCGCAACTTCTCAACTGCCCACAAAACTGCCAAACACTCTTTTTCTGTTGTTGAATAATTTCTCTCACTTCTGTTGAGAGACCTACTAATGTAGCAGACTGCCTTTTCCCCTTCCTCAAACTCTTGAGAAAGCACGGCTCCGATCCCGTAATCAGACGCATCTGTTTGTACAACAAACGGTCGGGAAAAATCCGGGCACGTAAGAATCGGTGCCGTGACCAAGCACTCCTTGGCTTTCCTAAAACTTTCCTCACACTCTAGGGTCCAATCAAATTTCTTACTTTTCTTAAGAAGATCCGTAAGAGGCCTAACTAATATTGCAAAATTTGGAACAAACCTTCTGTACCAAGAAATAGTCCCTATAAAACTTCTAACTTCTTTGATATTTTTAGGGGCCGGAATCTTCAACATGCTTTCGACCTTTTCTGGGTCCACATGGAGTCCGTTTCTATCAACAACATACCCTAAAAATTTCAAAGAAGGCCTACAAAAATTACATTTTTCCCTACCTACTTTTAATCCCGCTCCTACTAATCTTTTAAAAACCTCCTGCAAAATTTCTAAGTGTTTGTCAAAGGAATCGGTGACGATGATGATGTCGTCCAAGTACACAAAGACGTAAGGTTCTAGGTCGGGACCCAAAACGTCGTCTATAAACCTTTGCCACGTTGCCGGGGAGTTATGGAGACCAAACGGCATCCTCAAAAACTCAAAAAGACCACGGCCAGGCACTGTAAAGGCTGTGTACTTGCGCGATTCCTCCTCCATGGGTATCTGCCAGTAAGCAGACTTAATGTCAAGAGATGACAAAAATTTATCGTTCCTAAGCTTATCCAAAATCGCTGAGATAAACGGAAGTGGATAAGCGTCCCTATCTGTTACAGCGTTAAGCTTCCTATAATCGACGCAGAACCGAAAGCTTCCATCCTTTTTCTTGACGAGCAAAATCGGAGATGCCCAAGGGCTCGTAGACTTCTGGATAACTCCAGCATCTAACATCTCCTGAAGCTCCTTGTCAATACTCTTCTGGATTGCGGTGGACACAGGGTAATACCGCTGCTTTATCGGTTCTGCAGTCGTCCTAATCCTATGCTCAACTAAATTGGTACAGCCTAACCCCTCAGTCATTTCCTGAAATAACTGTTCTAAACACCTATCTAACTTTTCCCTATCCTCACTACCTAAATCTGACTTTTCCCTAATGGACCCTACATCTGTTATTGAGGCAACTGCTTCCTGTTCTGAAAAACTCCACACACCTGATCTCAAATCCGGAACTATTCCCGATAGCGCCCAAAAGTCTGCGCCAAGGATCAATAAATGTGGGAGGTTTGGTATAACTAAACACTCTAGTAGTATGGATTTGCCCTCCACCTCCATTGGAAGCGACAATGATCCAACTACTCCTACTCCCGCCCCATCCGCTAGCGCAACCGAACCTATGCTACATTTCCCTAACGTTAAACCTAAACCCTTCAAAATTCTCCACCCATCCCTACCTACTATTGTGCGAGAAGCACCAGAATCTAGAAGACCTAAAAACCTAATGCCAAAAATGTTGACCTTCAAATAAGGTCGACTATCCCTACCATTTGCCGCGAGTGTGAACCCTAACTCAAGCCTTTCCACCAGCTGGTCTTCAGCAGACGACCTAACTAATTGCGACGGAGCTCTCGTCCTGCTGACCCGAGAGTCCGTTGCCCATTTCCCGACCCTGAACATTTCTTACAATCCCTACGATAAACATTCAACGCACCACAACCAAAACATTTCTTAGCAACAGGACACGCATTCGAAAAATGACCTTCTCTATTGCAGTTAAAACACCTAACGACCCTTCGGAATGGGTTACCTGGTGCCGACTCAACAACCGCCACTCGGTGTTGACTTGCCGCACTAGGTTGATAACCACACTCCGGTTCCAACAAATTTTTCCCACGAGGGGGAGGGGTAAAAGAATCCACATTCACCTTCAATGTGTCCATCTCTCTTCCAAGCACCGCAAGCTCCTTCACCGTAGTCGGCTTAGCGCTAGCTATTTGCTTTTGGAAGAATGGATCCACATTTTTCTTCAAAATACCAAGCATTCGACTCTCACTCAACGGCTCACCTAACCTCCTAAACAACGTCCTCATCACGGCGAGGTATGCGCCGAAGGTTTCGTCCTTCCCTTGGGATCTACGATTAATCTCCTCCAAGAGAAGATCATCGTAGTTCGCAGGAAGGAACTCCGCCTTAATTTCCTGAACTAGCTCCTGCCAGTTCCTCAGCTCACTCCTTACGGTCCTAAACCATAAGAGGGCTCTTCCACCTAACAACTCCGTCGCCGACTTGAACAAATGTGCCTCAGACACATCGTTCGCTACACGTAATTCTTCAACCCGTTCTAAAAATGCATTCACAGACGAACCATCCGACTCTCCCGTAAATTTCACATTCCACTTTCCCACACGTTCCACTTTTCTCTCATACCTTTCGTACACGCTACGATTCCCTACCATTCTATCATCCCTTTCCAATCTACTTTCCCTATCCATTCTATGTTCTCGCTCAACTCTGTCTTCTCTGACCATTCTCTCTTCACTCGATCTTCGTTCTCGCTCTATTCTGTTATCTCTTGCCATTCTCTCTTCCCTCGCCATTCGTTCACGCTCTTACTCTCTTTCCAATTCCCTAATTCTTAACTCACTCGCACTTTCAACACTTCTTTGTTCATTCATACCCCTAGCAGCCAATCTCTCAGCAACCACATTATTAACAACATCGTGTTCCCTTGCTCTTGAATTTCTCAAACTAGAGCAACCGGCAACTTGCAATGGACTTACGCTCACCGAGCGGCCACCTGAAACTCCTGGTCTTGCATTCTTCTTTGGAGATTCATCCTCCACATCACTCTCTCCACTATCACCTAAAAGCACTCCTAATAACAACAACAACTCATTTTTCAATTCACTCTGCACTTCTTCCTCATCATCATTCTCGCACACTGCCCTGCCAATACGAGCTAACGCCCACTCAATCTTTGTTAAAATCTTCACACATTTAGACGATTTCGGATCTTTCGGGGGATCCTTCAGTAACATTCTAATATCTTCTATTTTAAACTTCACAGCCTCACTGTCTTCTTGGAAACTAAATGGGTAAGCCTTTGAATTTTCCAGCGAACCCCGCGATTCAAGTACTCTTGAGGATCTGAGGGCTTTCCTCATCACCTCAACCGTACTGACTTTCAACCCACGAATTTGCATTTCATATGCAAGCTCATCTTGAGCCAAACGACCAATATTCATATTCACTGTTAGCAAACAACACTTTTCAATTAAAAAAAAAACAATTCAACTTCCACTGACAAACTTTCAAACCCTCAACACGATTTAACTAATGTTAATGTCAGAAACAACCAACAACACTTTTCAAATGAAAAAGAAAAAACCAGTAATAGTCTACCCTCTTCTGCTCAACAGCTTTCAAAATCTCAACACGATTTCACAAAACCCACAGAACTATTAAGTTTTATCAGAAAGCACCACGACTTATACCCTTCAAAAAAAACTATAAAAAAAAAAAAACAAAATCTCACGACCCAAAAAGCAAACACTCTGCTTATAAAAGATCCACAAAGATATAAAACCACACTTTATAAAAACCCGTAAGAAAATTACTTCAGATGAAAAGAATATCCTAAAAGCTAACTCGAAAATATCAAATCAAAAAAAAGAAACACCCTTTTGCAAAATCTCTTACAAAAAAAAAAATAATTCTCACCACAACTCACGATCTCAATTCCAAAATCCAACTGCTCGATTGCAATACAAAATTAAAAAAAACACCCTGTTTAAAACTTTTCCAACAAAAAATTCACACCACAACTCACAAAATTAAATTCTCACACAATCTCTGACTTCAAAAAAAAATATTCAAATGTACGACACCACAAAATTATTTCAAAAATAAATTCAACCCCAGAAAAAAAGTTTGAGAAGCACTGAATCTCGCTCACGCAAGCTCTAGCAATGTAATGCAACACTGTATATTGGTACATACAAGGTAAGGCAGAAAAGGAAAAAAAAACAAAATCGAAAGCCAAGTAACCGGCAAGATTAAAATTAAAATCACTCTATGCAACTATATGTATGTAGGTATGTATGTACACGACAATGAAACTCTTCGTAAGTAAAATTAAATGAAATAAATGAATCAAAATAGGTATGAATAAATATGTATATATGTATGTAGATAGTAAATAAAATAAGTTTGATCAATTCAATGTAGCATGTAGGTATGTATGATGGATAGCACGAGCACACAAAATCAAAAGTAATGCAAGAAAAAAAACTTACTTGGGAGTATACCGCTGTATGTAAGTATACTTTACCAAACTTCACTTTCCAGATGAACAAAAAAACCACTTGTTTGAAATGAATGATGTTGATTATGGACAAGATTCCGATGTTTCAAATACAGGAACCTAAATAGGGATAGAAAACACAGCAGTAAAACAATTCAAGGAGAAAAAACAAATATCACAAATTCACAACACGATACACTTTAACACAGACTGCAAAAAAAAACTCCACAAGCCCGACACGTTGGGTGCCAATTTGTTGCACCTTTTTCTAGCGGCACTTCCCTAACGTTGAGGGTATTTTATTATTATTATAAAATATACTATATGAATTTTTACTCTAATAAAACTAACTTTACGATGAAATCGAGACTGGAAAACCGCGTACTATCAAATAGAATAAAAGAAAGTTAAAAATTATGCACCGCCGGCTGGCGTGCGGCAAGAATGTAGAATGACGATGACAGATGGAAATGCCGGCAAGAAAAAAAACAATGGTGCATTCAGCAACAAATGTATGCTGCCACCGCGACTAGCTCAGCTGGGGTGTGTTCGATGTTGCAATTAATGACTGGGTAAGGCAGGACAGGTGAAAATAATTAATTTAATCGACGACTTATAACTTCTTAATGAAATTGGTAAGATGATCAATTTGAAGGACAGGGTGTCCTAAAAATTGTGGGCGCCAGAAAATTTTTAAAAGGTGTAAATTTCCAAACCTTTATGCTGAAAAGTAATGGAGAAGAAATATCGACCCGAAAAGAAGAACAACGATGAGTAGGTAGATAAAAAAAAAAAAAAGTATTTGAATTCCCAAAGGGAAGTTGAATTGATTTTATTGTGTTGGGAAAACCTTGTCGAAGACGGGATTAAAAACCCAAGTCTTTTCGATATAAAAGAAGTATAAAAGTTGGTAATGAATTATGAAAATTAGTTGGATTAAATGAAATAGTGTAAATTAACAAAGAGGTCCGCTGGACCGTTGTAATGTTGAACAAAAGAAAGGGTACCGAAGGTTGAACGGTTAAAGGAATTTTCCCGAAAATTCCCAAGGTGGGTTGAAAATTAAGGGGGTCACGAGCCAGGCAATTTCCTGGATAAATCGTAAGATAAAAGGGGCTACACAGTCTTTCACACAAATCTTTCACCAAATAACACGATTCGCAAAAATTTCACTATACTTATCTTTGGTTTATTTTTTCTCTTAAAATCTCCTAAATCTCCCTGATCTTGCTCCCCTGTAGCTGGATATCTTGTCGTATCCTTCGTTTAAAAGACAACCTTTCCTCGATTCACTTTCCCAAAATCAGAAAAGGAGCTAGAACTCAGAACAAAAAAAAATATGGCGCTGACTTATTCTCAATTGAATCACAAAACTTATTTTCAATTTCTTTATCTCGAAAACTCTTTCACTATCTATCTCTTATCTCTTTGCTAGCTAGCCAAGAAGTGTCCACCACTTCAAGCCTAGCTCTTTGTCTGGCCTCAACCCCGCTCTCAGACACACACATTCATACGCTCAACCAATCACTTTCGTGGATTCAGTATCACGACATCAGCCACCGTTGGTGTGCTGTGCCATCGCTGTCGAATTCCAACGAAAGTGCGCATGCTCAACCACTACACACATAGAGTTCGACAAGTTGTTGGTGTTGTCCAAAACTTGCCCTCTCTTTCGACATTCACCAAATTCGAAAGTTCGACAAGTGGTTGGTGTCGTCCAACACTTGCCGATCTTGATGGGTGAGTCCAGACCCCTACAATATCTAATCTCACAACCTTCGTGAAAAAGAATCGAACTACGCTGAAATCGAAAATAAGTCAACTCTGAGCATTCTCTCAGTTACAATTAATCGCGTGGAGAGTGAATCGAGTAAGTAAACAAATCCATTTCCTAATAAACATTTTTAACATTTTATTTCGGGAGAACTATAGGAGGAGGAAATCTCAACTAACCGAAAATCCTTATCCTACACTGGTGGCCTCTTTTGCAGATTTGGGAGAGGAGGGAAGAACTTTAACCTTTCAACCTTTGGGTACCATATTAAAATTAGGTTGGGCAGAAGGCCATACTACTGTTGTCAAAGTGACGTAAACGTTGGGTAGGAATTGATCATCTACCATTGATGTTTGTGGTGAATGTTTTTGTGTTGCCTTGTCTGTTTCGTCAGTTCAATTGGCAAACTTTAGTATTTTTCGTGAGACCGCCCGTCTGCACGTTCATCAAAGTCCGTTGGGGACCGCCTGTCCCTTTTCTGGTCTGGCTTTGACCGATTTTGCCACATCAACCTACGTGGGATGTTTTTGCATAATGCTGGGTGAGTAAACCATAAGCTGATGGAACCTTGGTTGCCCCTAACTCTCCCAGAATTATGCAACCACACCCAAAAACGAAGAAGAGGAAGGGATACGAGAAAGGATCCTAAGGATACTTTTTGTAGCGGTAAATTTTACCGCGACACCATGTAATTGTTATACCTACACACGACATTCCCATATGCTTGTTCATATGCTACCACTATGCCATCAATGTAACTCACCATCGAGCTCTGCCGATGGTTATACTTTGCACTGCTTGTGCATGGGGAGTTGGTTGTTGGGTGGTATTACCACCTACCTATTATCCACCACCAATTGTGGTGAGGTTAGCTTTTCACCTCCATGGTACAACCTGAATACTTTCCACCACCAGGTACTATGTCTTGGCTACGAGATTAATCTCTGGGTTGTTGTCTTAGCTTGACAAGCTTTTCTCCTTACCATTCCACCTTACCATTCCACTAGATGGCGGGGGCTGTCCCTTGGGGCGACAACGAAAAGCATGTAATGAGGTTTGTGAAAAATGCCTCGTTACAGTAGGTTACCTTCAAATGATTCTAAGGCTGCTACAGGTGCTTTTGACAACCCTTGAACCTCGATTTTGTTTGGTTCCAACTTTGGTGAACGAAGCTTTATAAATTCTTCGCATGTAATGATAGTAAGATCACTGCCTGAGTAAGGTTTAATATTTCCTGACCATTTAACTTAACCAGCTTCCTAGTATCGGTTTCACTAACTCTAGCACAATTGGTAGTCTTAGACTTAGTACAGGAAGTTGACTTGTGCACAAATTCATTACACCGGAAGCACTTAAGACCTTTTGAACAATTCGAGCTTCTGTGTCCCTTTTTACCACAAATATAACACCTGGTTTGTGATGAACTAGTCTCGTTGTTATTCACGGATTCTGTCCTAGCTGATTGCTTAGTGCCATCTTTTGATCGAGCTAGCAAAAGGTCTTCTTTAAAAGTTGAATAGAATTTCAACTTTACCTTAAACTCGCTCATCGAGTTAGTTCCATAAAGGATTACCTTGTTGATTGGAATATCTTCGATACCCTTAATGGATACTGGATGATCGCCTTATCATCGAAGCGCCCTAATGCCCCTCTCTCATCTTCAAAAGATAGTCTTCCGCACTTTCGTTCTTCTCTTGTCTCCTTTTGATCATTTTCTGGTGAATATCTACTGACGTGAGTTCTATGCCAATCTCTTCTATCAGAAACTTTTTCAGGGGAACGAATATAAGTCTGTTCTAGACCTTAACTCCAACTTTGCGGATCCTGTCATTGAGAGACTCAGCTGCCGATTCAACATCTTCTAACCAACTTCTTACGTCATAAGAGTCACTTCCGGAAAACTGCCACATTGTTTAACTTGTCTTTGAATTTAACCGAAGATCGAGATCTACTTGCCAAAACGTCTACTTCAGTTTTAAGTGCTGATATCTCAAGCTCTCTTCGGAAATTTTCCTCCTTAGCTGACAGTAGCGACTCTCTTAGTTTTAGGTACTCTAGTTTTCTTATTACTGAGGGTGTGCTGCCACGATATCTTGTTTACGCTATCTACTCTTGCATCGTCTGCTACCTGATTATCTGACTCTTTATTCCCTCTCGTCGGAGTATCCGATACTACACCAGGCGCCGAACTGCCTGTCTCCTCTTTGCCTATTTCTAAGTCACTTGTACCTTGATTGTCACTTGCGGGTGCACCTAACCTCAAATCATTCGCATTGTTTTCTTGCTTTAATAAGTAATTAAGCGAACTAATTGCCGTTGCCAAAGAATTACTAGCCTTTTGTTTGGTCCTCAGTTCCTCTAGTTTGTCCAATTCTTTCCAAGAAATGTGAAGCGGGGCCTTTTTGTTTTCCAACCAGGGCTCTCAAAATATCAAACTCCATCTGCCTAATAGCATGTGAGATGTCATCTTCACTATCATCGTTTATACCTGTTATTCGGGTTTTTGTTCTTTTTTGTTTCTCCTTCAGGCATAGCTAGCTTAACTTTATTGAACAATACGAAATTGACTTTACAAACAGCAATAAAACAAGCTTTGTTTAATCGAATAATTTGAGCAGCAAGTTGGTTCAATTATTGGCTTTAATTTAATGGTACACTACTTCTTGGTTAGTAGTAATTTAATGTACTCACAGGTTTGGAGATTTATACTTATTTTCCCTTGAAGCAATAAATTCTACTCCCTATCGATGTTAATCTAGCGGTTTTTTTTTCTTTGCAGCAACCGGTCTCACCGCAATCCTATAGCGGGATCTCTTTACCGCTCGACGAGGGTAAATCAGTTTTTTTTTTCGGAAATCAAATTTACTTTACAAATTTTGTGGGAAATAAACCTCAAAAGTAATTACTGAGTTTTTTTCATTATTGTTTTGTTCATCTGTAAAAAATAAAGAAACTCTATGTTTACCAGCCATTTTCTTCAAAAAAATGACCTCAAAGTCAAAACTTTTTTTCGGGAAAAAAATTTGAACACCACTTAAAATTGAAAATCTGGCAACCCTAAACCTATGGAAACTGAACTTAAACACAGTCTTAAAGGTTGTTATTTCTACAAAAAATTAAGTCTAAGATTAGGTCTCTATCAACAGTATTGACATGTGGGAATGTTGGCACATAGGAGGCCTAACCTAAGCATAATCTTTTCAAGTACCTTACAGGGAAACGACAGAATACTAATAGGTCTGTATTCCGCAGGATTGGACGAGTTTGCTTTTTTTATACCAGTCCATAATGTTAGCATTTTTCCATACGTTTGGAAAGTATCCACTGTACAAGTAATAATTTGAACAATTGGAAGTACAATTTTTAAAAACTTTGGCGATATATCATCTGGACCAATAGCATTAGATTTAACTGATTTGACAGCATTCAAAAGTTAACATTACGTTTATTGAACGATATACATAATATATACATAATATATACAATTTTAAAATTAAGAAAATGATAATAATGTAGGAATTTTGGCACATAGGGGGCCTAACGCCTAACCAAATACATTGTCTAGAATAAAAATAATAACTTTATATTATATAGCTGAAAAGAAAGAGAGTTCTTGATTATAAGTCGGCTGACTCGAGTTATCTCAGGATGTTCCGTCCCGGTTGTCGCTGTTGTCCCTCTTTATGGGGAGGTTGTGGGGCGTGGCATCAGCCACAGAAGTATGCTAAACCAGGGTCGGCGTAGAAGTTGGTGGCTTCGTCGTTGGCTTGCATTACTTCTTCGTCCAAAGTGTTCATCACGCTTAGGTATCTTGGCTCAGGGTGTCGGTCCTCAGTATGGTCATCCTTCTCACCAGGGGATTAGGGTGGTTGCTGATATTTGCGGTCGTTTTCAATACAGTCGATAAGACGTATTGGTCCAAGGGCGTCATCTTGGTTGTCTCGTACAGATGCTGGTTACTGTAATGTCTCTGGCGCTGGTGGTTGAAATTGAGGCCGGTGCAGAGTCTCAGAATCTTCCTTTCGAAAATTAGGAGGTCCTTCATCGCGGTCTTCGAGATGGTGAACCAAAATGGGCTTCCGTAGTTGATGACGGGTCTCAGCAGCTGCTGTACATCAGTAGTTTTGTTGACTGACTTAGTCCTGTTTTTCTTCTCATTAAAGGGTACAGTCGGTGGCAAAAGGGAAGTTGGCCTTCTTTAGTACAGTGCGTGAGTGCGGGTTGAATCTAAGCACCTCATTGAAATTGATGCCTAGATACTTCGCGTTTCTTTGGGCTGCCAGTCTGGTTCCATCAGGTAGAGTAATGGATGTGGCTCTGCAGTTACCAGCAGTACAACGGCCTCTTCCTCCGGTCCTTCTGAAGCAGACGAGCTCTGACTTAGCTGAGTTGATCCGGATACCCCACTTACTATAATAAGAATATAGTTTGTGGATGTGAGTTTCCACTCTCCGGGCAGCTATGGTTGGTGATATGGATGTGCTATATGTCAGAGAGTCATCGGCGTAAAGCAGGTTTTCGCAGTCCCTTGGGGTTGGTTGGTCCGACGTCATGATGTTGAAGAGGAATGGTCCTAGTTTTTACGAAAAAGTTCCTGTGGGAGAGAAAAGAAAAAATTATTTTTGTTAATGGAGCTGAAAAGTTTAGAAGATTTAGTTTATGGATGAGTGCTTCAATCCAAACACTATCAAATGCTTTTTCGACATCCAAAAAGCATGCGACGGTGACACGATGGCTGTGGCGATGGTCTTTGGCGACGTCATTGTGTAGTTTCATCAGCGGATGCAGGTTTAAATGCTTTTCCCGGAAGCCGAACTGCATGTTTGGGATGATGTTATTATCCCTGCAGAACTTTTTCAACTTCCTAATTATTAGCTCCTCCAGGAGCTTACTTAGATTGTTGAGTAGGGAGATGGGCCTGTAGTTGTCGATGAGGTTCAGATCGCCTTTCTTTGGGATCACCACTATCTTGGCCGTTTTCCACTTCCTGGGAAAGTAGCTGTTGTTAATGCAGTTGTTTAAGATGATAGCCAGAAAGATCATCACTGTCTGTGGGAGCCTCTTCAGGACGTAATTTGAGAGATCGTATGGGCCTGTTGATTTCTTGGGCTTGGAGCTGTGTATTATTTCTGCAACTGTCACTCGACGGGTTGTTGTTGCTGAAAATTGCTGCATCAGTGAATAATAAAATGATCTATACTTGGTTTCACAATAAATTATTTACTGGAAAATTAGATTGAAAAAAATTGTTCATTTTGTTAGGAATATAATTTGGGGCCAAGGGGCCTCCACTCCTTTGTTGCCCCGGGGCCTCCACACCTTTAAATCCGGCCCTGAGGTAGGTGTTGATATTATTATTATTATTATTGTTAAAGAATCTTTATTTTTTCCATAATAAGTACAATTTTGATTAAGATTTACAAGCATGGCTTTAAGCCGTCTGCCGGAAAGTTTAATACTTTTAATATTTCGAGAGAAAAGGGTATACATTTGGGTATATTAACCAAAAGTGATAAGCTATAAATATAGAAAACAAAAAAACAAAATAAAATATGACTCTTCGAATTGGAATTATACATAGTTCAAAGATATTGTTTACAATTTAAATTTTCAAATGATATATAAATAAAATTTTAAAAAGATTTTAGTGTTCAAAAACATAGGGCTTTTAGTTTAGCTAAAACAAAACAAAATTAGGAATGTGTTTCAAAGATTTGCAACAAAAGCGCAAAAAAAAACCAAAATTAGTTGGGCTTATAATTTAGCTAGAACAAAATTTTAAATGATTTGGTATGAAGGTTAACCTAAAAGTTCTCGTACAAATTTCTATATGAAACCGCATGTGAGCAATAACGTATAAGTAAGTAAGTAGGTGTTGATATCTGTCTATGCTCTTCTTTTGTTGCTTTTGGCAGTTAAGTGCAGTGCGAATCGCTTGTTCTAACGACTCGACAGCAGCGTCGATTTCAGAGTGTTCAACATGTTCCTGTTTTTAAAGCTTCTTCAACGTCTCTTTTCAACTTCTCAGCATCCAGTGTTTTGTAGTTTATGAAGTGTTCCGGCGGTTCCATGGCAAGAAGGAGAGGTTGGCGCAATTTTATGTTCACCTGAACTGCTTCGTGGTCCGCGTCGCTGGGAATCAGGCTACAGGTGAAGTTTTGTAAGCCTGGAATGAGAAAGACAAAATTTGCTGTTATTATGAAGAAATCAAGTGTAGATGGCGTCCTTGGGAATGTTGGTCTACGTTGGGATACAACTGTTAGCGAGGTTTGAGCGCTAAACGTATCCAACCAGTCTGTAATCGTCCTGCCTTCTATGTTTGTCACCGTGTCGTGCCAACGGGTATGCCTTGCATTAAATTCACCGCCGATTATCCCGTACGTGCTTTTGGAGATGACGTTGTTGAGGATGTGGAGATCGCTCTGGATGTTTCTTCTCGTTGAGTTGCAGTGGACATACACTGCAACTATGGGGACGGATTCGTTTCCTATTTGAATGGTGACGGCTGTTGCTTCGCTGGTCAGTAGGCCTGTGACGAAGACTTTATTGGTGTTGGCACTTATGTTATTCCTAACATAAATTGCTGTTCCAACGTGCTCATCGGATTTATCCTGTCGATAGGTTTTGTATATGATGTCGATGCTGTTGCGCCTTGTCACATTGGTTTCACTGATGACTGGCGATGTCCAAATTTGATTGTCCATATGCCAGAACCTCACGAGCCCGCGTTTTAGAGTCTGGCATAGAGCGCTAAACAGATTTCCTGAATTCATTTAAAATTAGAATGTTTCTTTTTCTTATTCAAATATTGAGAGCAGAGACTATGCTATACACAAGGTCGAATTAGGACCCGAGCTACGCCGGGCGGGTCTGCTAGTGTTGATATAAATACAAAAAGACAGATATCTTTAAAAAACTCACCTGAACTTACGCAGCCTCCAACGGTGGTACCTGTCGCACACTTTACACAATTTTATATAACTTCTAATATTATTTTTAAATTCTAAACTGAAATTTCTTTAAAATTTGATGATCTAATCAAAAAGGTAATCTCATTGGTGCATATGCCTGTACTAACAGTTTTCTTTTAAAGTGAACTTCTTCTATGCCTATGTATGTATGTTAATATCAAAGCACAAGCAAATTTAGTAATAAAAAAGAATTTAAATTTAAATACGAAATTGGTTTCCAACACAAATGGTTTCTATGTCCGCCCGTTGCCGACGCGAACCCCTTATCATTGTATATAGAAACTATAGTAAGTTCATTCATTCGCTTCTCTACACACAATGGTGAAACAAATGGCTTGGAACGGAGACTGCTAAGTTATAGAAGCTATATTATTTTTATGTAGACTTTTTGGCTGGTAGCGAACCTATTTTCTCCGTTCCAACTTAGCAGTCTCCGTTCCAAGCCACCGTGCTCCTCCGGTCCAAAGCATTGTTAAATCGTCTTTTGAACTTACTATAGTTTCTATATACAATGCCCATGGGAATTTGGCAATGACGTTTAATTCTGTCATTCCTATTTTTTTTGTTTATTTACCTAAATTCGTGCGCGACTAATTTTTTTATTTTCGTTGTTAATAATTATTTTTGCCAATAATTGTTTTTGTTTTATAAATAAATTCGCAACAAAATGTTTTTTTTTTCAGATGATGTTTCCGTATCATCAGAGATATTTTCCAAAATAAATAATTCTCCCGATTTGCAAGCAAATAGAATTTACAAGAGGAATAGCACTTACTTTGGGGTAAAGCAACAATAACGATTTAAATACAATATATATTTTATGAAATTCGTTTAGAAGCGATCTGATTCAATGACAAGCGTGTATTCAGATACATTTGACAACCGGTATGGAAATATTAAAGTGCGAGGTCAAATAAAATTTGGTATGCAGTACAATTATAAAATAGGTGCATTAGAGGTTCACATTGTAAGATGTAAGGACCTAGCTGCCGCCGATTTAAAAAAATGCAAGAGTGATCCATATGTTAAGGTAATCAATAAATAACTCAGTACTTAAAAAAATTTTTTTTTTAAATAACCCTATACCTATTAGCTATACTTACTACCAGACAAATCTAAAAGGGGAAAACGTAAGACTAAAATAAAAAAACAAGCGCTGCATCCAGTATTTGACGAAACCGTGAGATTTTTTGTGCCATTATCTAGTTTGAGAACTCGATCGTTGTGGCTTACAGTTTGGCATTCAGGTATTTTTGGCCGGAATGACTTTTTAGGAGAGGTCACAATCAACCTGGCAGAGAAAGTGTTTGACAAGCCGCAATCACAGTGGTATAATTTACAGGAAAAGGTTCTGGGAAATATCAAATTTCGTTTATTGTATTTCTAATGAATTTATTTTCTGAAGAATGGAAACATTGAAGATAATCCGATTCAACGTGGGGACCTTGTAATCGCTCTCAAATTTATAACATCTAAGAGCTTTTCAAAATTTAATGAATCTAGTTTCAAACTAAGAACAGAAAGCCACTCTTCAAAAGGGCAGTTACATGTGTTGATAAAAGAAGCAAAAAATCTTCATAACTACAAAGCAACTGGGGCCTGCGATACGTTCTGCAAAAGGTATCAAGTAGTATCAGACATGTATGTTTTATTTTTCATTTAGTAAATTTATTTTATTCACAGCTATTTGCTGCCTATTCGAACCCGGTCTTCTAAACAAAAAACACCAATTTTTAAAAAATCTTTAAACCCAATTTGGAATCACACATTTACTTACGACGGCATTACCGTTGAAGAACTTTCAGAAAGAGCGTTAGAATTGACAATTTGGGAACATGACAGTTTGATAAGCAATCAGTTCATTGGGGGTGCGAGGATTTCTCTTGGTACAGGTAAGGTCACCTTGAAGTATTTAGTTTTATGAATTTTGCATATTGTACGGGAAGAAGAAGAGTGTGTGTGTGTGTGTGTGTGTGTGTGTGTGTGTGTGTGTGTGTGTGTGTGTGTGTGTGTGTGTGTGTGTGTGTGTGTGTGTGTGTGTGTGTGTGTGTGTGTGTGTGTGTGTGTGTGTGTGTGTGTGTGTGTGTGTGTGTGTGTGTGTGTGTGTGTTTGTGTGTGTGTGTGTGTGTGTGTGTGTGTGTGTGTGTGTGTGTGTGTGTGTGTGTGTGTGTGTGTGTGTGTGTGTGTGTGTGTGTGTGTGTGTGTGTGTGTTGTTTTTTTTACTTTTGGAGAAATGCTTTACGCACCTTAAGGAAGGATCCATACTTCCCCGTGTGTCGGACTGTGAAGGAGTCACATTCTATTGGCACTCTCCCGATAGAATGTGATAATGAAGTGGATCAAGTATCGAAGTGTAGTCGATTATTCGATAACTAAAATGGGAAGACCAAAATTATGTATAAATAAGGAATGTTTTTGAATAATAAAATCAGAGATCGATAGTGGGGTCAACGAAGCACACCGAGTTTTATTTGTTATCTGGCAACGTTGCATGGCGATCCTGCCAGTTTGTGTCGGAAATAAAAATATTTAATTCCCAGTTCGAATAATAAAGATGCGAAAAGCATAGTTTAAGAACCCGAAATCGTGAGTGTCGTCAAATTGAAAGTATTTAATTCTCAGTTTGAATAATAAAGATGCGAAAAGCATAGTTCAAGAAATCGAAATCGTGAGTGTCGTCAAATTGAAAGTATTTAATTCACAGTTCGAATAATAAAGATGCAAAAAGCACAGTTTAAGAACTTGAAAAAATCAGAACGAAACATTCTGGACCGTCAATTCTTGATAACATGCCTACATTAGGCAACACAAAGGAGAATATTGAAGATGCAGTGAAAACTCTTAATATAGACAAGACATAGTATTTGACAAACTGTCATTACATCTAGGACGAGCTCACCACCAGAATAATATTTATTAACGCTTCTACTTGTGACATCAACTCCCTGCCAAACAATCCATTCATCGTATTTGATACATCGCTACTCAAAGGATTTTCCAAAGACGTTTAGTAAATGGACGTTTAGTAAATGGACAATGCTGTAAGCCTTTTGTATATTTTGTTATTATTTTTTTTTAACATCTCTGAACTAGTGAGTAAAGTATGAAGAGTTTGTTTTAATTTTAATGAAAATTATTCTAGTTATGACTTGTAGTGCCATGTATATTTAGCAAATGACAGTCAGTCACACACACAGTCAATTGCAATAGCCGTAAGTTCATTAGAAAAAATAAAGAGTATGTAATCCAAACATTGATGAACATATTAATACAAAAATCCCAAGATGTTTTTTCAAATATGTTAAAAGGACGTATAACTTTCAATTTTAGCTGTAACTTTAATGAACATTGTTTTAATGTTGTCCAAGTAAGAAAAAAGTAACTTTTGCTATTGAACGACATGCACACATGTTAGATTCGTAGAATTTCTTTTGTATTCGATCATTTTTTTTTCTCATCAAATTAAATTAGATAATGGCACTGCTAAAGAAATTGCCAAGCGCCATTTTAATGGGTTTATCAGGTTATGAAATAGGTAAAGACAGGCAGGAAGAAAACATAGAAAAGCTTAGAGACATACAAAACAAATTTTACGAACAAATTAATAACAACAACAACCAGCCAATCCAAGACAATAACCAAACATTACTTATCTTAGTAGCCGTATTTAAAGTCGTGGTAATTTTGTTTTGGTCATTTAAATTTTTCCTGTTAATCAAGTTTAACAAGACAGTCCAAAGACCAAGAATCTAAACCTATTTTCATGGCTCAACCAATAACATGGGAAAGCTTAACACAAAAATTAAAAGAAACAAAAACCGAATTTGAAAAATCATGCAAATGTTTAAACAGATTGCCGATTCCAAAAAAAAACAACGCAGATTAAACATCTGAATATCTTACAATGTCTACACAATACCATAACAGGTATTTTTAATTCAGTAGACGCAGATTTAACCACAGAGCATCGGGCAGATTTCACTATACATTTCACAACAATAAAATCAAAACTTGAATCATTATTTGATTTACTCCAAATTCCCCAAGAGGTCCCAAAAGACTTCAAGAAATTTCTTAATATAGATTTCGAAACCTTTTTTGATCCCGATCCCGATACAGAAAAAAACATAGGAAAAGAAGTAGATAAAGAAACCAAAGAGTTAGAAGTAGTTGAAAACATGGCAGAAATATTCAATTTCAGTATAGCTCAGAAATTGCCTACCCTCAACTGTGATGAGGAGGCCAAGAGAACTGAACACATTAGGGATTTTATAAACAGCGTAAAATTCTACTATGACACCCTTAATGAAACCTCAAAACCCACACTAGTAAAATTTATATTAAAATGCAAAATTCAAGGTAAAGCTCTTACTGAACTAGGTAATCAAAAACCAGAGAATTTTGTTTCATTAAAAAAAATTTTAATAGAAAAATGTGGACCAAAAGAAACAATAGAAACAATACAAACCAAACTTAGTAAGACATATCAGGGTAATCGATCTGTGCGAGAATTCGTAACAGACATCGAAACAGAACTAGAAGTTTCTTGCCATGGTGAAGAAGCAAGGGAAATCTTAACAAAAGCTAATGAGAGAAGAGGTTTAGCATTTCTAAAAAAGGGGGTAAACGATAGGTTAAAAATAGTATTAGATAGCGCCAGACACACTAATCTTCAAGACGCCATCCGGCATATAGTGGAATTAGATCAAACCTCTACATCCACATCAAACACTGTTAGGTTCATGAATAATAGTGGTAGATACTATCATGGACATAATAATTCTAACAACTCTCGAGCTAGATTCTCGCATACTAATTCCAATAACCAAGCTAGAAATTCGCACCCACAGAATAACAACTCAACTAGGCCTTCATATCAGAACCAACAAAGCTCTAAGAATCATAATAACTATAGAAATAATAATAACTATTATAACAACGACAACAGGTCCAGATTTACTAGCAATAATGATAGACAAAGATATACTAATAATAACAGTAATATTCACAGTAACAACAACAATAATACCAATAGGTCGAATAATGTAAGTCAACCTAATAATAATAGAAATCATAATCAGGTGTTGGTAATGGGAAACGAGCAACCCACCGAAGGGGAAGCCGACCCATCGGAGGGAATTTATTAAATCCACAGACAACAGATGCCATTTGTACTGTTGGAATATCAAACGGCATTTACATACAGATCCCATTAAAAAACAACATAAACAAACAATTCTTACTAGACACAGGAGCCTCAATATGCGTTATAAAAAAATGTTCACTCACTAAAAATATTAATATTGATGAAAGAAAAAAGACAAAAGTATTAGGGATCTCAGGAAATCTAGAAACTTTAGGGACATGTATCTACGTATTACAACTAGGAGAATTTGCCATTCCATGTGAATTTCACGTAGTAAGTGATTCTTTTCCGATCCCAGTGGATGGTATAATCGGAGAGAATTTCCTAACAGAATGCAGAGCCATTATAAATCTGGAGAAATTTTCGTTTGAGTTAAAAGTAGATAACCAACCCGTTATTCTACCTATATATACTCAGCAAAACATACATGTTGTTTCCTTACCTCCACGGTGTGAAGCAACTTATTGGATGACTACAAAACATTCTGATTCTCGAATATTTTATCCACAAGAATTATGTGAAAATGTTTTCATGGCAGGTTCACTATCAACTGTTAAAGAGGGAAGAATACCCGTGAAAATTCTGAATACCCGTGATTCAGCTGTAACTCTAAAATGGATTGAACCCATATCATTCTCTCCTTCAGAGCATTTTATTTTACATTATAACCATATAGATAAATCAATTAACAAACGAGTTCAGGAAATTCTAAATGAAATAAATTTTGAAACATTAAATAGCGAAGAAAAAACCGAGATTGAAGCAATATGTACAAAATTCCAAGATATTTTTCACGTAGATGGTGACAAACTCACGTATACCCATATTGGAAAGGCAGACATTAAACTTAAAAATGAATCTTCACCAAAATATACCAAGCCGTATAGACTACCACACACTCAGAAGGAAGATATAAAGGAGGAAATAAAGAAAATGTTGTCAGATGACATAATAGAACCATCCATCTCCCCTTGGAATTCTCCAATACTTATTGTGCCGAAAAAGAAAGACCCAGTTACCGGTCTTCAGAAATTCCGAGTGGTGATCGACTATCGTCACGTTAACGATCGAATCGAAGATGATAAATTTCCACTGCCAAACATAACGGACATCTATGATATGATCGGAGGAGCAACTTACTTCTCATGTATAGATCTAAGTCAAGGGTACTACCAAATGGAGCTAGATGCCAATAGTAGACCAATAACGGCATTCTCAACAGAGGATGGTCATTACCAGTTAAAACGTCTACCAATGGGTTTAAAGATCTCACCCAGTAAGTTTTCAAGAATGATGTCTATAGCCATGTCAGGACTAACATATTCACGATGTTTTGTCTACCTTGACGATCTTATAATTTTTGGTAAAAATTTAATGGACCACAACAAAAACTTGATCCAAGTCTTTGAACGTCTGAGAGAAGTAAATCTCAAAATACACCCAAGAAAATGTTCTTTCTTGCGAAAAGAAGTATTATACCTCGGACACCTTATATCGGACAAAGGAATTTTACCTGACCCCACCAAATCTGCCGCAATGAAAAATTATCCAACTCCTACTAACGCGGATGAAGTAAGAAGATTCGTAGCATTCGCAAATTATTATCGAAAATTCATTCAAAATTTCGCTACCATTTGCATCCCAATAAATCGGTTATTGAAAAAGGATGTTGAATTCAATTTTAATAAAGATTGCGAAAAATCATTCAATTTGCTTAAAGAAATCCTTATAAGTCCTACAATTCTCCAATTTCCAAATTTTAGTAAAGAATTCATTCTGCGTACAGACGCCTCAGGCTTCGCTTTAGGAGCTGTTTTGTCTAATTCCGATGACAGGCCAATTGCTTACGCAAGCAAAACTCTTAATAAGGCAGAGAAAAACTATAGTACTATTGCGAAAGAATTACTTGCTATAGTTTGGGCAGTAAAACACTATCGGCCATACTTGTTCGGAAGAAAGTTCAAAATCTTGACAGACCACAGACCCCTAGTATACTTGTTCTCACTAAAAGAACCTAGTAGTAGGCTAACTAAATTCAGACTATTATTAGAAGAATACAATTTTTACGTAGAATATTCACCCGGTAAAGACAACTGTACCGCTGACGCGCTTAGTCACATTAAAGTAGAGTCTGAAGAATTAAAACAATTATATATTTGTGTAGTAACAAGAGCTCAGTCGAAAGTAGATAATAAAGATAAAAATACACCTAAAGATAATAAGATACAAACCAATGAACAACTGATAACAGAACTTCTGAAACCACCCGAAAGTGGACTAAAAGTTATTGAATTAAAAATCGTTGACAATTTTACGGAAGATTTAGTTAATTTCAAGGACGACATTATTATAGGACCAAACAAAGCTTTGGCGTATATTCCAAAAGGGAATAGTTTACTCCTAAAGAAGCCCAAGGACAGCACTACAACCCAATCGACATTATTTGGCAAAATATTGTCGAGGGATGTGCAAAAATTCTGCGGGCCCAAATCAATTAAGAGAATATATATTACTAAAAATGAAATAAAGAAACTCTCGGACGGCCGTCGAGAATATAAAATTAATGAATTAAAAAATATATTAGGAGAAATGTTTAAAGAAAGTAATATAAAGGTATACCTCATAGATAATGTTATTGAAATTACCGATCCTTGTAAGAAGAAATTAATACTAAACGACTTTCACATACTTCCAACCAGTGGACATGCAGGTATAAACCGTATGATCCAAAATATAAAGAAGAAATACTTTTGGACAGGAATGCAAAACGATGTGACGACATTCGTTAAGCACTGCCCAGTATGCCAACGAAACAAATATAACCAGCCGAAGAAACAACCAATGACTATCACATCAACAGCCGAATCAGGTTTTGACAAAATATTTATAGACCTAGTAGGACCTTTAGAAGAATCTGAAGATGGATCTAAATACATACTCACCATTCAAGATGAGCTTACCAAGTTTATCGAAGCTATACCACTCCCAAATAAAGAATCAGGCACAGTAGCTAAAGCTCTAGTAGAAGGTTTTATTCTAAGGTACGGAGTACCCCATACAATAGCATCTGATCAGGGAACCGAATTTCTAAACCAGGTTTTCAAAAATATCTGTAAGCTTTTGAGAATAGAACAATTACAATCTACAGCGTACCATCATGAGAGCATAGGAGCTTTAGAAAATTCACATAAGGTTTTAGGAGCATATCTTAGAAGTAATGTCTCAGAAAAACACAGGGACTGGAGCACTTGGTTGCCATATTACGTTTTCTGTTATAACACTTCCGTACACTCAGAAACGGGTTACACTCCATTCGAGCTGATATTCGGAAAGCAATGTAGCTTACCCAACAATCTGACAAAACAAATGGAACCGGTGTACAACTATGACAATTACGTAATTGACCTTAAACATAAATTACAAGTTGCTCATAGAGATGCCCGAGAAACGCTTATAAAGAAGAAAAATGTTAGGAAAGATAGGTATGATAAAGAGGGACAAACAAAGAGTAGTAGTTTTGAAAAAGGAAGTTTAGTTTTATTAAGAAACGAAGCTAGGAAGAAATTAGATCCAATATTTATAGGACCATACGAAGTTTTGTCTCAAAATGGTGTAAATTGTGATATCAAATACGATAACAAAAGAATAACAGTACACAAGAATAGACTAAAACCATTTTACATGTATTTAACTTTTATATAATCGCTAATTAAATCAAAATCAAAAAAAAAAAAATAATATTATATGCATATATATATACATACAAGAAAAAAAAAAAAAAAAAAAAAAGGTATATACATATACATATATATATTCACTGTAAATATTAAAAATATATAAAACATATTAACTATGTAAATACCGGAAATACTGAACATTATATGTACCCTATAACTAATGTAAAATATCAAAAGCAAGAATATTAACTACAAAATTATGAACATCATAAATAAAATATAGAGGTGTAAAAGTAACAAAAATTGATTAAAATATGTAGAAGTAAATATCTTAAAATAATAATAATGTTCAAGCGATTATTCAATTATGAAAAAAAAAAAAACCCCGAGAAAAGAAAACTATTGAATACATACTCCCATTATTGTAAAAGAGTCGTGGAAAAGAAGAAATCAACACATATCTTGATTTCTCCTTTTTCCCCAGGAAGGGTGGTGTGAAGGAGTCACAGCCAACGAACTCTTTATTAATTGCTCTACAGCAATTCTAAGGTTGTCAACCCTCGACTCTACTTCGATATTTGATTCTATCACATTCTCCATTCAGTTGGATTGCATATGAATGCCTAACAATCTACATATTTATGTGTCATTATGGTGCATTGCACTTGAAACAATATGATCCCAAGTGGAAGGCCACTACCGACCGGCAACGGTAATAAGAGATCTTATTGTTCTGACTGCATGCACTATAGTGATGACATGGCAATAGTCTTTGGGGTATGAGTGTTTGCTTGTGCAATAGGTCATTGGCACTCTCCCGATAGAATGTGATAATGAAGTGGATCAAGTATCGAAGTGTAGTCGATTATTCGATAACTAAAATGGGAAGACCAAAATTATGTATAAATAAGGAATGTTTTTGAATAATAAAATCAGAGATCGATAGTGGGGTCAACGAAGCACACCGAGTTTTATTTGATATCTGGCAACGTTACAGGACTCTCCAAGGTGTACTAAGCTTGGCTTAGATCCCTGTGCTGCTCCACCTGTGATATCTTTTGGTATCATTCCTTCAGGTAGATAGGTTCTCGTTCTTTGAGATAGTCTTTTATCATTCGTAAGAGATACTCTTGAAATTGGAATCTTCTTTCAAGTACTTCAATCATGTTTGACCGTCGGGCTAAATTAAAAGCTTTTCGGACATCAAGTGTTACCAGTAACACGATTTTCTTGCTGTTTTGGCTCCCTTGTTGAGTATTTTCGACAGCCCTTACTTCTTCTTCTATTGCTCCTATTGTAGAGCGCTCCTTCCTAAAGCCATATTGTCTTTCAGACAAATCTCCCATTCCTTGAATCGCGGCTATAAGTCGTGGTTGCAATAGCTTTTCTAGGAGCTTACCTGCTGTGTCCAGCATGCACAGAGGCCTGTATGCGGATGGAGACTCTGGGTTTCCCTTATTGTTGCTTATAAGTACAAGCCGTTGCTTTTTCGAACACTTAAGGAAAATTCTTTCAGTTAGACAGCTGTTGTACATTTTTTAAAGTAGTTGGGGACAGCACTTTGTTTCAATGCTTCCACCGGTATGCCTTCTGGCCCGGGAGCTTTTTTGTTTTTCAGCGCGTTAGATGCAATTCTGAGTTCTTTTTCGTTGAGCGGTGGTATTTCTTGCTGCTGCAGCCTAGGGGTGTCGGGTTTTCTGATGGGATGTGTTAGGAACAGTGTGTCCACAATTTAATTCATCTTTTTTGTGCTAAAATCTTCTAAGGGCTTTTGAACATAAAACTTTTTCATAACGATCTTGTAACCTAGTCCCCAGGGATCGCTGTTAATATCTTGTTGCAGCTCTTCCCATTTTCGTTTCTTGCTCAGCTTGATGGCTCTCTTCAATTCGTGGTGCGCTGTCCTGAATTCTTCAACATCACTCTCACTATTTTTATTTTGGCTTTTTTTGCCGCTTGTTACTTTTCGTCTAAGGCGTAGACATTTCCTGCGAAGTTCGGCTATCTCTTCCGACCACCAGTAGACAGGATTCTTTCTTCTATTTGAGTATATCTTTCTGGGCATTGAAGCGTCGCACGCCAGACGAATGAGTTGCATGGTTGATTCAACAAGTTCTTCAGCTGTTCCAAGCGATTGTAGCACAATGTCCTTTCCATCATCAATTCTGCTCCTCAAGACTTCGACGTTGAGTCTGTTGACGTTCCATCCGCCAGGTTCGTATGCCTCACGGTAAGCGCTTTGGCGATGTCGAAAACGATATATTGATGATCGCTACCTGTTTGCGGTTTCACTTGGGGAAAAAATATAAAAACTGTACCTAAAAAAAAGAAATAACAAAGACCATGCTGCTCTTAACTTCACTGTGCCTTTATTACAGCTGAACATTCTGATCTGAATGCATACTACATGTTATCTAGCTGTGTACATTCTATGTATTAACCGAACGGTGATGCGAACGGTTGAAAGCAAAGGAAAAATATACATGAGTGGCAGTATAGCGTAAGGCTACCATTGTTTGGTTTTTAAACGATTTGAGTTAAATTGAATGAAAATTGAATTGACTTAAGTTGAACTTATTTGAGTGATTATTTCTAAACATTCCGCCCCCCCTGGAACGAGTTTCAGGACATTGGTACTAGCGCAAGTTTTGTGATTGGACGAACAAATACGCCAGTAGTTGTCCTCACATTAGCCATGCGTACTCGACCATCACTTCCTTTGGTTGTAGACTCGATCTTTCCAAGAAGCCACTTTGTTGGCGGAAGATTTGGCTCCTTTATAACAACAAGGTCCCTTGGTTAAGGTTAGGATTTGCTGATCTCCATTTCGGCCGTTCTTGGAGTGTGTTTAAGTATTCCACATGCCACCGTTTCCAGAAACCTTGTACCATATTCTGGAGATGGTTACAATGCGTCAAACGATTCATAGGTGTAGAAAGTGTTGTTGGTTCTGGTATTGCGATAAGCGGTTCACCTATAAGAAAATGTGCAGGTGTTAATGGGTTTACATCAGAATCAGAAATCACACAAAGTGGACGAGAATTTAAAACGGCTTCGATCTGAGTTAAGACCGTGTACATTTCCTCTAATGTAAGAATTGATGCTCCGATTACTCGTCGCAAATGAAACTTGACGTACTTTACCTCAGCTCCTCAGCCTCCCAAAGACCGCCAAAGTGCGGTGACGATGGAGGTATAAAGTGCCAAGTGATGTTGTCCCTAGAAAGCAACGTGACTACAGCTTCGTTGAAGGCTTCAGATGTTACCAGTTTGTTCTTCTCGTTCAAGCACCGTCGTGCACCTTGGAAGTTGGTGCCATTGTCTGAATAAACATCTGAACAAAGTCCACGTCGAGAAACAAATAGACGAAAGCCAGCGAGAAATACTTCCGAAGTAAGATCACTCACTAGCTCGAGGTGAATAGCTTTTGTAGCCATACATACAAATAGACGTATGTATGCTTTTGAGGTTTTTGGAGACCGACCTCGGGAGAATTTTATGCTAAAAGGTCCAGCATAATCGCAGCCAGTATGCGAAAACGGACGGCTTTGTGAAATTCGTTGTGCTGGTAAGTCACTTATTAGTTGCGAGGTGATTTGTTTTCGTAACTTAAAGCATACTTTGCATTTGAAAACAATCTGTCTGATTAAATTTCGAGCGCCCAGTATCCAGAACTGTTGTCTTGCGATGGCGAACGTTGCGGAGACTCCGGGATGCAGACTGACCTTGTGAATGTCTTCTACAATAAGAGAGGAGAAGTTATTATTTGGAAGAATATAAGGATGTTTAATGTTATATGATATATTAGCATTTTTAATTCTTCCTCCAACTCTAAGGAGACCATTATTGTCAAGAAAGGGATTATATTTTAGCAGTTTGGACTTCAGGGGCAATTGGTTGTTTGTTTTAAGGGTACGAATATCTTCACTGAATGATTTTAGCTGCACGGATTTGATTCGAGTTGTTTTAGCAATAAGTAATTCTTGAGTGGTAAGATAAGAGGTACGACGGTTGGGCTGTTCACTCAGATAATTAAAGATAAACCGAATAACATAAGCGAGAATGCGTTGCATGCGCAACCACGACGAAGTTTTGTTTATTATGTGATCGATAACATCAAAATTATTAGGTTCGGTAAGAAGAACTTGGCGAGGGCATGGTTTCATTTCACGCAGAAGGTCATCGTCGTCCAATTGACATGGTTTGAAGTTAGATTTCGGCCATGTGTGTTCGTCACGCGATAAAAATGGTGGACCCGTCCACCAGAGATGATGATTTGGAAGATCCGATGGAAGCACACCAATCTGTTGGATTCGACTCTGTTGAAATGTGACGCCAGTCACTTCTTGGAATGATGTCCAGTATAGCTGCTGTTCTGTTGGCGACGAACGTAGTCCAGCGACGAGGAGGTGATGACAACCAATGTAAAACGATCTCCGAGTCGCACCACGCTACGGTTTTTGTGAACTGATATGACAATGACGATCTCACGAGACTGAATTCAACAGCAAAGCTCCACACACTCTAGACGGAGAATCGAAACAGGTTTTAATGGGGCAACCTTGTTCTTGGCTGCGACAATCGTAATTTTGTAGCTTCCTTCAGCGAGTTTACAGCGAGTATACAGGACAGCACCATAAGCGAGAGTGGAGGCATCGCAGAACCCATGAAGCTCAACCTCGTCGGGCGAAACTGTTAACAAGTATCTAGGTACTCGAATTTTCTCAAAACACGGAATCTCTTTCCTGTATTTATCCCAACGATCAGCTAAGTCTGAAGGCAACGGGTCATCCCATCCAAGGTTTAAGTTTGAAGACCAAAGTTCCTAAAACAAAATTTTGAAAAGTACAACAGATGTTGCTAGCAATCCTAATGGGTCGAATATGCGCGAGACTTCCGACAACAACGAGCGACGAGTTAATGAAATGGGTGGAACAGATTTCGACATGCAAACCGAGTATTCATCATTGGAAAGATTCCAATGCATTCCGAGCAACTTTACATAAGAGTTTGTGCAGTCTGTATCATAAAACGAGTATTCACAGTCTTCATTTGGCAGAGTAGCAAGAAGGGGCCAACAATTAGGTCATGGACAGAAGACTAACTAGCTCTGCTTGGAATTCGATGAGCTCCTTTGTTGATTTTGCCCCAGTCATTACGTCGTCCACGTAGACGTCTTCCGATAGAACACGAGCTGCGTTGGGGTAGTCCAATTTATAATCCACAGAAAGTTGTTGCAACACGCGAACTGACAAAAATGGAGCCGAAGACGTACCGTTCGTCACAGTACGCAACCGATAGTGTTCAATTTCCTTAGACGGAGAGTCACGCCAAACGATACGTTGGTAATCACCGCCAGTATCGTCGATCCAAATTTGACGGAACATTTTAACCACGTCGGCAGTAAGTACGAAAGGATGCTGTCGAAACCGTAAGCAAACACCAACTAAATCCCGTTGAATAGGAGGGCCTATTAGCAAGGTAGTGTTTAACGATTTTCCAGTGGAGTCCATAGCAGAACCATCAAAAACAACACGCAATTTTGTCGACGAACTTTCCGGCTTCATAACGGCGTGATGGGGAAGATAAAAACATTTGCCACTAGGAACTTCAATTTCATCACGAGGCACCCGAGTCATTTGACCTAACTCTATGTATTCTCGCATGAATTCAGAATATAAATGCAACAATTTTGAGTTATGAGCAAAACGATGTTCCATTGCAACTAACCATTGTATATATGTATAATCTATAGTACTATCATCAGATAGCTTTTTCTGAGACCTTTATTCACCGAGTGGTGCGCTGAAATCGCTTAAGCAAAGAGCCACAGACAAGAGAGAATTAAGCGCTTAAATTTCGAAAAGTGCCAAGAGAACCGAAATCAAAGCAAATTATTTAAGATGGGGAACAAAATCGAAGACAACAGATAACGTATAGTTTAGTTTTTTTTTTTTTTTTTTTTTTTTTTTTTTTTTTTTTTTATATAAAAAAAGGGGAGGCTTATATGCTAATCTGGAGAACTCAGACCTAATATCCCGTCCATTGTACTTACAGAGTAGCAGCCTTCCCTTTTTTTTGTGTTGCAGTAGTTGGAAATAAGTTGTTAGTAATTTCACATATATATCCTCAAGGGCGGCGTCCATATGAAACTGGGAGGCTGAAAGAAAAGTAGATGCCCAGAGCGGGATTCGAACCCACGCGTCCGGCCTATCTACTAACCACTCATTTTTAATTTTTTTTTTTTTTCATTTTTAATTCATTTTTATTAAATTTTTCTTATATCTACTTACATGCTAACAAAAATGTGTAAAACTAGCTTATATAATATAAACGTTTGAAAATTAGATTCCTTATAGACCGCAAAACTCGTAAATAAAAATACTCAAATTACAGTACGTAAACAAAGAATACATTTATTAATTTATAGATGCATTTCGGTCCACCACTGGGGAACCATCATCAGCGAGCGTCAATTATACACTAAACAAGATTACAAAAGAGAAACAGTGCAAAAAGAAAATGAAAAAATTATTTTTATAATTTTGTTATTGTTTTTAAGCAACCAAACAAAGGTGATTGAATTGCTCCTGGTTCAAGATTCATCAGGTTGTCATACATATGTATATATAACGATTCATAGGCATCAAGTTTGGAAGGTCTGCTGATTGATTTTAAAAGGCGAACATTTTCTATACCAAATTTGTTGTGCGGTACTTCGTGGTTGACATCATATGCGTGGGAGGCGATTGCATTCTCAAGTTTCTTGCATTTAACAGCACGTATGTGTTCATTGAACCTTGTTTGTAATGCTCTTCTTGTTTGACCTATATATTTTTGGTTGCAGTTGGTGCATGTTACTTCATAGACGCCACTTAGTTGTTCAAACGGGGTTTTGTCTTTCGTGGAGCCAAGGGCGAGCTTTAGTTTGTTGTTGTTGGAAAAAACCATTTGCAAGTTTGATTTCTCAAAAATATTTTGAAGTTTGTTAGTCACAGAAGGTGCAAAGGGGACAGAAACTCGTTGTGCTTGTGATCATAAGATGATTGAATTTTGTGAGAAAAGTGTACTTTCTTTGTTGCGTTTAATTTTCCTTGAATGTTTGTGGATGAGACGGTCAATTAAGGTTGTATGAAAACCATTTACATCAGCTATGTGTTTGATTTGTTCATACTCCCGTTTATAGTTTTCAACCGACAATGGGAGGCGGCAAAGTCTATGTACCATAGAATGAAAAGAAGCTATTTTTTGTTGATACGGACAAACTGAATCATTCGTAATGTATCTATCCGTTGATGTTGATTTTCGATAAACTGCGAAATGGAGTTTATTGTCTTATTCGACAATTATTCTTATGCGTTTTATTTCGAGATCAAGAAAAGGTAGAGTGTGTTCGATTGGATTTTCTTTTTCAAAAATGAATTGTATACTTGGATAACGGTTGTTGATGGTTTCCAGAATATGTTCTACATTAATTTCTTTCACTATTGCAAAGGTGTCGTCCACATATCTAAACCAAATGCGGGGTAAAACACCCTCTGTCTTTAGATCAGATTCAAAATTGCTCATGAACGCTTCCGCAACGTAAGGTGAAAGGCTATTACCCATACTGCACCCAAAGTCGTTTGAGTAGAAAACATCATGAAATCTGAAACAATTGTGTTTCGTACACAATTCAATAGCCTCCACATCAATTTTAAACTGATCAACAACCAACTGATCACAACCGTTATCCAAGTATACAATTCACTTTTGAAAAAGAAAATCCAATCGAACACACTCTACCTTTTCTTGATCTCGAAATAAAACGCCAAGACAATAAACTCCATTTCGCAGTTTATCGAAAATCAACATCAACGGATAGATACATTACGAATGATTCATTTTGCCCGTATCAACAAAAAATAGCTTCTTTTTATTCTATGGTAGATAGACTTTGCTGCCTCCCATTGTCGGTTGAAAACTATAAACGGGAGTATGAACAAATCAAACACATAGCTGATGTAAATGGTTTTCATACAACCTTAATTGACCGTCTCATCCACAAACATTCAAGGAAAATTAATCGCAGCAAAGAAAGTACACTTTTCTCACAAAATTCAATCATCTTATCATCACAAGCACAACGAGTTTCTGTCCCCTTTGCACCTTCTGTGACCAACAAACTTCAAAATATTTTTGAGAAATCAAACTTGCAAATGGTTTTTTCCAACAACAACAAACTAAAGCTCGCCCTTGGCTCCACGAAAGACAAAACCCCGTTTGAACAACTAAGTGGCGTCTATGAAGTAACATGCACCAACTGCAACCAAAAATATATAGGTCAAACAAGAAGAGCATTACAAACTAGGTTCAATGAACACATACGTGCTGTTAAATGCAAGAAACTTGAGAATGCAATCGCCTCCCACGCATATGATGTCAACCACGAAGTACCGCATAACAAATTTGGTATAGAAAATGTTCGCCTTTTAAAATCAATCAGCAGACCTTCCAAACTTGATGCCTATGAATCGTTATATATACATATATATCGCACCTCCGGTGCAATAACGACGTAAATGCAATTTTCTTAAATGTTGAGGAATCACGTTTAAAGTTTGCTTGCAACAACGACGCAAAGTGCAGTTATGTCATTGTTGTACTAAGATATACACTCTTTTTTTCTGAGCTTTTTTACGTTACGCGCGCAATTGACTATTGCGGCTTTATTGCTCCGAAAAGTTTTATAGACTTATCTTTGGTGTCAAAAACAAAATTGGGCCCTAGCAAAGATACAATTACGTCGATTTTACCACGTATAAAACTTTTAATTTGGGACATTATGTCGTTCTTAACTCAATTTCAGAAAAAATTGCAATTGCGTCGATATTCCACCGGAGGTGCGATTATGACAACCTGATGAATCTTGAACCAGGAGCAATTCAATCACCTTTGTTTGGTTGCTTAAAAACAATAACAAAATTATAAAAATATTTTTTTCATTTTCTTTTTGCACTGTTTCTCTTTTGTAATCTTGTTTAGTGTATAATTGACGATCGCTGATGATGGTTCCCCAGTGGTGGACCGAAATGCATATATAAATTATTAAATGTATTCTTTGTTTACGTAATGTAATTTGAGTATTTTATTTACGAATTTTGCGGTCTATAAGGAATCTAATTTTCAAACGTTTATATAAGCTGACCACAAACCGGCTTTAATTTAGTGATTAAATTTGACTAAAACTTTTTATACTTATATAATAACTTAATTAACTTACTGACCCTAGGCGGGTACTCTAAATTATTCAATATCTTACTACTAGTGCCTTTCGGCCTTAAGATATCTTATGAATTAAAAACTAGAACTAGTTAAAACTAAGAAAATTAAAAAAAAACTTAGTTCCAAAGATCATTTTGTGTTTTCTTAAAACTAATTAAAACTAATTAAAACTACTTAAAACTAGAGCAGCCACAATAGCTTTTGGATTTTTTTTTTTTTTTGTTTTTTAAATTTTATAATTTTTTTTTTTTTGATTTTTGTATTTTATAATTTTTTTTTTTTTTTTGATTTTATAATTTTTTTTTTTTAGGTTTTATACTTTTTTTGTTTTTTGGATTTTTGTGATTTTTTTGTTTGCCACTGTGCCCATGCCCACCCCCAATATCCTAAGACTTACACGCTAAACCTGTGTAAGCCAGCCATTGGCGACTCGCTATCATTATCAACTTCAAGTTGTTGCTCCGACAACCACCAGAATATTTTCGACGTTTTCACGACGATCGCGATCTGATACCGCCCTACTGAACCGAAGGAGCTCTTCAGCTTCTCCGCCTACTGCGGTGACGTCTCGGTTATAAAGGAGCCGTCGTTCCATGGACTTACGGCAGACGTGGTAGATTAGCGGAACCGCCAATCTATCCTGAATCAGACCTACCATATCCAAATATAGGAAAGCCTGCGGTGGGACAAATCCACTGAAGCGCGTTTTCTCCATATATTCAGTGTTTGGGTAATAAGCCCCAAAAATCAGGATATTGGTCGAGGTCATCGCTCTTGCAGTGTGACCACGAGTCAGTTTTATAATGAAGTTGTCGATCCTGTTTATTTGAGCCCCGTTGTAAAGGACCCCATTAGGATAATATTTTCTGTACTCCGACTCTGGTGTTCTGTGTAATCCAAGACAGGTACGCAGACACTCTCTCTCAAACACCCGAATCTTTTCCATTTGAGACGCTGTAACATTGAACCACACGGGGCACCCATAGACAATCATTGGCCTTATGAGGGCCATGTAGCAAATCACCTTCACTCTGCTATCAAGTTGACTGCTGTGAAACAGTCGCCTTGTCAGACCAAAAGCTCCTCTAGCCCTGGCCAGAGCAGCATCCATATGTTTGTTAAAATATAGATACTGATCTAGCCAGATGCCGAGGTTAGGTTAGGTTTAAATTGCTGTCAGGAAAACAAACTGACACACTTAAACCAATATTAGGTCCATTGTGATACCATAGATATTATGCGAGGGAGTACCTCACTTAGAGATGCCGAGGTACTTGACTACTACTTTGTTTGGCATTGGGTGGCCATGTAGATCAACGATCACCAGCTTTCGCCAGTTCTTTCTCGTATCCTGTGAGGCCCGAGCCAACGAGGTTCTAAACACAATTGTTTCCGATTTCTGGACGTTGATTTTCAACTTCCAATCATCGCAATATTGCTGGATCTTATCGAACTCACGCTGCAAAAGTATTCTGATGACTTCGATCTTTGGACCTGTTCTGTACGCAATAAGGTCGTCGGCGTCACTATAGCATGGTGAAGAGAACCAATTAGATCGCCGGTGAAAATGCTAAATAAAATAGGCGAATTCACCGCCCCCTGTTGTAGACCGTTCTGTATTTTAAAAGTTCTGGTAGAAGTTATATTGCAACTTTTGACAACAAACGTTCTACCATGAAGCATGTCATTAAGAATATAAAGCAGTATTTATATAATTGATAGCATTGTAATCAACGGCCAAAAGGAAATAGTTTTCTTCTGAGTTCAGTTTCAGACATCGAAAAAGTGTTTCAGGCTCTGTTATAAAACATGAATTTTGAGAAGCCTCCGGCGCATAGATCGCGATCACATACAAGCGCCTCCCCTGTTGGAGAGGGATGCATACGATATACGCTTCAAGCAACTGGAATCGGCGTACTTCACCACTATATATTACCTTATGAGCAATGCCCTTACGTATGAAGATCGCAACCCCACCCGCGAAAGTCGAGTTGGGTCGGTCCCTCCTTACGATATTGTAATTATTATTCGTCAAATTGTGATGCTGGTCTAGCCTAGTTTCGCTAACCATACATACATCGGGACGTTGGTCTTTTAACAACTCAGAGAAGTTGGCTCGTCGTTCTACCCTAACTAGCGAATTCACATTCACGGCTAGGATCTTGAAAGGCCTCTCCCGCAGCGCGCCCGTTAACCCAAAAATTGCGCAAGCGAAGGCACTGCACGGTAGATCAAATCCACCCTACGCGCCTGCTCACTTATTTACCGTGATAGTTCACTCATTTGTGCCTGAATGACACGCAAAGCGACCATCACCTCTGACTCCCCAGTAGCAGCCTTTGACACAGATGGCTGTGCGGCCGCTTTGTGAGGAGGCTGTACCGTTTTCCCAGCCCCCCCACGCCATTTGGGCTTAGGAGACTTCGTGAACGACGGCCCTTGGAATTGGTCTATCTGTTTGCTTTCCGTCATCCTTAGTTGCTGTTGGAGCAGCTGTTTTTGATTTTTTAATAATCTGGTATCGAGGACAACCCCGATAATTAGCAGGGTGCCCATCTCCACCACAGAGGACGCACTTCAGTAGGGTCTTGTCTTCAACCCTTGTCTCACCGAGCTTACACTCTTTGTCGTTGTGGTTCTTTCCACACTTGACGCACCTCGACTGCATTTGGCAGTTGAATGCGGCGTGCCCGAACCGTTGGCAACGAAGACATTGTAAAATGTCCCCGTGCCTGTTTAATTTTTCCCATCTTACCATCTGGTAGTCCAGGACGGAGATTTTCCTTAGACTCTCCAGACGGCTATTGGGTGATAGGGTGACGAGGAACATCGGCAATAGCCGCTTCTCCCGTCTTACCTTAGCCGTGGTGAACGACTTAACCCCGATAAACTCGAGATCGTCGCCCGCCAACCTGCGGAGTTTAACTAAGAGCTCCTCTGGGTCAGAGGTAGGCTCTACCCCTTTCAATAGCATTGTTTTCGGTTTCTCCTCTTTAGGAGTGAAACTAAAATGTTCGGTGGATGTCTCTTTCAACAACTCCCTAACGATCTTATGGTCACCAATGTTTTCTACTAACCACTCTACCACTGCACCACGGCCGCCCTTTCCTATAGTTTAGTTTAGTTTAGTTTAGTTTAGTTTATTTTGCAAAGTAAGGCAACATTAAGTATAAAAAAAAAAATGAAAAAAAAAAAAGAGATTTAACAAAGATTGCACTACATAAAAAATACATTAGAATACATTTGTTGTACTAAGTATTATATAAAACCAATTTTCTCATTGATAAAACGGATTTGCTATATAAATTGGACATTGTTTATGTATATTAGTACTTCCTGTGAATATTTTTATGTTGTCGACTGACGAAGGTGTAGCGAACCTTGCAGGAAGACATGGGGGTGGTAAATGTGTTGGTAGTACGAGTTGTGTTTGAGTTGAGAGGTGTGAGGTAGGTACCATTAGAGGCAGCGGCGGTGGTGGTAGAGTGAAGAGTTGGTTTGGGTGAGTAGAAGAAGGCAGCAATACGGGTTGCTGACGGTTAACTTGTTTAACCGAAGTCTTATACCGTTTTCGTTTGGGAAAAAAGAGTACCCTAAGGGTACTCTTTTTGCTGTCAAAAATTACTCTCAGAGCAAGTTTTGCTATTCTAGAAATTTTTTCGGAGTAAAAATCAGAGTACTCTAAAAAAAGGGTACTCTAGTTTTACCAAACGAAAACGGCATTAATCTTCTGCTTGGAAGACGTTTTTTTAGCTTTCTTTTTTTAAAGTAGAAAATCAGCCTTCGTTTTTTGGCAGCTAGTGCTAATGCATGTTTTAGTATCTGAGTTCGAACAAGAATTATTTAGAACGCTCAACCTTTCGGCTTCTAAAAGGTTTTGCGAATCAGTGTTCATATTGCTTAATGAGTTTAGTGGAGGACAAGCATCCACGTTGTCAAGTTGTAATAACTCCTCATGCATTGTAACAGAATTGGTATTGTCAGCTACTGACGACATGTTGTTGACATTGTTGATTTTAGTGTTAGCAAGCCTTATCTCATCAATAGCTTCATTAACTAGCGATATGGTTGCACAGACTTCGTCAGTTATACATATTAAGCTATTCTGAAATACTTCGTTGACAGAATTACTTGTAGTAGCGCTAGAGACGATATCGATTGTCTTATTAGTATTAGCTTTTAAGTAGTCCAGTTTCGTAGCATTGTCATTTATCTCTTTACTTGCGATTATAGGTACTATAAGGCAAGTCTTGCAATCGTGCAGAAAAAAAAATTTGAGATAACAACTAAACATGACATTACGATGATAGAGAATACGAAAAAAGTGGGTCCTACAATTCTGTCTGTCTGTCTGTCTGTGTGTGTGTATGTCTGTCTGTCTGTCTGTCTGTCTGTCTGTCTGTCTGTCTGTCTGTCTGTCTGTCTGTCTGTCTGTCTGTCTGTCTGTCCGTATATGGATCTACAGCCTAAACTGCTTGACCGATTTTCTTCAAAATTTGCAGTTATGGTCTCTGGAATAGCCTACAGAGGGGTTTTTGGAATTGGGTCTCTAGGTCTTGAAATAACGGTACCTGCCATACAACCGATTTGACAATACCTGTTTTTCTCGAAAACGGCTCTAACGATTTTGAATAGGAATAGCCTACAGAGGGGTTTTTGGAATTGGGTCTCTAGGTCTTGAAATAACGGTACCTGCCATACAACCGATTTGACAATACCTGTTTTTCTCGAAAACGGCTCTAACGATTTTGATAAAATTTTACGTGAGGTATTATTTTTTAATAACTGTTCTAATGATGTAAAAAATTTTTTTGGAGAAAGCCTAAGGACGGTACCCCCCATAGTACCGTTTTTTTCAAAACCGACTTTCTCGGTAATGGCTGACACGATTTTGACGAAATTTCATATTTAAGAAGTACTAAGTTGTTTGAGAAAGATTGCATGTCTACATTTTAAAAATATAGTTTTTTCGAATTTTCATTAATTTAAAAAAAAAAAAAAATTGTTTTTCCGAATATTTTCCAAACGATATATTTGATTTATTTCAAATTTTTTGTCAATACATCTTTTAGCAAGATCTTAAAAGTTGTGTACTTGAATTTTGAAAACCTCATTTTTTAAAAAAATTTAAAATAAAAAAACATTTTGCTCTGTCTTAAGATTTTGGTATTTTACTTAGCAAACGATCGCAAGTTCGTGCGACCCAGTCGTGCCCGTTTTTTTTAATTGCTAAAAGATCTGAGAAATAAGTATTTCAGTAATCATATCATATCATAACCATAAGCAAAGCAGAAATCAAAGAAAGTTATTTAACGTGGGGAGGAGAATCGAAAACACAATACAACGTATAAAGAATCAATAATCTTATGGTTAAACAAAGCAGAATAGGTGTGAGAAATTAATTACATGAATTGTTTTGTCTTTCTTTTAGGGTGGTGCATAGTGGTGGTAGTAGGCCAAGAAATATTTTATGTGCAATTGAACATCTGATCATACTGTTCTGATTGAGGTACTGAAATTTCAATTTGAAGGGATAAAATGAAATTGCTACGTTGCAAGCAAATTTCATTTCAAATTCATAAAAAATTGAAATTTGTATTAATGAGCAGACATTTTTTTTTGTTTTGAATTTATTATTTGATATGTGGAAAATGATATTGAAGAACATTTTTTCTGAAATGTTGGAATTATAGTTGATAAAAGTAAGTATAGAAATGCAAGGTTATGATAGATAAAAACAAATCGGAAAAGGGTGGAAAACGTTAGTATTTTAATAAATAGATTTTTTAAAAGTAAAACTATAGGCAACTACAAAAAAAGTGTATTTTTTTCCGAATCACCCAGGAGGTAAAATACAAGATTCTTTTTTTTTAATGAGGTTCCCCAGAAGGCCTGCCCCGCTAACTACTTTGCATGCTTGATTTGCTTGATTTGTCATTGATATCATCAATATACAAAACGTAAAACTATTTCACAAAATAACATAAAACGAATTCAAATAACTTAAAAAAAATCAACAAAAAAGCATAATATAACAAAATAACAAAATGATTAGCTAAGGGAATTGAATATTGCACAAGTTTGTAAAAAATAAAAAAGCAAAAGAAAAGGAAAAAAATAATTGCACTTCATATTGCATAGAAAAAAAGGAAAAAACGGAAAGAAAAGCAGAAAGAATACTTAACTAAGAAAAAAGAGAAAAAAAGGTAAAATAAATAGGAATTTACAAAAAATATATACAAAACAAAAAAGTAAAACAAAACAATAAAATGACTAGTCATGTCAGGTCCAAGTTCAGTTTTTAAGGTACCTATAAAGAAAACGAGGTTAAATTATTTATTTAAACAAAAATTTTTAGCTTTTGGACACATATACATTTTTTATTTACATTTGAAAAACATTATTTACATTACACTTTAAAAATTACTTAGAATACTTAAACATACTTTTTTTATATTTTTTAGTCCCACGAAGCTCCTTGTTTGTCTTTTTTATAGAGAACAACATCATTCTTTGCAAAAGGCATCTGACAATTGTCTCTTTATGTTCGGCGTTAGGGCAGGGTATTTCCAGGTTCGCATCTCTGGAATCGCGTACAGTTTCCATCCATTTTTCCATGAGGTCTTCTATGTGCTGTTTTCTTCTGAAGTTTTCCTCAAAAACCCTCTGCACTTTCTCAGCCAATTTTTCCAGCTGGATTGTGGGAACAGCTAGCGATCCGAATTCTGATGTAGCAACGGTGCTGACATAGGCCCTTAGTTCGATCAGTTCGAGTTGATCTCTCCTTTCAACCGAGCTGCTGATCATGAAGTTGGAACAGGCTTCACACTTCAGTTTGGACTTGAGCTTGCCAGCTGCAAAGCCTGCGTAGTAAATTGCTGCCATCTTTTGCATCTGCTCACTGGGTTCACTGGGTTCTAGTCCAACCTGTGGTGAATCTTCTTCCTCATCCACTTCCATGTTCCACTTTATGCAGTCCTCGCAATGGCAGTCGTTGTCATCATCATCATCGATATCTTCAACATCGACGGGATCTCCAGGCGAGGCGCTAGTAGATAGTCCTCTATTGTTTCTACGACTTTTGACTTCTCTTTGTCTTTTGTCGTTTTATCGCTCCTCGGCCATGTCAGCTGTGCTAATTAGAGGCTGTGCTCCAGCATCTTCATATCCCGAGTGTTCTGGTGCGCTATAGTGCTGAAACATGACCAGCTTCAGATTTCTTATGAACCTCCACACCGATGGTTCCCCTTTATAGGATCCTCTGTTTGATCGCACCATCGAAAACAGGTTTTTTGCGACATCGGTGTTCAGGTGCGCCAATAGGAAAAAATTCTGTTCTTTACTTTTCAGAAAGTGCCACATCTGAATTATCCCTATTAGCGTTTGCTTTAATCCCTTAAAGCAAGGTGGAATTGTATGAGTGCTGCTGCTTCTCCAACTTGAAACCCATTCAATACAGCTTTCTAGGTATTCCAAAGTGTCGGTGTCATCCGATAGCACTTTCTTATTCGGATTTTTCGAGTATTTTTGGCCGGTATTCAATATGTCAAACAGCACATTCATTCTCTGAATAAATGCAGCTGTTGACTCGGCCTGTTTTTTAAACTGCTCTGTTTTATATACATTGCATTTGATGGCACAAAGAATCCCGGTGTAAACGTTGAAGCTGAAGATTTGAGTGGCCAGCTTCACGGAGAACTTCTCAAATGGCTTCGGACTGATGTGAGACGCTTTAAGTTTATAACAGACTTGAAAGTCCCCTTTCGAGTCTTCGTTATAAAGTTCTTTGATGGGTTTCCACTACGCAACATCGTCATTGATTTTTATGTCGTGTTTTACTAAAATATTTCGGATGCTCTTGAATAGATGGCAGTAATCATAAAGTAGAAACACTTTATGATCGTCTACTTCTATGTAGGGCCTATCTATTGCATCCCAGTCGACTCCGAGCTTCTTGTATGCGAGAACGTTGTTCGATCCCTGATCGCAACTTGTCGCAACAACGTTCAGCCTACATTCCATGACTTTTTTAAAGGTCTCTTTTATGATCCTTGCTAGCATGTCTCCTTTCGGTGATCCGACATAGTAGGAGATGGATTGTTTCCAATTTCTGTTTAGCCCTCGCAAAGTAAATACCATTACTTTGAATGCTATCAGATTCGTCCGTCCATGTTCTCCGAAATCATTATACCCGTACTGAATGTCGTCCTTGTTGTTGTACTCCTTTTCCTGTTCAACCACCATTTCGTCGAACATGAGTACACATTTCCGGTCCATTTCCGTCATGTCTTCCGCTTTCTGCCTGAGCATGTGCATCACGGTCTCAGTCAGGCCTGTCTTAAGGCTTATTTCGGAGTGCCGTCGATATATGGTACTCACAGCTGGTAGCTTAAGTCGCGAACTAATCGAAAACGCATAACACGTTGGAGACTTAAAGAAGATTTTTAAGAAAAAATCTTTTTCTTTAAGAGTCCAATGTGATCTCTTTTCGTGTAAAAGCTGTGCCAAAACGAAAGTAAGGACTTCTTCTTTCGAATCTTCCAGCTTTTCTTCGACCGCTTTTCTTAAAATATACCTCTCGCTCTTTCTAATATGGCGAGGGGTGTAAGTGGTTACGCCGCAAGGTTTTTTGGGGGTCGTAGATTTCTGGGGGTATGGCGACTTTGTAAAACGTCTATGAACGGGAGACGGAAGTTGTGAGGGTGAAAGTGGAGTATCCTCCGGAAGGTCTTGAAAATTATAGTCCCAGCTATAAGTCTTAGTGGATGTAGATGCCAAATTCTGAAGAGGAACATTTGGACTTACTGGAATGTTTTCGAACTGTGTATTCAAACATGTTCTAGAAGTGGTTGGTTGGAGTTTTTTCGGCATTTTTGGGCCTTGGGGAGTTTTAAAAGAAGAATCAGGAAAATTCTCCAAAATTGTATCTTAGGCCTCATCTGAAACAAAAGAAGTAGACAGGCCTGAACTGGTGCAAGGGGTTTCAAAAGTAACATTAGAACTTGAAGTGTTAAAAAAAGAATCTTTAGCTCCTGCACTTGTATCGGCAGAGCTCGTAGTCGATTTTTGTGCAGAAGTTGTTGCCGATTTTTGGGCAGAAATTGTTGTTTTGATGCTTTGAGCTTTAAAGGACTATTCACATGAGCACGACCAACGAACGACGAATAAATCAAGAAATTAGATTTTAAACTAAAATCATGGGAGTGATTATTTACGAGTGGAGCGATCGAGTTGGATTGAGCATGGTTAGATGATACTGAAGATCGGAAATGGTTCGAGGAACACGACGGAGACGTTTGAGCTTGAGTGACTGCATCTTCAGAATGAACAAGCGAATGATGGCGTGATCTGCACCCCCGACAACGAAACGAAGAGCGCCCTTTTGCATGACCACACTTCGCTTTCAATGCACCTGCCATTGCTTATTGAAATGAATAATTTAGTTCGATAACAAGCAAACCCCCAAGTATTATGAGTTTATGAATTAATTTAGTTAGAAAACAAGCAAGTAATATGTGTTCGTATAGCGAGATAACTCACGTATTTTCGATCTTTTCTAACAAAAAATTGTCTTAAATTGTTCTTTGCATACGGCTTGGAAGGACCAGATGTTTGCGGTCTCACTTGGGGAAAAAATATAAAAACTGTACCTAAAAAAAAGAAGTGTAAATGACAAAGACCATGCTGCTCTTAACTTCACTGTGACTTTATTACAACTGAACATTCTGATCTGAATACATACTACATGTTATCTAGCTGTGTACATTCTATGTATTAACCGAACGGTGATGCGAACGGGTGAAAGCAAAGGAAAAATATACATGAGTGACAGTATAGCGTAAGGCTAGCATTGTTTGGTTTTTAAACGATTTGAGTTAAATTGAATGAAAATTGAATTGACTTAGGTTGAACTTATTTGAGTGATTATTTCTAAACACTACCTGTGTAGTCTTCGATGACCCTCCAGTTCCTTATTTTGGCATCAAACCATCTGTGGTCCCTCTTTGCCCTGCTCTTCTAAAAGTTGGGGTGTTTCCTGTATTAACTACACTAAGGCCACGTCTCGCCGCCATCTCAAGTATTTGCCTTCCTCGGGAGTCCGTAGTTGGCATGCCCCATTCATGATTTCTCCATCGATCTCACATATGAAATCATATATTTCCCCTAGTTTTTGTGAGAAATCATCCATCCGATCATTAGGACTAAGGTATACGCTGATTATTGTGGTCCCTGCGCTTTTTATCCATGTGAAGCCTCTTTCTGATTCTTTGTTTTCAATGGTTATGCCTTGACTTGGAATCCATAAGGCAGCGGTTCCTAAAGTGCCAGAGATCCAGGTTTGCTTGTTTTTGATGTCGTATTGCTCACTTATGATGATGACGTCCGCTTGTAGCTCACTTATAAGCTTCAACAGAAGGTTGTCCGCCGTTTGGCTCCTGTGGACGTTTGCTTGTAGTATTCTGGTCATTTTGAGAAAGCCGTTTTCATCTTCTCAAGTGCCTGTCGAAATACTTTGCACTTTCCCGATCTATGTTTGGGATCCGTTGGGCATGGTTGATTTTCGACGGTTGCGCATAGATAGCACTTTGGGAGCTCATTGCAGTCCTTCCTTTCGTGATCAGAACTCCCACATTTAAATCACATTTCTTACTTTCTTCTATCAGGTCCGGTGCAGTTTGCTTGCATATGCCCGTAACCGAGACACTTGAAGCATTTCGTGACCTCTATTCTGCATTTTATCCTGCATTGGCACCATCCTATTTTTCATATCGGGTTTGTCCGCTCGTTGATTTGTATTATTGCCATCTTCAAGGCGCTTCTATTTTTTTCAGTCATAAAGATTTTGAAGTCAGCCAGTTGATCGCCCATTTTCTTTTTTATGGCTTCCTGAACCTCTTCAAGAGTGGTGAATTCGTCAAGATATCTTATTTCCAGAATAGCTTTCTGTTCAAGGTTCCGAATATTGGCTCTCCCTTCTTAAATATTTTCAATCGTTTTTTCAAAAGCTGTTCGGTTCTTGGCCTTTGGTCCTAGTTCCAAAAGCACATGTCCCGCTTTTGTTTTCCTGACGGTTTTTATTGTAGTTTCTGTATCTTCAGGATTAACCTTCTGTTTGATCTCTCGGAGTATATCACTAAAGCTTCCAACCTCATTTGGTTGAATGAGTATTGCTTCAGCTCTTCGCCTCCGCCTCCGCTTTCGTTTCTTTCTTTTTTGGTCAATAGCCGTTTTACCCTTTGTTAGTGTTTTCGCTGTGGCTCTGTGGTTTTAGCTACTTGTGCATAATTCGAATTTGTTAAATTCTTTTGCTTTGCAGAGTTAGATTGTTGTCTTTCTTGGCTTCCATCGCAAATCGAAGACTTCCGGGTTCGTTTGCCTTCCTTTTTTTTAAGTGGACTGGAAAGAGGTTTCTTAACGCATTGTGTTTGTCTACATATTTCCATCCTTGATTATTGGAGACTTTTCCGCTTCCTCATGCGGTTTATCTTTCGGAGGCTTCGCGGCTACCTTGGACAAGCAGGTCTTTCTCTTCCTCTGGTGAGTGTATTTCATTTTGTCCATTGAGTCATCTATCTTTTCAATTCCTGTGTGTGTGTGTGTGTGTGTGTGTGTGTGTGTGTGTGTGTGTGTGTGTGTGTGTGTGTGTGTGTGTGTGTGTGTGTGTGTGTGTGTGTGTGTGTGTGTGTGTGTGTGTGTGTGTGTGTGTGTGTGTGTGTGTGTGTGTGTGTGTGTGTGTGAGTGTGAGTGTGTGTGTGTGTGTGTGTGAGTGTGTATTTCCCTCGTTGTTTCAAAATATTTATATATAACATTCTAGATTTGTTACGTGCAATATAATATCGAATGGCTGGTGGTATGCTGTATTTTATTGTTCCAGGACAAAAATAATTTCAAACAAAATAAAATTAGTTTGGGTTACGTCACACGTTTTGTTGCTCGCCAGAATAGTTCACCTCACGCTTTATTAAAAATTTAAATAAGTTGAGCATTGGCGGTGCAACCGTGGCATGATGGTTAGCATATCCACCTGCTAAACGGTAAAAGCGCTTTCTCGATTAGCCATTCGGAGTCGGCTGATTCCATTCGCTCACTAAGGCATTGGTTGTGAGAAATGCGATAGGCCCTGGGGCCACTCGCTCTGTTGCACCTCCCTATTTATTTATTCATTTATTGGTGGTGAATCATTGAATGACTTTCATTGCAAATAAGTAAAACTGCAACTAAATGATTTTATCTTAAGTTGAAAAATATATCATCACGAATCGTATTGCAAGGGAGAAAAGAGTCTGGCAAAGCATTCCACATACAGGTTCTTACTCACTTACTTACTTTGGTAGGCAGTGCATTTTGGGGTGAACCTGGGTCTCAACCAATAGCTTTCGATAATGGATTCGATAAAGTAGTAAAAAAAACAAGCTTTCTATAGTTTTGCACTTGAGGTCGGTTGAGTTCTTTTTCATTTGATTGCGCTACCTAAGACTAGATCTTCTATTCTTCCCCACATATTGCCTTCTCATACGGGATCAAAGATCATTCGGAGTAGTTTTCTTTCGATTTCCTCACCCGCTTTCGATAAGGTCTGTGCTACCGCATCGTAAAGTAAGACTGGCATGATGATGATGATCAAGGTTTTTTAAAAGGTTACAATTTGATTTTTCTAGAATGGGTACTTTGTTTTGTCCTAATTAACCATCAAACTCATTTTTGCCTCTACTTTTTCAATGCTCGCATAAGCACCAATGACATCACGCTTAATGCTTCCCATTACTTCAATTAGGCGAGGAATTGTACAGATGACGTTGACATTTGAATCAGCAGTTTAAGGTCATCGACACTCATTAATTTCTTACTTCTATCCTTAAGGCGGTAATTATTGTTTTACTAGTTTGAAGCTCTGTTGGAATTTCTGAAAGTTTGCGTTTGTTTTACTACATATTATTGCTGCTTTCCTTTATCGGTCATCTTTGCATTATAATTTGTTTCACTGTTTATTTAATTTAATTTCTTTGATTGTTGATAAGATGCAACGAAAAAGTTTATTTATAGAAATTTCTGTAGTTCTTAGACTATAACTATTTTGTCTGCAAATGAGCTAATAAAAGCACCAACTCCCCACAAGATCAGGGTTGAAATTTTTTTTTTCGATTTGTATAGGTACGTATCTTTCCTTTCTTCTAATATTTTTATTTCTTTAGGTACTCCTTTTTTCCTACGCCACTGTACTTAGTGCATTCCTTTACGATTGATCGTACTTCATCCCCTTCTGTAGCTTCAGAGCAAAAATAGAGCACTGTATTTTTATAAATTTACTGTCAGTATTTTTAACTGTTATCTTCTTATTTTTTCAAGGCTTGTGCTGTGGAAACGAAGTCAGTTGGATGGACTCTCGGGGAAAGGAAATATATTTGTGGCGTGAAATGATGAGCCGACCAAATTTTTGGGTGGAGGGAAGTGTTCAGCTAAGATCAGAGTTCAACGAAAAATGATTTGCAAAAGTCAATCATTATAAACTTCAGTATAAATTACAAATTCTTATTAAAACAAAAGAAACTCAAAAAGTTAATAAATTTTTTTTTAATTTAAACAATATCTCATTTTACTCTTTAATGCTTTACGTCAATATAATATCGAATGAGTGGTGGTATTCTGTATTTTATTGTTCCAGTATAAAAATAATTTCAAACAAAATAAAATTAGTTTGGGCTACGTCACACGTTTTTGTTGCTTGTCAGAATAGTTCACCTCACGCTTTACTAAAAATTTAATTAAAAAAAAAAAAAAATTAAAATTTAATTGATGATGTTGAGCATCATCATCCAAAATTGCGTCATCTGGATCTATTCCTAGTGTCAGAAGTAAGTTTTTGTTCTCTGTCGTCCTTTGGAGTTTAATACTATAAAGGTCATTTTGATCTTTTCTCCTGAAAATTTTGTTTATTTCCGGAAACATACTCGGGTTGTTGGACTGCACAGCCCGAATCTTATTGTACAAGAAACATGAAATGGAAATTTTATAGTTTTCTTTAATAAGTTGTTGGAGATTTTTGATCTGTGACCTCAGAGTTTTAATCTCCAAATCGTGTCGGTCAGTAAACCACCTGTGCAAGAGTTTGAGTCTCGACAGGAGCACACTTTTTTGTTTGTAGAGTGCGTCTATTGTCGCGTTTCTGTACATGTTCATTGGATCGTTTTGCCTTTACTAAGGAATTGTCCTGTCCATTGTTCTACGGATTGCATCCTCCATACTTTGCAGGTATCCATCGATCTCAACGTTCGACAAATTCCTGTTGCATGGCGGCGCAATACCGTTTAAACGAAGTTCCCTTGAGACGGCACCGGAAAAACGCGGCCAACTTGTCTTACCGTAGTTGTAAGAGTGGGTCGGCACGTACTCCTCCAGTTCCACAAGGTCGTTCGGAAGTAGTATGACGGCGGCAAGCCCACAGTGGTCACTGTCGTACTCAACCGTCGCGTCGTTAAACAATTTTTCGTCCGTCGAAGAATGTCGTCGGTTAGTTTAAGTCTTGAGTCTAAAAGCAATAGATTCAAATATGAACCACTTCGTGGATATGAAAAAAAAAAACAATTCAGTATTCCCTACCTTCCTTGTGCCCTTTTGGTTGAACAGCTCATAGATCCTCAAATAATCACAGGAATCCTTGCAGTTATCGAAGTTAAACCAAGCCTTATTAAATTCATTTCTTATTCAAAACAATGAACATTCGCTTTTTATCCGCAACAATTTTGGTGCGGATGAGAAACGTCAAAAATTGTATGGACTGCGGATGAGCAACGGATTCGGTAATACGACTTTTTTAACCTGTATTATCAACAATCTTTCACTTCCACAACGTCGGATTCAGTGCGGGCTCGATAATAGCAAAAATATACAAACTCGTGCGGATCGCTTCCGCAGTCCATTTTTCGGATTCTATAATCGGGGTGTTTATTTATCTCCGGAAACATACTCGGTAGGGTAGTCGTTATTTTCAAAAGTTGGATTTATTTAATGAGCACCCTTTTTTTTGTTCCTTGGCTTCTTTAAACATTTCCCTATTTTTTTTACGACCATATTAACACGTGCCGCATTGAGCTTAAAGCTGACGCTCTTAGAAAGTACATGTATGAATTTGTATATGCTACTTTCTCTTTCTTGAATTAATTTTTTTTACTATGTAGGCGTAAATGGAATTCAAAAATCATTTTTTTACTTCTGGCAATCAAAACTTAGCGTTCAATTGAATGTTTGCAAATATATCATGAAAACATCTATTTTTGGTAGGTGCAATAATTACATCTTTAATGAGACTTACTTACTTTAATGAGAAATATAAAAAAATTAACAACTTAGTTCTGTGTTGTGAAACAAAATTAACACAGATAATGGAAACGGAACACAATAACACTGAATCACTGAAAACACATATTGACTCTATAGCCAGGAAAAACATTGCGGGGGATATTGTTCTCCATGGAATACCACTCTGCCAAAATGAGAACCTTACAGATATTTTTAATAAATTCTGTTCAACACTGAATATCGATTCACTGCTACCGCACTACATCCTACGTACCAAACCGAAAAATAATTTACCATTCAGCGCGATTATTGTCAGATTGCCGCATGAAAACGATAAAAATTATGTTTTAAGGAGAGTAGGGTGATGTGGTCATAAATGCACCAGTGGTGCAAGATGCACCATAGCTATATTTGCCAAACACGCCACTGTATTGGCGTATGGCTCACTCAAATGTATCCGTTACTTCCAGTTACCACGGTAGAGTTCAGTCTGGTAGTGTTTCTCTTAGCTGTCGCACGTGTGCGGAGATTTTTTTACTTTCATAGCGAAAAACGAAAAAAAGAAGGTGAGTTAATTTTTGTAATATTTCCATGAAATTCCAGTGTTAGTTCATTTGAAAGTACTAAAAGATTTGCTTGGACTTTTGTTCTTATTTTCATGTGAAGATTGCGTAGTTTTGTTACGTTCTTTTTGAACAGCTATAATTTGTATCAAAAATTCCATGGTGGTGCAAAATGCACCAAACAAGCATAGTTCTCAATGCACACTCAATGATCCTACTGTATCGGGACCTACCAAACGGCAGCACTCCTTATATAAATTTTCCGAATCCCTGGGTTCACTATATATTCGTTGAAAGGAATTATTATTTGTTATTTAGTTTTGTTTCTTTTTTTTTGAGAATAATTTATTTTTGTTAATTTTTTGTGTGATATGAAGTCTTTCGGTTTATTTTTATTTATTGTTTTTCTGTTTACTTTTGTTTTAATAAAAAATAGTAATGCTTTAAATCAATTTGTGGTGCATTAAGCACACTGGTTCATTGTGGACATATGACTGGTGCATTTAGTACCAACCATGGTGCTCTATGCACCATTTGCCATTTTTCGAACAATTTATGTTTACTTCAAATTTTCAGATCATATTGACAGTTGAATTTTGTAAATATTTTCAGAACTAATCTATCAAAAGGATATCAAAAAGCCAACTAGAAACGACTTATTTTAAAAAAGTTATGATCATTTGAAAAGAGGGTGGTGCATCTATGACCACGTCACCCTAAGTGAATACTACAAATCGACGTCTCGCTTGGTTACACTTCATGATCTTGGCTTTGAAAACAAAAACTCATTTGTGAGGGTGTATGAGTGTCTCACAAAACATAATCATGCTGTCTTTCGAAAAGCTAATGATCTGCGAAGGAGAAAGCAAGTGCACTCTTAGACTACTGGCCCATGCTGTAAAAATTATGGGTCATTTGAACCACCAGGTGACCTATCTAGAACGATATAAGAGCATAAAATAATAAGATTCAGCACTATGCCGTCACTTGTAAGCTGTTCAACTGAGTGCAGGTGAGAATTCGAAAGTACAGGTAGAGTGAGTACATTTTGGTCACATATTTTTGTACGGCATTCTTACCACCGATAGGTCCATGAAAAATAATAAGAAAACGCACAGTGCCGTAAAAAAATGGTGAGCCACAAAGTCGGATTTTTTTTTTATTTTCCGACAATCACCAGGGTAAATTTGGTCATTTGATTTTATACGGCATCTATGTCATACTATTGCAATACTGCTTCTAATCCATTATTCCGCAACGCCGTACAAAAATCATGCGACAAGGGTAACAAATCTAGGGTTGCCACCCCCTCTCTTTCCGTGGTCCAGGGGGTGATTTGACACAACATGAAATAAATTTATTTTGAAAGTATTTTATGCATAGATAATATTTTTTCATATGCCGTACATTTTCGTTGGTCCAAAGGGGAAAAAAAACTGAAAAAGAAAAAATCAAAAAAAAAATTCATATAACGAAATGTAAGGTGAAATTTTTTTTATACGGCATTTAAATAGTTTATTTGTACTAATTTTCATAGTCTTTTCGTGATTCAAGGTTCCTAGTTACAAACTACATATGGTTTGTATACTATCGATTTATACCAAAATATAGTTATTTTGTCACTGATAATTCCAAAATACACAATATTTTTGAGAAGTACTCATGACACTGAAGTTAGCAGACACCTGTAAAATTTGAGCTTTTATTTCAGAAATGAATAAGTGGAAAAAAAAATATTTTAAGAATTTGTGCTTACAGTTTTTTGAATTATGTAGATGTGTGTTTGAAATCTACCTTTTCATTTACTTGATTACAATAAACTGTGGTGGGGCATAATACGTTTGTTGCAGATCCACTACTCATGGAACAAACTTTTAATGTTCTGCAAGAATATGTATGCGTTTTTTACAACGTAAAAGCAAGAAAAACTGTAAACGAAGCAAGGTGTATCATATTTGAAAGGATTTATACGCCGAAAAGTAGTAATGAAGCTTTCAAAAAGACAGCTATGAGATTGGAAGCAACATCGTTTCCCCCTTGTTTCTGGGAGTTGGAGAAACATCTGAAGAGAAGTACCTACATAGCACAGATTTGGTGTAATGCCTACAAACAAGTACCGTCGATCTTGTTTCCAATAAACTATGGTTGGGTTGTTAATGACGGTCGGTACGATTTCAATTGGTTTCACGGCGAGGAATGCCCCCAAAAAGTCTGTGACATAACGGAACCGGATGAGGAATCAGGCGAAGAAGATGATGACGTCATAGGTAAATAAGTCTACATCTTTAATTTGTACGTAAGACTTTGATTTTGACAAATACATATTTATGTTTCAGAAAATAATAGAGAAGATAATTCGGACGTCGATGAAGACGTTGATTCCGATGACGACTCAGCAAATGATTCCGATACTGAATAAATTTATCGAATTTTTCTAAAAAATAAATTTTTTTTTTATTATTATCATTAAATATATAGAATTTTTCTAAAATATTATTGTTTTATTTATTCACATCATTACCATGAAACAAATCAATTATATGTATGTATCAATAATGTTTGAAGTATATATTAAACCAAAAAAAAAAAAAAAACTGTTGATACTGGGATTGACAGTTTCAATTCTTGGACATAATATACACACCGTTTCAGTTCAGTTAGACGTCATAGTGATTTTATCATATTATCAATTATTTTCTTCAAAAATATGTTAATGCCGTACTCTATCAGATGGCCATAAAGTACCCTTAAAATTGTAGCGTCACTTTCATCAGCCTAAAAGATATGGTCTGCATAAAAATGTACGGCATCATTTTTTCCTAATTTATCTATGTTAATACTATTTAAAACAAGGGATAAAACGTAAAAAACTGCTATATTTCATTAATCTATGATATTGTAACGTGCGCTTAGTTCGCAAAAATAAAACTTCACTTTTTATTTATTTCTACCACTTTATTCAGTATTTATACTTTATTCGAACTCAACTCGACTATTGGACTATCACTGGTTAACAACACTTCACTCTTAACTTTATCACTCTATAATCAAAAACTGACTGCTCGTTGCGTCAGCGGTCCTATTTATATAGAACAACACTCATCTAGAGCGTTCCAGTTTCTTCTCCATGGTTTCCACATCTGCTGTCAAAAATCTCTACACTCACACACACTGGCTTACAAGCAATGCCTGTCATTTTATACCTTTCCATTATAGTGTTGCCAGTTGTGTTTTAGGTTGAACGTTTTCGATTAGGAAATTGGTATAAATGTTGGGTGTTCATTACACTGCCCCCTCCTTAAGATTTTTCGTCCCGAATAATTCCATCTGCAGCCTCGCCACTATATCGATGCAGCCGGTCACAATGAACTACTTTTAACTTGCCTCTTAATCCTCTTTGGATGCGGTAAACCACGTCGTTAATCCTCGTGACAACAGTATAAGGACCTTCCCAGTTCTGCTGAAGTTTCGGTGACAATCCCTTTTGACGATGAGGATTATAAAGCCACACACGATCTCCTGCTTGGAATCCTGCCGTTGTCGCTTTTGTGTCGTACCGTGTCTTCATCCGGTCGCTGTAGGTTTTCATCCGTTCCCTTGTTCTTTTATGGATGTCAGCGAGTCTCTCCTTGAGGTCATCCACATACTCGTTCGTGTCCTGTGGCTCCTCTGTGGGGCATCCAAATTTGAGTTCGCTGGGCAGCCGCATGGTTTTCCCGAACAGGATGTCAGATGGTGTTTGTCCTGTCGAGCTATGTACTGCACTTCTATAGGCCATCAGGAATAGCGGTACGTGCCTATCCCAGTCTCTTTGGTAGTCGCCTACGACCTTGGTGAGGTGTTCTTTCAAGGTCCGGTTGAATCTTTCAACCATCCCATCAGATTGTGGATGAAGCGGTGTGGTTCTGGTCTTCTTGATGCCAAGTAGTCCGCACACTCCTTGGAAGATGTTTGACTCGAAGTTCCTCCCTTGGTCGGAATGAAGTTCCATAGGCACGCCAAACCTACTTACCCAGTTAAACACAATCTGGTCGACCACCGTTTTGGCTTCTTGATTTGGGATGGCATACGCCTCAGGCCATTTGCTAAAATAGTCCATTACAACCAGAATGTACTTGTTTCCAGCATTGGTCTCTGGAAAAGGCCCAGCCACATCTACTGCAATCCTCTCAAAAGGCGATCCAACGTTGTACTGATGCATCTTACCTTGAATCTTCCTACCAGGTCCTTTGGTTGCAGCACACTTGTCACAAGTTCGGCACCACTTCTCCACGTCATCTCTAGCATGTAACCAGTAGAACCGATGTCGCACCTTCTCCAGTGTTTTGTTAACTCCCAGGTGACCTCCAGAAGGCCCGTCGTGCATCTCCCGAAGAACTTCACTGACTTTCGATTGCGGTACGATCAGCTGCATCACATATGATTTACCGTCAGCGGACTCCCATCTTCGCCTGAGGACACCTTCTTGCACATATAGTGAGTCCCACTGTGCCCAATAGGCTTTGAGAACTGGACTCCTGTCAGAAATGTCTCCCCATTAAGGTTTCTCTTCATTTTCTTTCCATGCGAGAATGGGTTCGATATCTGGATCCTCCTGTTGAGCGGTCCTCACTTCCTCATTGCTCCATCCGCATATGGGGTCAGCTCTTAGTCGCTGAGCGGTAATATTTTCTTTGTTTTCTTGTCGCCTACAATGCTTGCAATCCTCTTTGCAAGGTCTTCGGGACAATGCGTCGGCGTTTGAGTGCAGCTTTCCTCTGCGGTGTTGAATCTGGTAATCATAAGTCTGCAGTCTTTCTATCCACCTTGCGACTTGACCTTCTGGATTTTTGAAGTTCAACAGCCAGTTCAGAGCACCATGGTCTGTCCGCAGAAGGAATTTCTGTCCATAGATGTACTTATGGAAGTGCTTTGTTGCCAAGATAAGAGCTAGAAGTTCCCTTCTGGTCACGCAGTAGTTTCTTTCGGGCTTCGAGAGGACCTTGCTGTAATATGCCACCACTTTCTCTTCGCCATCATGCACTTGGGATAGTACCGCCCCGATTCCAACGTTGCTTGCATCAGCATCGATGATGAATGTTCTCCCAGGTGTTGGATGTGCCAGCACTGGGGCGTTACAGAGGCGGTATTTGAGTTCCTGAAAAGATTTCTCACACTCACCTGACCACTTAAACTGCTTCCCTTTCTCGGTGAGCTGATGCAAACTCTTTGCAACTCCAGCAAAGTTCTTAACAAATCGTCGGTAATATGTGGCAAGACCAAGAAAGCTTCGGAGTTGATGTTTGTCCTGTGGTGTTGGCCAATTTTTGACGGAGTCAACTTTTTCAGGATCAGTCTTCACTCCTTGGGAAGAGATGATGTGTCCCAAATACTTAACTTCGGTTTTAAAGTGCACATTTTTCTGGATTCAGTTTAAGGTTAGCCTCTCGAAGTCTCTGAAACACGGCTTTTAGATTCTTGCAATGTTGGTCAAATGTTTTCCCGTAAACAATGACATCGTCCAAGTAGACAAGGCACGCTTTCCACGTCAGTCCTTGAAGAACGCACTCCATCAAACGCTCGAATGTCGCCGGAGCGTTGCATAGCCCAAACGGCATAACTTTAAACTGCCAGAGCCCATTACCTGTAGAAAACGCCGTCTTTTCCCGATCATCAGGGTGGATGTCAACTTGCCAATATCCACTCTTCAAGTCCAGCGTCGAAAACCACTGGGCTCCCTCCATAGCATCCAGGGTATCACTGATTCTCGGCAGGGGATAGCTGTCCTTTTTAGTCACATCATTCAGCCTTCGGTAGTCCACACAAAAACGAGTGCTTCCGTCTTTCTTTTTCACTAGCACCACTGGTGAAGCCCAAGGACTTTTGGAATTTTCAATAAGACCGTCCTTCTTCATTGCTGTTATCATTTCCTCAACCTCGCCTTGTTTGGCCAGTGGAAGGCGTCTTGCGGGTTGACGAATCGGTCTTGCATCTCCTGTGTTGATGCGATGCTGCACCAACTGTGTCCTACCATATTGTCCCTTTTGCGATGCGAAGATGTCAGTGTACTCTTGTAGGAGATTTTCAGCCATCCTTGTTTGTTGGTGATCAAGGTTGGATGAATTCAGTATTTTAGCTCTGATGGTTTTGAGCTCCTCCGGAGTTATAGTTTTTCTCGGGGTTTCGTCTGTGATCTTCGTAATTGCTGCAACCGATTCGCAACGTCCAACGACTTCTCCTTTCTTCAACCTTACATCGTACGGTCTGGTGTTTAGTAATCGTACGGGGACCATTTTGTTTTTCGGTGCTACTAGTGTTTTCCCAATGATGACGCTTTGGGAGGAACACTCTGGGTCTGGTTCCACCATTAGGTATCGAAGGCTTCCAAACTCACCTTCCAGTTTTGTCCAAACGAACACTTCAGAAGAAGGAGGCAGAATCAGATCTTCCGTGATGACAGTCCTCAGTGTCGACGTACTTTCGTTCGAATAGGTCATTGGAAGTTCCTTATTTTGGTGTATACCTGGTTACCGATGTCCAAAATAACTCCGTGCTGTTTCATAAAGTCGATTCCAATGATGCACTCGTCACATATATCTGCCACCAGGAATTGATGAGTAAACATTAGATCGGCCAGTCGGATCTTAAGACACACTTCTCCATATGCTCTTGCTGCTTCTCCCGTTGCGGTTCTTAGACGGTAGCTATTGGTGTTATGAAGCCACGTCGTCTTTACCAGGTCTCGACGTACTATGGAGGCTGTGGCACCGGTGTCGATGGTAGCCACATGTTTGTTCCCGTTAATAGTAGTTTCCACAGTCAGACTTTTGTTGTCTCGTTTGGTCTGAGAGACCTGGATGGTGGTTCTGGGGCCATCGATACAAGAAACCAGCCTCTGCCCCTCGATGTTGGTTCTTACCTGATGGTAAACGGGCTGATACGTAACGCTGGTGTTGTTGTTACCTTGTTCTGGGTTGGATCTCTTGCTTCCACAATGTTGACAACCGGCTTTATTTGGTGGTAGTCGGCATTGACGCTGTAAGTGCCCGGTCTTGTTGCAGTTCCAACATCTTGCTAGTCCACTCCGCTGGTTCTTTTGTATTTCAGCTCTTTGGCACGAGCACTCTTCGACTATGGCTTCTCTAAGTCGATGTACTCCCTGAGAAGCCTGTTCTGCTGCTTCAATTGTCAATGCGAATGCTACAACAGCAAGCTGGTTGATGATTTCTTCTCCAGCATCCGGGTATGCCAGGTGAACCAGTCTTTCGACGTCTGCTTGGAGCTGCTGTAGACTTTCACCCCTTTTCTGGACTCTGTTATTGAGTTGGACTCGGAAGACTTCTTTCAAGTGGCTATCTCCAAAGCGTTTATCTATAGCTGCCACGAGAGAACTGAAATCGCCGCTCTTACCAGCTGGAACTGTTTGAAGTAATTCAGCTGCTGGTCCTCTAAGAGCAAGAGTCAGTGCAATGTACTTGTCTTCGTCATCCCAGCCATTTGTTGTCGCGGCTGCCTCAAATTGTCTCTTGTAGACTGGCCAAGAAGACTGTCCATCAAATGTTGGGGGTTTCATCTCCTTTTTCTTTGTAAACTCCCCAGCAGACTCTCGAATTTTTATTTTTCGAATCTGGTCCAATTCCTTGGTCAGAACAGAGAACTGTTTATCGCATCGGCTTTCCAAACGATTCTCTACAACAGAAAGCTGTTTTTCCACACCTTCAACGCGTTCGTCTAGGGCACATACATTTTTCTCAATGTTACCCAATTTGCCTTCTAGAATGTTTTTCTGACCTTCCAAAACATTCTGTTGCGCCTCAAGTCTTTCGAGAATATTCTGTTGTTCCACCTTTTGCTCGTTTCGTTGTTCTTCAATCAGCTTCTTTTGTTCGTTTCTTTGTGTTTCAAGTTGTTCGAGAACAGCATTTCGAGAACAGCAGAGTTGCTCGTTTCGTTGTGCTTCCAGTTGTTCGAGAACATTCTGCTGTTCCTTCTTTTGATCGTTTCTCTGCTCTTCCAGACGTCCGAGAATATTCTGCTGTTGCTCTTCAATCAGCTTCTTTTGTTGTACTTCGAGTCGTTCGAGAACATTCTGCTGTTCCTTCTTTTGCTCGTTTCGCTGTTCTAACAAAAGTTTCATCATACTAGAAAAATCTACACTTTCACTTACTTCCTCTTCTTCCACTTCTATTTCAAAAACAAAAGTGTTTACGTCTTCCCCTTGCTGTTCCAAATAGTTACGCAAACGCAGGACGAGCTCATTTTTCGATCCCGCTCTAGAAAGATTTCGCTTACCTAACTCACTTTTAAGCTCAATGCAGTTGAGCTCTTCTAACAACTTACCCATTTTCACTGTATATAATTATTATTTTTCTTTTTACTTTTACTTTTTTTTTTTTTTTTTACACTTTATTAGTCAAATAAGTTTTATTTACACTTCTGACACCAATGTAACGTGCGCTTAGTTCGCAAAAATAAAACTTCACTTTTTATTTATTTCTACCACTTTATTCAGTATTTATACTTTATTCGAACTCAACTCGACTATTGGACTATCACTGGTTAACAACACTTCACTCTTAACTTTATCACTCTATAATCAAAAACTGACTGCTCGTTGCGTCAGCGGTCCTATTTATATAGAACAACACTCATCTAGAGCGTTCCAGTTTCTTCTCCATGGTTTCCACATCTGCTGTCAAAAATCTCTACACTCACACACACTGGCTTACAAGCAATGCCTGTCATTTTATACCTTTCCATTATAGTGTTGCCAGTTGTGTTTTAGGTTGAACGTTTTCGATTAGGAAATTGGTATAAATGTTGGGTGTTCATTACAATATTTAAACTTTTACAATCACCCCTATTATGATAGGCGTTTCACTTAAACGACAAATGTCGTACCAGAAAATCGGTACTGCGAGAGTCGTTAATGTAGTTTAACGCCTGCGTAACGCCATGCGTAACGCCAAGTGACATTTAGCGTTAAGTGGAACGCAAATTTTTTGAACGACAAAATGAATATATCGGTATTACAGTTGTCGTTGTATATGAGTTTAACGACTAGTGAAACGTTATTTTTTGTCGATGAGAAATTTGCGAACGCCAACTTGTTTTACTCGAATAAAAATGTAAGTTGTAGTTGTTTTCTTCTTTTTATTTCTTTAACAACTTTTATTTTGACTGAATTTAGGGTGAAAATAACAAATCAGGAGCAAATAAAAACATTGATCGAGCTGATGGAGCAAAATCCTCAACTTGCAACAAATTTTCGTAGAGGTGTCTCACAAACAGAGGACAAAAAAAAAGAATGGACAGCAGTTTCTAACAAGCTCAATTCCTTAGGGCCACCGGTTAGAACTGATAAAGAATGGCAAAAGGTAAAATAATTGATAAACGAAATCTCTTCATGCTGTATTTTTCATGTATATTTTTAAAGGTTTGGTTCGATGCTAAATTTAAAGTGAAACAGAAGCTTCTGTACAACAAAAAGCAGATGGAAGTCACTGGAGGAGGACCGTTTAGACAAAAATACTTAAACGACTCCGATAAAGCCATCGCCGATTTGCTCCAACTGAACCATGTGGTTGACCCAGAGGGTATGGTATTTGGCGGTTGTGAGCAGCAAGTGTTAACTTCCTCTGTACCTTCTTCCTCATCTACTGCCGTTGCCACATCAACAGAAGAAGTACTGCTCGAGTTGAACTACAGTAATACTATATATATAGCTGAGTCAACAGGCGCACAAAACCCCTCCAGAGAAAACCTCCCTACCAATAATACAAGCACAAGCACACATTTTACTGAAATGGTAGAACGCCAAACAAATGCGCAGGAGTCCTTGTACTTCGAAGTCAAAGAGGCTTTGAAAAAAATTGAAGGACATCTCAAAGAAAGTGCGAGACATGAAAGGAAGCGTTTCCATTTAGAAGAAGAGAAATTAGAGTTGTACAAACTAAATACGAAACGAGGAGAGGAACAACAAAAAAAAGAAAACGAAATGAGAGTCATGGATTTGGAATTGAAAAAAAGAAAACTTGATCTCAAAGAGAGGAAGTTCAACTTTTTAGAGCCACCAAATGTAGAAGACTAATGTGCTTTGATGTGTTCATTTTTTTTATTAATGCAAGACATGTGATAATAAATATAATTTTCAGAAACTTTATTTATTTTATTTAAATCTCTAGCAACTGGTTCCTTATGTCTATAGCTGTTTGATTGTTTTCAACTACAACAATTTCTGGGTAAGAATTAGTATCTACATTTTCCAAAACAAGAGAATTCAAATCTTGTGGTTGCTCGGATCTGTAGTGAATACATATGTTATGTAGTGCTGAACACACATTGATAATTTTTATGTTCTTTTGAGGTGTGTAGTGTAACAGTCTAGCGCCAAGTAGACAGCGAAACCGATTCTTTAAAACACCAATTGTTCTTTCGATTATGTTTCTCGTTTTTGAATGTCTCATATTGAAGGCGCTTTGGATACTTCCTTCTGCAGGAGATCTAAATGGTGTCATCAAAAAAGGTTCTAGAGGATAGCCAGCATCACCTTGAAATAAAGAAAGCGTTATAAAATGCGTTTTAATAGGCAATTTGAAATTAGTTAGACGTGTACCTAGAAACCAACTATTTCTATCACCGCTATCGAAATTTCTTTGCAAAATACCTCGCAGCTCACTGGAGTTCCACACAAAAGAATCATGGGTTGCTCCAGGATGCCTTGCATCGACAAACCGTATCCGCATTTTATGGTCACAAACCTATGATTAAATTCGAAAATTATTAGTAAAAATAAGCAAAACATTCATACAAACAAGACTTACAAACATAGAATTAAGGCTGTAAAAGCCCTTTCTGTTGTAATATAAGTGCTGCTCATCTTTCTTTGGAGCTTGGATACGAATGTGGCTACCATCAACACATCCAAGTACTCCCGGAATGCTGGCCTTCTGATAAAAAAACTCTTTGGCTTCATTTTTTTCTTGCTGGGAATAATTACAATTTATCCACTTAGGACAAATGTGTTGCTCCATAACACCAAGCATTTCTTTCAAAACCACACTCATTGTAGGCTGTGCAATCCCCAAATTGAAGTCATTTCCTACGCCTTTCTGGTAGCTGCCTTCAGCGAAAAACCTCAACACAGCTGCAATTTTTAGTACCAGCGGCACCGATAGAGAAGTTTTATTCTTTGGCACTTTATCTTGCAATTCTCTAAGCAAGAACAGAAAGGCATCTTTGTTCAGCCTGAAGTACATTACAAATCTAGTAATGTAAACAAATTAGATGATTAAAATAAAGTTATCTGTGTTTGTACTTACTTCGCATCTGGTAGTTGTAAAGGATTTGAATTATCTCTAATCCTTCTTCTTTGTCTTATCAGATTAATTTTTTTTGTTTCTGATATCCTCTGAATTTCGTTGTCCTCACTTTCACCACTATTTCTCAACGCAATCAACAAAGGATAACTATTCATTTTGGTTTTTTTATTCAGAAACAATTTAAATTTGAAAGCAAAACCAGAATTTTTATTCAAATTCCAATCTGTCATGATCAGCTGATCATGTGGAAGGCGTTTGGATTGTAAGTTAGTGGCGTTCAAGGATCGTAATACCGATACTTAAACGCCTAAAAAGTGACTCGACAAATAAAGTGACTATTGTCACTCAAGTGTTACGCCTCTCATAATAGGGGTGAATAATTTGCAAAATTTCAGTTTTTGTATTTCTCTATAATTCTTTTTAGAACGGTTTCTTTTAAACGGCAATACTATGTAACAATTGTATTTTACAATATCATGTTAAAAAAAAAGTTTCCGTACAGGGTCAAATGATTTTACAGCTATAAAAATCAAGGATACGATGAAATGAAAATAGTTATTGATATACATTCAAATGAACAATCATTTTTTTACGGCATTATTTTTAATAGTACTTTTGAGTGCTAGATAATGTTTTGGAACCTAAGCCGTACTTTTTCAAATCACCCCCTGGACCACGGAAAGAGAGGGGGTGGCAACCCTAGATTTGTTACCCTTGTCGCATGATTTTTGTACGGCGTTGCGGAATAATGGATTAGAAGCAGTATTGCAATAGTATGACATAGATGCCGTATAAAATCAAATGACCAAATTTACCCTGGTGATTGTCGGAAAATAAAAAAAAAATCCGACTTTGTGGCTCACCATTTTTTTACGGCACTGTGCGTTTTCTTATTATTTTTCATGGACCTATCGGTGGTAAGAATGCCGTACAAAAATATGTGACCAAAATGTACTCACTCTACCTGTACTTTCGAATTCTCACCTGCACTCAGTTGAACAGCTTACAAGTGACGGCATAGTGCTGAATCTTATTATTTTATGCTCTTATATCGTTCTAGATAGGTCACCTGGTGGTTCAAATGACCCATAATTTTTACAGCATGGGCCAGTAGTCTATCTGTTTATACAAGATATGGAAAAGTTTTTGTCAGAGAATGTAGTGATAAGAATCCGATATGTGTAACAAGCATAGCGCAGTTGCACTCATCTTTTCCTACGCATGCCAAGTCGAATGGTAAAAATATGAAAAAAGCTCTCCCAAATGTAAACAATGTTGCTCCTTCTGTTGCTGGTAATGCTGATGTTGGTGGTGCTGCTGTTGCTGAAGTCGTTGATGTTGTTGCTGCTGATAGTAGAGTTACTGGATCTGGATTCATTATCGAAAATGATGTCTCGCATTATATTGTTGATTAATTTTTTGTTTTCGTACCAAGTATGTAAGGAATTTTTTGCTAAGTGCTCATATAGGTTGGTCACCCTATACAAGTGTGTTTACGTGCGACTTCGTGTCTATTTAATTCTTTTTATTTCAACAATCTGAGCTAAGCAAGATTTAACTTTTATTGACTGCTTAATATATAAACAGCTAGTGCTTATTTTTAAATAGTGTTTGTGGCTTAATATCCAGTGCAAAGTGTAAATCTTATATTTTTCTCTTGACCATAGCAGCCACAAAGTGAATTATTGTTTTTTACTCTTGACATTACACTAAGTCACAATAACACTCTTTAACTTAATTCTACCAAAAACGTTGCATACTTTTGGGTGTATACTATTTTGTGTAAGCGATTAAACTGACTTACATAGTAAATTGCTTATAATGGCTTCTAATCTTTGCTCGAAATGTAATCAATCGGTAACTGACACTGATCTTGTACTATCAAAAATTGAATTAATTGAATGTGAATTATCTGCTTTAAAATCTCTTTTATTGCAATCAAATGCTAACAAAAGTTCCAAACCACAAGTGCAAACGCGCTCTAAAGCAAAATTATTGGCCCCTACCCGTGGTTCGCCGTCCCTCCCCAAAAACCCTGCTTTACGTGGCACAACTGTCACTAAGCAACTAAACTTAAACAGCCTGCATAGCTCTTCTCTCCAAACATCGAAAACTTTAGATAAGGTTGTTCATACTACGCCTTCTACATCTACAACTATAACTGAGATTGTAACACATTCTGTACCTGCTGCTAAAAATCGCATTGATGTTTCGGAACCATCTGTAATAAACAACGGGGACACTAGTACGTTAGGCAATAGTAACACAACAATCAATACTATTACCAACGAAAATACACGTCTAAATACTAGCTCTTCGAAAGGACCAAATGAATTGACCATCATTGGGACAAATAAAAACTCTACTGAGGAGTTAGAAGTTGAAGTTCTTAATAAGCGTAAATGGTTACACTTATCTTCTTTCAAACCTACTACGACGGCACAAGCTGTGATAGATTATACGTCGAAGTCGTTTGGAATAAATAGTGATTTGCTCTCGTGCTATAAATTGATCAAAAATGAAGCAATCGTCGATAATCTCTATCATGTCAACTTCAAACTGGGTGTTCCTGAAGGATTGTTACCTACTCTGCTTAATTCCGATGGTTGGCCGACTGGACTTAAAGTGCGTGCTTTCCGCTTTCATCCAAAAAACGAAAAGGATTCAATTCGAATAATCGATCAATAGCAAATGCTAATTCTTCAATCTGCTTATCGAATGTTCATCGTCATCATCATGGTACATCACTGTACTATCAAAATGTTGGAGGAATGAGATCGAAGACTTTTGAATTCTGTGCTGCTATTGCTGATTCTTCGTTTGTTTTTATTGCTCTCACTGAAACTTGGTTCAATGAAAGCATTCAATCTTCTGAGTATTTTGACACATCCTTCGAAGTCTATAGAAAGGATCGTTGCTATGCTCTTACTGGTGGCGAGAAAGGAGGTGGTGTGTTACTTGCGGTTCGTTCGGCTCTTAATAGCAGACAAGTTATACAAGTTATTTAAGTAAAAAGCTGACATTGTATCTAAAACTTCTTCTTCATAATCATGAGTTACGTTAAGAGGAATTAAACATTTGTCTTCTACAGAAAAAATCCAATTAATAGTAGGTAAATTGAAATCACCTAGCACTAAGATATACGAATTCTCATCTAAGGTGTTAGCTACATTTTTAATATTTTTTACATGACAATCATAAACTGTTGAATCTGAACGTGGTGGGATATAAGATAAAAATATGTACAGTTGAAACATAGCTAGAAGATTCTCCACGTACAATCGACCAAATATGTGTATGTGTCGAGGTCGTCTCTCCTGGTTTCGCTATGTTTCAACTGTACATATTTTTATCTTATATCCCACCACGTTCAGATTCAACAGTTTATGATTGTCATGTAAAAAATATTAAAAATGTAGCTAACACCTTAGATGAGAATTCGTATATCTTAGTGCTAGGTGATTTCAATTTACCTACTATTAATTGGATTTTTTCTGTAGAAGACAAATGTTTAATTCCTCTTAACGTAACTCATGATTATGAAGAAGAAGTTTTAGATACAATGTCAGCTTTTTACTTAAATCAGCTGAATTCGGTTTTGAATTCTTTGGGAAGAATACTAGATTTAGTTTTTCTTAGTAAAGATCTTGAAGCTAAAGTTCTTGAAGCCGAATTCAAACTCCTTGAAAATTCATTTTATCATAAGGCATTAGAAATAAGATTTAATTTTTCTGTACTGGATTTTCTTAAAAACTATGATAACTCAAATAGTTGTATGTATGATTTTTCTAAAGCGGACTATGTTTCCATTGATAATTTTTTATGTTCGATTGATTGGGATATTTTATTATCAACATCTGATTTAAATCTAGCTTATTGTTCTTTTATGTACACAATTGAAGATGTTTTCTCTAGATTTGTGCCATTGAAGAGGTTCAAGCGATCTGGTAAGCCAGTCTGGTTTAATTATCGCTTATGTAATTTAAAAAAGGCTATGCTTAAAATGCATAGGAAAAGTGTTAAAAATGCTTCCTTTCGAAGCGAGTTTTGTCGCCTCAGGAAAGAATTTGAATTTTTAAAAAGGTTTTTGTACCGTCAGTATTTACTTTCTGTAGAATCTAAGATAAAAAAAAACTCCAAGGCTTTTTGGAAATTTATAAATCATAAGAAAAAGTCCACTGGCCTTCCTGCTACAATGAAGTTCAAAGATCATACTAGTTCGGATACCAACGATATCTGCAATATGTTTGCTAACTTTTTTCAAACAAACTTCTGTTCCGAAACCTGTGTTTTTCATCCAACGTTAGGTTCAACATCTTCCATTGATTTAGGTTCCCTTACACTTTCTGTTGAAGAAGTGCTATCGGAACTAGAGTCTCTAGATGATAACTTTTCATGTTCGCCTGACAATATTCCACCGATTTTTGTGAAAAAATGCAAAAACAGTTTAAGTGAGCCACTCTTGAAGTTATTCAATTTGTCTTTGAATCAAGGTTTATTCTTAGATTCTTGGAAAAAATCATACATTTTTCCAATTCATAAATCGGGTTCAAAACAAAATGTTGAAAATTATAGACCTATAGCAAATCTTCAACTAATTCCGAAAATTTTTGAAGCTATAGTAAAAAAGCATATTTACTCTGCAGCTAAAAATTGCATATCTTCTTACCAACATGGTTTTGTAAGTAGTAGGTCTACGACCACTAATTTAGCATTATTTTCCAATTTTTGCCTTAATACCATGGAGAAGCGATACCAAGTAGACACGATATATACTGACTTCTCAAAGGCATTTGACCGCGTTCAACATAATATTCTACTTAATAAACTTAATAGTATTGGAATTCATTCCAATCTATTACAGTGGATAAGTAGCTATCTTACCAACCGTACACAGTATGTTAAAATTAATCAGTGTTTTTCTAACGTAATTCATAACTTTTCTGGCGTCCCTCAAGGTAGTCACCTAGGTCCGTTACTTTTTGTCCTTTTTATTAATGACTTACCCAATGTATTGTCGTATTCACAATGCTTATTGTACGCTGATGACGTAAAACTATTTAAATCTGTTGCTTCGTTATCAGATTGCCTAGAATTGCAAACTGATCTTGATAATATTCATGCTTGGTGTACTAGAAATTGTTTACATTTTAACATATCGAAATGCTCTGTTTTAACTTTTAATCGCACCCTTGATCCTGTAGTTTTCCCATATAAAATTAATAATGAAACTTTGTTAAGAGTATCGTTTCAAAAAGATCTTGGAGTTTTTTTTGATGCTAATATGAAGTATGATAAGCATTATGATTATCTTATTTCAAAATCGAATTCAATGCTTGGATTCTTATTTCGAAATAGTAAGGAGTTTGTTGATCCTTACTCATTAAAATCTGTATACATTTCCCTTATTCGATCATTACTTGAATATTGTTGTATAATTTGGAGTCCCTATTATAACAACAGCATTTTGCGTATTGAGAGGATTCAAAAGAGGTTCACGAGATTCGCTTTACGGAAGCTTTTCAACTATGATAATATGCCATCTTATGAAGCCAGATGCTTATTGATTGCTTTAGAACCTCTATATAAAAGAAGGTTTTCTTTTTCCGCATTATTTGCTCGTGACATTATTTGTCAGCATATCGATTGCGCTCAGTTGTTAGAGCTATTGAATATTTATGCTCCTTCTCGGCAGTTAAGACCTAGAGAACACATATTCTTCTTTACTTGTAGGCACACAACTAATTATGGTCAAAGTGAACCTTTGACAAATGCTATGTCATGTTTCAATGAATTAAATAATGTTATTGATTTTCATTTCAATAGAAATTTATGTAAGAAATTTATTATGAATGCTTTGTAATTAAATTATATCTGTCTATGAAAGTTTATACTTGGTAGAAATAAATAAATAATAATAATAAAAGTGCTACAATTAATGCTTATTTCTTTTTTCATATCCAAAATTTTTTATTTTTTTAAATTTAAACTTTTTTATTTCAAATTTTATTTGGTTTGAGTAGTTTCTTCTTATTGGTGATTCCTAAATATGTTTAACACTTGCCCTGATAATGTAAGATCTGTCTGCAATGTTCTGTGTAACGCTTATGATGGTTTAAATGTTTGTCACCTCAATGCAGGAAGCATTCGATCTAAATATAATGTTCTTCTTCAAACGCTAAACAACTCGAAATTAGATATAATTATGGTATCCGAATCATGGTTGAATGATAATATTACATCTCAATTAGTTTGATTTAGTGGTTTTAAAATTTTTAGAAATGATCGCTGCACTCGAGGGGGAGGGGTGTGCATTTATGTATGAGACCATATACCTACAAAAGTCATTTATAGATCAAAGAAATTGTTAGAGTTTTTATGCTTAGAATTGAATAACGGTTCAGAGAAGTGCCTTATAGTGGTGGTGTACTGCCCACCCACTTTGTTTCAAGACGAAAATTTAGATGAAATTGAAGAGATACTTTTTCATTTAAATTCTAAGTATCCAGACGTACTCATTGCTGGTGATTTTAATGTAAATATTTTAGTAAATAATAGAACCACCCGCCTCTTTCAATACTTCTGTGATAAATTGAGTTTATCTGTAGTTAATACAAGATGGCCAACATGCTATCAATCTATGGATAACCCATCGCTCATAGATATGTTTCTGACAACCTCACATGAAAAAGTTTTGTGCAACGATCAAATAAAACTAACTTCCGAATTTATCCATGATTTAATTTTCTGTTCGTTGCAGTTCAATGTCAGAAATTTATGTTCTTCGAAAACCATTAGTTACAGATCGTATCGTTCTTTAAATTGTAATAATATAGAAAATTGTATTGGAAACGACTACTGGGATAGTATTATTCACTGTACTGACGTTAATAGTAAAGTTTTAATTTTTAGCGACCTACTGGAAGGATTATTTAATGCTTACGTTCCTTTAGTAACAAAACGGGTAAGAAATCGAAATGGATGTCCATGGTATAGACAAGATATTGAAACTCAAATTAAAGATAGAGAACGCTTTTTCAAAAGATATAAAAGAAATCCTACGGATTATAACAGAAACCAATATATTTTCTCAAGAAATAAAGTTACTGCTCTAATACGTTCTTGTAAGAAAACATATTTTATGAATAAACTTGATGTTTCTTTGAGCTCAAAGACTCTTTGGAAAAATTTGAAAGAAATTGGTGTATGTTCAAGTAAATCGATTTCGAAATGTATATTGAGTCCACAAGAAATGAAATCATTTTTTGCTCCGCCTCAGCTTAGTTCTCATATAACATTAGTTGTTCCTGTTAATGAAAATGAATTATTTTCATTCAACTGTGTGGACGAAAAGGAAGTTGTAACTGCTTTGAAATCTATTAAATCAAATGCATCTGGCACAGATAACACTTCACCGAAGTTTATACGTATGATTTTACCAATAGTTATCAAGCCATTGAAGCACATTATGAACGCATGTATATACCGTTCTGAGTTCCCAGAAGCCTGGAAAAGTGGAAATATTGTCCCCATACCCAAAAAAGCTAATGCCTCACAGCCTTCTGACTACAGACCAATAAACTTGTTACCTTTTTTTGGTAAAGTAGGGTGACGTGGTCATAGATGCACCACCCTCTTTTCAAATGATCATAACTTTTTTAAAATAAGTCGTTTCTAGTTGGCTTTTTGATATCCTTTTGATAGATTAGTTCTGAAAATATTTACAAAATTCAACTGTCAATATGATCTGAAAATTTGAAGTAAACATAAATTGTTCGAAAAATGGCAAATGGTGCATAGAGCACCATGGTTGGTACTAAATGCACCAGTCATATGTCCACAATGAACCAGTGTGCTTAATGCACCACAAATTGATTTAAAGCATTACTATTTTTTATTAAAACAAAAGTAAACAGAAAAACAATAAATAAAAATAAACCGAAAGACTTCATATCACACAAAAAATTAACAAAAATAAATTATTCTCAAAAAAAAAGAAACAAAACTAAATAACAAATAATAATTCCTTTCAACGAATATATAGTGAACCCAGGGATTCGGAAAATTTATATAAGGAGTGCTGCCGTTTGGTAGGTCCCGATACAGTAGGATCATTGAGTGTGCATTGAGAACTATGCTTGTTTGGTGCATTTTGCACCACCATGGAATTTTTGATACAAATTATAGCTGTTCAAAAAGAACGTAACAAAACTACGCAATCTTCACATGAAAATAAGAACAAAAGTCCAAGCAAATCTTTTAGTACTTTCAAATGAACTAACACTGGAATTTCATGGAAATATTACAAAAATTAACTCACCTTCTTTTTTTCGTTTTTCGCTATGAAAGTAAAAAAATCTCCGCACACGTGCGACAGCTAAGAGAAACACTACCAGACTGAACTCTACCGTGGTAACTGGAAGTAACGGATACATTTGAGTGAGCCATACGCCAATACAGTGGCGTATTTGGCAAATATAGCTATGGTGCATCTTGCACCACTGGTGCATTTATGACCACATCACCCTACTTGAACGATTAATGTCTAACCAAATTCTAAATTTTGTCCAAATTAACAATATGTTATCTAAATGGCAGTCAGGATTTCGAAACAAACATAGCTGTGAATCTGCTGTTCTTAAGGTAACCTCTGATTTTCGAGTTCCTCTTGACAAAGAGCAGTTGGGAGCTATGGTCCTTCTAGATTTTTCGAAAGCCTTTGACTGTGTTGACCATCAAATGCTAGTTTCGAAACTAAGCACCAAGTTTTGTTTTTCAAACACTGCATTAAAGCTTTTAAGTAACTATCTCTGCAATAGGGTTCAAATAATAACCACTGATCAAGGTATTTCTAGTCCGTTTGTTGTTAACCGTGGGGTGCCTCAGGGGTCAGTACTAGGACCACTTCTTTTTTCACTTTTTGTAAATGATCTTCCAGATGTTGTTCATAATTGCTTCATCCACATGTATGCAGATGATGTGATACTTTATATTTTTAGAAAATTAGGATTAATGGATGATTGCTTTGTTGGGGTTAACGAAGATCTTACGAATATTCAAAATTGGGTGCTTGAAAATAAACTACAGCTAAACCCATCGAAAACCCTTAGTATGACTCGAGAAATGAAGTTAATCTTGAAGACTTTCTTAAATTCATATTAAACTCTCAAGCTGTTGAATATGTTTCAAAAGTAAAATACTTGGGCTTCCAAATTAATAACAAACTTACTGGTTGTGACGCTATCTCTGAATCCATAAGACGCGTTTATAGTAGTTTACGTTCTCTAAGGTCTTCTTCAAACATCTTGGATCCTGCTTTGAGAAAACATCTTGTGAAGAGTCTTGTTATGCCCTCTCTTACTTTTAATTGCAATGTATACCCTTCTCTTGACTATGAGTGCAAACGTAAACTTCACGTCGCGTTTAATGATTGTCTACGTTTCATACACTGTATTCCTAGACACGAAAGTGTGTCAAATTTACATACTTCGTTGTAAGGAATTAATTTTGATAAATATTTACTGTTCCGTAACGTTATTTTGCTAAACAATATAATTCAAAATAGAAGTCCTGAGTATTTAGGTGAGATGCTTCGATTTGCACAGTCTCAAAGAGGACTACGATTGATTTTACCGCGCTTTACATATACCATTGCCGAAAGATCTTTTTTTGTAAAAATTGTTCGATTGTGGAATAGCCTTCCATTTGCTCTTCAAAGGATTACCTCACCAACCATTTTTAAGAAGGAATTATTTAATTATTTGTTGACATTGAATCAAAATGTAATTGATAATTTGTAATTAACTCTTCATTAGTTTTATAGATAATTTTTGCTATACCTTTATGCTTTTTTTTCTGTTCTTTATTTCTTTTTTTTTTTTTTTTATATATAATCAGCCTTATTATGAGTTTCACGTGAACAGCTTTTCGCCCGGAACATTTTTGTACGCCCGGAATTTTAAAAGCTATTATGAGTTTCACCTGAACAAAATTCCAGACTTACAATTTTTCCACTTTTGTTGTTCACTTGTTCGCCTCACAAAAATAAGTGAAATAAATTGACCTCAACGTTTTCACTTTTCACGGGGAATAATAGCTCATAATAAGGGAAATTTGTCGAACATGGAAAATTTTCTCCCCGAAACTCATAATAAGGGAAAAGTGAAATGGGATCTTTTTCAAGGGGAATGATTTCACGTGAAACTCATAATAAGGCTGAATATATAATTTTTATTTTATTTTTTCGTTTATTTTTATTATTTCGTTTATTATTATTTAATCGTATTGTTATATAAAAATACTTGGTCTTTAAATTTAGATACTACAAAAGATTGAATCTTGCTGTGTCGTTGTAATATTTAATATGATACAAATACAAATACAAATACAAATAAATCTAAAAAAATTATATGTACCTATAAATGTATTCATTACAAAATCACTAAAATATGTTACTATTTATGAGAAAATCATCTTAAAAATAAAAAAAAATTATCTGTTTTTTTTTGTGGAAGGGAGGACTTTAGATTTCAAGGCTGTTGCGGCACGTGTTAACACATTCCGATTTTAAATAAAAAAGGGTGCTCAACAAAAACAAAAACATTTTTTTTTTATCCCTACAAATAACGACCACCCTAACCCTAGTGTCCAGGAAAGACAGTCGTCTATAGTTAGACACCACATTAGCATCTCTTTTCTTAAATAGCGGGTATATTATTGATTTTTGAAAAGACGATGGTATAGTTGAAGTTTCAAAGATTTTGTTAAATAACTTATGTATTTCCATAACCAGAGACAGGTTCACATATTTATAAAATTCATAAGGTATTCCGTCCAACCCAGGAGTTTTGTGATCTTTTGAGACAGTTATGGCAGAATATATCTCGTGAAGCTCTATGTGACAATCCAACTGAGGTACTTGTTTATGAGGAAGAGCATACGAGATAGTAGCTATATCAATTGACTGCGTTAGTCCCTGTCCATACGTGGTATGCCCATAACGTTATATCGGTCATTTCTGGACAAAAGGGGTGAGGAAGAAAGGGACTCGATGCGCAAAGTGAAATCTGATTTATTTGCCTAAGCAGTACACTTGGCGTGTCCAGACGGGTTATGCTCATAACGTTGTGCTTTTTTCAATACAATTTCCAGCACAAAATGGAGAACTTGCGCGAGGAATTATAACAACGTCTGGACACTAGGTGTTATCAGCATAACGTTAACAGCATAACCCGTCTGGACAGGCACTTAGTAACTTCTTATAATGAAGTAATCGGCAATCTCCCACGGAATTTTGTTTCCCACGTAATATTTCGTTCCCACGGAACATTACGCCCGATCGTAAGCCTCCTTCGAAATGAATTTCCAAGGGAATAAATTCTACCAACCCAACAAATTAAAAATGACTTCAAAGATATTTTTCGAATATGTTCTATAGTGCTTTAACAAGAATAAAGTAGAAATTTCCTTGGATTATAATAAACATCCCATTATAGCCAATATGTTTTCATAAAACATCCCAAACAAATCCACGACTTGAAAGCAATGTAATTTATTAAAATATATATGTATCCACAACCATTTACGAAAAATGAAAGTTGGCGTTGGAAACCTTGTCGTTTCTTTTGAATAAATCATCATCATCATCTTTTTGATCACATGTCATGTCGTTTTAATGTTTTCAATTATTTCATAAATTCCCTAAGCCATCCTATTTATTAGCACTGTTTTGACAATTAGAAATCAACAAAAAAAAATTATTGTGCGTTAAAAGTTATTGATTAAAAGTTATCTGAATTCAAAAAAATATGAGTTTGGGATTTGCATTAGTAATTGAAGAGGAGGAACAATTGAGGCGAAAAAATGTAAGGACAATAAGAAGGAATTTAAGAGATACTTCTATTCCTTTGGAGTTACCACAGGAATTGTAAGCAAAAGCAACCAAATAAGTGTCTATTATTTTATTGACTCTGTTTGTTTCAGATTTATAAAAAACTTCCGCGTTAATAAACCTTTGTTCAAGTATTTACTTGATATACTAACAAATTCTTTACCAATGCCAAAGTGTTGTAATAAACTATTAATTGAGTGTTCCATTTAGTTCTTATCCTTACATTGAACACCTCTGTTAACATCATCTTACAACACTACATGTATAACACTTTACACTTGAAATGTCAAATGTCATTTTGTAATCAATAAAACTTTCCTTCTTTTCTGAACCGTCAAAAGACTTAGACGTGTCTTTCTTTGGGTAACTAATCTGCGCACTCTTCACTAATCCTAGATTTATTTCTTCAGGTTATGGGCCCAGCACGCTTCCACTGCGCTACAACACTACATGTATAACACTTTACACTTGCAATGTCAAATGTCATTTTGTAATCAATAAAACTTTCTTTCTTTTCTGAACCGTCAAAGGACTTAGACGTGTCTTTCTTTGGGTAACCATGTTCTGCGCACTCTTCACTAATCCTAGATTTATTTCCTCAGGTTATGGGCCCAGAATAACGATTGGATAATTGTTAACCCAACTACATCTATATTTCGAGCGATTTTGGTTTTTTGGTTGCACTTTTTTTTGGCAGACGTGGTAGACGTACAAGTATAAAACTGCAATGGGTAAACCAAAGAAATTGGAAGGTAGGAAGAACTTTGACGAGTGGATGGTAGAGGCAAACGCTTATCTTGCAACAAAGGGTCACTGGAAATGTTTTGATGGAACAGAAACAGATCCAGATAAAAACTTTCTGGCGATACAGATGCTGAACTTGCTGCTGACGTCGACTCTCTATACGTACACGGAAAAGTGTAACACAGCAAAGCAGGCTTGTGGGACTCCATTTGTTCTGCATTTGAGGATACAGGCATTGGTCGTAGGGTTGATTTGCTCAAGCAGTTGGTGAGACTGCAGCAGGTTGACTGCTCATCTATGGAGGAATATGTCCACAAAATGGCGCTGATGGCTATGAAGGTAAAAATGGCTGGTTTGGAAATTGGTGATGAAGTGGTTGCAGCCCTTATGCTGGGAGGCCTACCAGAAGATTTTCGTCCCATGGTTATGGCAATAGAAAATTCTACACCAAAGCTGTCCACTGACTTTGTCCAAAACCGCCTTCTTCAAGAAGTTACGTGCAATAACACGGAAAATTCAGTGACTGCGCTTTATGCCAAGAAACGCTACAATGCTCAAAAAACAAAAAAGCAAAAAAAGGTGCCTCACAAGTCTGTGACATGCTACGTTTGTGATAAAGTAGGGCATTTTGCGAATAAGTGCCCAAATAAAAGGAACCAAGACGAACGGCTACTTATATGTTCTTTCATGGCGCAATCAAGCTCATCACAAGACTGGTACATTGATTCGGGGGCTTCTGCACACATGACGATGAGTGGCGACAACTTAGTAGATGTACGTGAACCAACGAAAAACAAAATCATCATAGGCAATAACTCTCATCTTGACGTTGAGCGTGCTGGGAATATAAAAATGTCGATTGGAACGAGTTCAATTAAAAACCACAATGTCATTGTCAAAGATGTATTGCATATTCCAGATATCTGCGCAAATCTTATGCCTGTAAGTCAGATGGCTAAGCACGGCAATACCATGGTCTTTGACAAAGAAAATTGTCGAATATACGATTCAACAAAAACATTGATTGCAACCGCACCTCTCGTTAATGATCTGTATAAATTAAATTGTTCGACGGACCGATCTGCTACTGCGATGATTGCAATCGACAAAAGCATATGGCATCGTCGATTGGGCCATACTTGTGATGCAAACCTATTAAAAATTAGAGCGGCAGTAACTGGAGTAGACTTTGCAAAGGGGGAGGACGGAAATAAGTGTGAAATTTGTGTCAAAGGCAAGCAGACACGTGCATCTTTTGAGGAGAGTAGTAACCGAGCAAGAAGTGTACTAGAGATAGTGCACAGCGATGTCGCATTTATGCCCACGCGCTCTTTTGGAGGCGCAAAATATTTTGTCACATTTATTGATGACTATAGCCGCAAAGTGTTCTTGTACCCGATGAAGAATAAAAATGATGTCTTTAGCATTTTTCAGAACTTCAAAATCAACAGGGGTGCAATATAAAGACACTCCGTACGGACAACGGCACCGAATATTGTAATAAGCAATTCGATGCGTTCTCAGCAAAACATGGTATCCTACATCAGCGAACAGTTTCATATACGCCGTAGCAGAACGGTGTGGCTGAGCGTATGAACCGAACGATACTGGAGAAAGTTCGGTGTATGCTTTTCGACAGCAACTTGAGTGACAGTTTTTGGGGCGAAGCGGCGACAACAGCAGCTTATTTGATCAACCGTATTCCATGTCGAGGTATGATACACGAAACACCAGAAAAAAGGTGGAGTAAGCGAAAGCCAGACTTGTCAACACTGAGGGTGTTTGGGTGTAAGGCTTTGGCTCATATTCCGAAAGCTCACCGCAGCAAATTGGCACCGAAGGCAGTTGAGTGTGTTTTCGTAGGATACAGCGAGCAAAGCAAAGCTTATCGGTTGTTTGATAAAAATGCCAGAAAAATTATCATAAGCAGAGACGTTACTTTCATCGAATCGAGTGAGAAAAAGGTAACTCAATCGAAAACTAATTTTAGTGGGTCCATTTCTTTTTTAAAGGCACCTGCTGAAGATGTTTTTGTAAGCAACTCAAATGAAGAGAGTGAATCAGAAAGCGATTTGAGTGAGGCAACTGATGACGAATCGAGTGAAGCTGGTAATGACGACATAATTGAGGTTGAGGTGAATAATGAAAACTCGTCAAATGCTTGCATGAACCATGCAGAAGCTGATAATTCACTCATCATTATGGACCAACAAGACGTCACAATTATTGATATCAGCGACAGTACAGACCAAACTGAGTCTGATTTCGACGTTGCTGCGAGTGAAGTATGTGTGGTTCCATTCCCATGCCCGGTAACAACCACTGAGATCAGAAGCGCAAGACAAACTGCAAGAGCTCGTGATACTCTGAGCTTATATTCGATGCTTGCAACAGCTACAGAAGACGTAGGAGAGCCAAAGTCTTATGAGGAGGCTAGGCAATGCAAGGAGAAAGGCGAGTGGAAGGTTGCGATGACGTCTGAATATGAATCGTTGGTGGCAAATAATACTTGGGAGCTGTGTGAGCTGCCTGCTGGGTGAAAAGCGATTGACAACAGATGGGTATTTAAGGTCAAACGCGATGCAACTGGTTGTATCGACCGCTACAAAGCTCGCCTTGTAATCAAAGGTTATAGTCAAGTTAAAGGGATAGATTATGACGAAACGTATTCGCCTGTTGCGCGTTATTGCTCAATTCGTTTTTTGCTGGCCATGGCAGCCAAGTACAAAATGATTGTTCATCAGTTGGATGCGCTGACCGCCTTCCTTCAAGGCGACTTGACAGAGGAGATTTATATGCATCAGCCGGAGGGTTTTAGCGATAATTCTGCGAGGGTTTGTCGTCTGAAGCGAGCATTATATGGTTTGAAGCAGTCGAGTCGTGTGTGGAATGACAAACTGAATGACGTGCTGGTGAGGGTGCTCAAATTCAAGCGATCGTCAATAGATCAATGTATTTATTATAAACATTCAAACCAGAATACCATAGTACTTGCTGTGTGTGTGGATGATATAATGATATTTTCGAGCAACGCAACAATGTGTACCAGGTTAAAAAATGAACTATCAATCCATTTTAAGATGAAGGATCTGGGTGAGGCGAAATCGTTGCTTGGGATGAATATCACTCGATACTCTGATGGATCTCTTTCGATTGATCAGCGTCACTACATATCAACTTTCTTGAAACGCTTTAACATGGAGGAATGTAATGCAGTCAACACACCATTAGACCCCAATCAAAAATTATCTGAGGAGTTGTGCCCGAAAACAGATGCTGAGAAACAAGAAATGGCAAACGTTCCTTATCAAGAGGCGATAGGATGCATTATGTACGCTGCACAGATTAGTCGGCCAGATATTTGCTTCGCTGTTAGTGCACTGAGTAGGTACAATAATAATTATGGTCGTGCACACTGGGCAGCGGTGAAGAGGTTGCTGCGATATTTAAAGGATACAATCGATTTTAAATTGTTCTTCGATTCAAAGCAAAATGATGAAATGATCGGTTATTGTGATGCTGACTGGGCTAGTGATCTGGACAAAAGGCGTTCAACAACTGGCTATGTTTTTCTGTCACAAGGTGCTGCAATTTCTTGGGCTTGTCGTCGTCAACCAACTATAGCTTTGTCTTCTACTGAGGCGGAGTTTATGTCGATGGTTGCAGCTATTCAAGAGGCGCTTTGGTTGAAGCGTTTTGAAACCGAAATCTTTTTGGAGGCCTCAAGGACGATTCTTTTATTTTGCGACAACCAAGGGGCGATTAGTTTAGCGAAACATAGAAACTACCATGCGCGCACTAAACATATCGATGTGCGCAAATATTTCATTCAAGAGCATTTGTACCAAGACATCGAAGGTGAAGTCAAACTGAACCTACAATACAAGTCGACTAATGAAATGGTTGCGGACATATTGACCAGGGCAGTTACTAGCGCAAAGCTTAACAAATTTGTTCCTGATTTTGGGCTAGTTAAATAGATTATAAATAATCATTTTCAATACCTTTTTTTTAATTTCTATAGTTTTTTTTCTCTTATGCATAAATACATTGAATTCTTAACTTTCTTTTTAATGAAACACTAGTGAGGCTGTTGTAATAAACTATTAATTGAGTGTTCCATTTAGTTCTTATCCTTACATTGAACACCTCTGTTAACATCATCTTACAACACTAGCAGTCTTATTTATTAGATTTCACTAATACTCGGTTCAACCTGGTATTAGTTAATACTAGTATTAGCACTTAATACTCCCTTACGCCAGGTAGAGCGAATCCTTATTTATAAAACATTTTCCAACCCGTATTAGTTAATACTTGCTTATGTCAAATTTTTCATCAAAAAAGTGACCCATCTATAGCTCTGGTTACTATAAACGTCAACAAATCCCATTGTGCACGTTCAATGCATCAAGTTTTTTCAGATAATCTAACTTCTTTCGGACTCTGATTGGCCAGAGTTTTAGTTCTTCTTTTGATGCGTGACTTTTGACCAATCAGAGACCAAAAAAAGTTAGATTATCTGAAAAACTTAATTGCGTTGAACCCGAGCATTATGACTGATATACTGTTATGAGCAATAAACAGCTTTGACCCTTATAAATCACCAGGGCTTGACGGAATCATCCCTGCGGAGCTGCAGCAGGTTTCAGACATCATCATCTATAACTTAGAGATGATCATGAAAGGATGCATCAGCTATGCCTATATTCCCAAGGCCTGGAGAGAAGCTAGGGTCGTCTTTATACCTAAAGCCGGCAAAAGCTCCCATGTAAATCCAAAAGATTTAAGACCTATTAGTCTATCATCCTTCCTCATTAAAACACTGGAAAGAATGATTGACATACATTTAAGACCAGAAATTAAACCTAGTCTGATCTCAACGGCGCAACATGCCTATACAAAAGGTAAATCAGTGGAAACTGCACTCCACTCTCTGGTTTGCACCATTGAAAAATCCCTGCACTACAAAGAATACTCTCTCGTCGCATTCCTAGACATAGAGGGTGCATTTAACAATGTTAACAATTCAGCAATCACTAATGCTCTTGATGGGCTGCTCATAGAGGAACACATCAAAAACATGATAACAACAGTGCTCAGCAGCAGAATCATTAGTTCCGAAATGGGGAACTACAAAACAAGCAGAATGGCCAATAGAGGAACCCCGCAGGGAGGAGTTTTATCTCCCCTACTGTGGAACCTGGTCGTTAACAAATTGTTAATCGACCTAGAGGACGAAGGTTTCAAAACTATAGCCTATGCCGATGATGTAGCAATTGCCGTTTCAGGCAAGCACCCACAAACCCTAGCTGAGCTGCTACAAACAGCACTTAACAAGCTTAACAATTGGGCTGCAGATTGTGGTCTGAACATCAATCCACACAAAACGGAATTAGTTCTCTTTACGAGGAAATACAAAATTCCGGACTTCAGACCCCCAACTATTAAAAGGGTAGCTCTCACACTGTCAAATCAGGCTAAATATCTAGGTCTCATTTTTGACAAAAAACTGACCTGGAAAACCAATATTGAGGAAAGAGTAAATAAAGCTAACGTTGCACTCTTCTCCTGTAAAAAAGCCATTGGCGGGAAATGGGGTTTCTCGCCCCAAATCACCCATTGGCTGTTATCCTCGGTTATTAGACCGATACTCACATACGGGGTGATAGTCTGGTGGACAGCACTAGACAAGATGATCAACTACAACAAGCTGGCCAAAGTTCAAAGAACGGCTAGTCTGTGTATTAGTGGCGCACTGAGGACAACCCCATCGGACGCCCTCAATGTACTACTAGATCTCACACCCCTAGATATCTTCAGCAAACAAGTCGCAGCTAGCTCAGCTACTCGACTCAGAGCTACATCACAGTGGACCAATAATCAAATCGGCCACACTACCATTCTAGATAACTTTAGATTCTTACCGAATCGATCCGACTACACCACCCCCAAGTTGGTGTTTGACAATAATTTCCAAGTAACCATACCTTCAAGAGAAGCTTGGGTAAATGGCGCTCTTTTGGAAAATGAAGCAATACACTTCTACACCGATGGTTCAAAAACCAGCGAAGGTGTGGGAAGTGGAATCTACTCAGAAAAACTGAATCTCAGTCTTTTCTTCCGCCTGCCCGATCATTGTACTGTGTTCCAAGCGGAAATTCTGGCGATTAAGGAGGTGCTGTCTTGGCTCAAAGAAAACGTCATATCCTCCACGGATATTCGGATCTTCTCAGACAGCCAAGATGCCCTTAAATCTCTTGCCTCTGTGTCTACAAAATCCATCACGGTCCAAAATTGTCAGGTGTCTCTGAGGGAGATGTCAAATCAGTTTAACATTCACCTTTCATTGGTGCCAGGGCACAGGGACATACCAGACAACTGTATGGCAGACGAACTAGCCAAAAAGGGCACGACCACTTCCCTACGCTCAGAATGGAACAACATAGGTGTACCTATCGCTACATGTAAACTCCTACTTAGACAAGACGCTTCAAGGATAACAAACACTAGATGGACTGAGAGTAACAACTGCCTTGCAACCAAAAAAGTTTGGCCGTGTGTTGACTCAAAACGCTCGAAGAGTTTGTTGGCCCTGAACCGTCTGTATCTAGGTTCTACCATAGGTGTTCTTACGGGACACTGTCTAATAGGGAGACACGCCAAAAGACTTGGTGTGTTTTCCAATGATTTCTGCAGAAGCTGCATGGACGAGGAGGAGGAAGAAACCGTTCAACACCTTCTTTGCTCATGCCCTGCACTACTTCGTAGGAGGAAAACTCATCTCGGTGGATTCTTCTTCGATGATACTAGCGACCTAGCTTACATAGACCCTAACAGCCTTATTTATAAACCCGTATTATCGGCGGATTAACGTTACTACGGAGTTAATACTCCACTAATACTCCAAACCTTATTTAAAGAGAAAAAATAAACCAGTATTAGCGGCGGATTAAGCTAATACTGGTTCATAGGAGTTTTAAGGGAGTATTAAGGTCGTATTAACGTCTAAAATGTCATTTTGTTCAAATTTTTGGAGGAAAAGTGGAGAATTATTTTGGTTTTGTGAATAATATTAATTCTTTTTCCGCCTTAACTACGAGATAAATAAATTAATAAATGAAAACTAATATTTCTTGTTTTGTTTTGTTTAATATCCATTTTGGAAAAATTTCCGCCAACCACAAAAAAAAAACAATCGTAATGCTCGGGTTCAACGCAATTAAGTTTTTCAGATAATCTAACCTTTTTGGCCTCTGATTGGTCAAAAGTCACGCATCAAAAGAAAATCTAAAACTCTGGCCAATCAGAGCCCGAAAGAAGTTAGATTATCTGAAAAAACTTAATGCATTGAACGTGCAAAATGAAGTCAGCTGGGATTTGCTTACGTTTATAGTAACCAGAGCTATAGATGGGTCATTTTTTTGATGAAAAATTTGACATAAGCAAGTATTAACTAATACGGGTTGGAAAATGTTTTATAAATAAGGATTTGCTCGACCTGGCGTAAGGGAGTATTAAGTGCTAATACTAGTATTAACTAATACCAGGTTGAACCGAGTATTAGTGAAATCTAATAAATAAGGCTGTAAAAGTCTTTCGAAATACATTAAAAGTTCCCCGTGGTTCGACTAGCAGGTGATTAACCGGCTAGTCCCGTAATGGAAGATTAATAAGTGATCAACTCGTTAATCTTACATCGGGTTTCTGAGATCAGTAGGTGATTAACTTGCTGATCTCTGTGGTATCACAATGGGCCCTTGCGGCCTAAGTGTGTCAGGCAATGTACTCATTGACTGACAGCCACTTCCACCTAACCTAACCTATCCAGCAATTTCTTCACCATGGCCGACCAACAGAAGACAAAGGAGGAGATGATAGAAGAAAAGGCGCAGGCATTGATATGCCTCCGACAATCAATCTTCCCCGACTGACGCAGATGTTTCAAAATCGTCACGTTTTAGCTGCTGACCCATCAATCGCCGACAATGCCGCTGCCAAAACTCTCCCGACTGAAGAAACCGATGATGAAGCTTTTGCTGACGCCCAACAGAAAACAGAAGTCGAGGAACCCGCCGTAAATGAGGAAACCGAGGCCGAACTTGACCACAAACTAATGCTCCTACGCAAACGCCACGAAGTCCTCGTACTGCAGCAATCGATAGCCAGATTAGAGCAAGCTGAGGCACAACCCACATCATTCGCTACGCAAAATTCTACGCCATCTGTAGCGTCAACGTCTCGACTGACTTTTCGAGACATCGAACATGCCATCGTTAAGTTTGATGGTGAATCCAGGGCCTACAGTGTGCACGACTTCTTGAGGAATTTCGAGAGAGTCATGAATATGGTTGGCGCAGACAACCTATTCCGCTACACGTCTTTATGCAACTCCTTGATTGGCACTGCTATGCTGCTCCTCAGCAAGGATGCTCTGGATTACGCTGAACTAAAAGCAATACTACTGAAGGAGTTTGGTCGTACAGTTGGCCGCAACGAAGTATACCAGATGCTTTTGAAACACAAGTGGAACAAGAAAGACAACATCCGCCGGTATGTATTAGAGATGGAGAATATGGCCGCTCGCTGCAACTTTATCGATGAATTCGAACTGATTGGCTTCATCATCGATGGAATGCAAGACGCTTCACCAGAGTCACACCTCCTAATGAACGCACAGGCGATGGACCAATTCAAAATTTTTTTGGACCTGTACGAGCAGCGGCGTTCCAATCGACTTGCTGCTAGAACCGATGTCACCGCTGCCGCTGTAAGACAAAAACCACCGACGACTAAAATCAATATAAAAACTGACGCAACCGATGCAAAAGAAGTCCGTTGTTACAACTGCACGCAGATGGTACATTACCAGAGCAGATGCACGTATGAAAAGCGACCAGACGCTAGCTGCTTCCGATGCTGGAAGATTGGACATGATCACCGAAGCTGTCCCAACCCGAAGAAAGTTTTGAAGCCAATAAAAAATACCGCCGCTGCTGTCACTGATGCCACTGATGAACGAAGTCACCCTAGTTGTCAAGACGATGAAGATCTTGATGATTGTCTGTAGATGCTTTTAATTTGGTAAGTGTTGCCTACTGTAGTAATAAAGTTAAGCGCAGAGAATTTAAGAAATGTTTATCCCTTTTTGACACCGGCAGTCCAACTAACTTTATACGCAAATCCGATGTACCGATGCCGAATAAAATTTCGAACATTGCTATCAAGTCAAAATATACCGGTCTTGGAAAACAAAAACTGATGACATATGGGATAATCAAAGCCGAAATAAGATTCAGAAATCGTTGCGGGAATGTATTTTTACATGTATTTTTACACGAAACTATGGCCACTCCATTAATATTAGGTCGTGAGTTTTTAAACTCGTTTAACATACGCTTATGTCAAATAAATAACAAATATAAATCTGCAAACAGTATTAATAAAAATCCATTTGATAAACAGTTGCATTTCTGTGCGCTTAACTTAAACCTTGTTAGTAATTTAAAAGTAGTAGAGGATCATTCAGATGCCGCCGAAATAGTTGTTAAGCAGAATGGGCACCGATGAGAATAAATTACAAATCTCCGCGGTACAATCAAAAGGGGTTTGCGACACAGACAATACAATTTTAAAAGATTTTATGTCAATTGAAATAGAAGTGACGCCGTCCGAGGTAGATATTAACCCTGTTCTGAATAAACAGTATTTTAAGACATTACAAGATATGATTAGAAATAATTATTTAGAAGCAAAGCAAATTAAGTTCAAACCATATGACTACGAGATGCATATTAGCCTGACTAGCGATACACCTTTTCACTGCTTGCCACGCCGCACCGTTTATCGTTCCATGAGAAAAATGAATTACGCAAAATTACCGATGACCTGTTGGCAAAAAATATCAGTAGGCCAAGTGATTCTCCATACGCCTCTGCAATAGTTCTAGTAAAAAAGAAGAACAGTGAAACTAGGAAATGTGTGGACTATCGTTCGTTGAATAAATTGACCGTAAGAGACAATTACCCTTTGCCTCTAATCGAAGATTGTATAGAGTACTTAGGGGGAAAAAATTATTTCACGACTCTCGATTTACGGAATGGATTTTTCCACGTAAAAATGGCACCTGATTCCATAAAGTATACGGCTTTTGTCACACCGTATGGTCAGTTTGAGTATATGCGTATGCCCTTCGGCTTGAAGAATGCGCCAGCTGTATTCCAGAGGTACACTCTTAATATTTTTAGAGACTTGATTGATAATGGTTTAATTATCATCTATATGGACGACATTATTGTAGGGACAGTTGACTTCGAATCACATTTGCAGCTAGTGGCTAAAGTTTTACTACGAATGAAGGAAAGTGGCTTAGAACTGAAGTTGAATAAATGTAAATTTGGCTAAAATGATATAGAGTATTTAGGCTACCGTGTGAACTCAGGAGGGATATGTTCAAGCGATTAATGTAAATTTGGCTAAAATGATATAGAGTATTTAGGCTACCGTGTGAACTCAGGAGGGATATGTTCAAGCGATTCAGAAGCTATTCGGGATTATTCAATGCCGTCAAATCAGAGAGAAGTCAAAGCGTGCTTGGGTTTATTTTCTTATTTCAGAAAGTTCATTCCAAATTATGCAAGAATCGCCAAGCCCTTGCAACAACTGACTCGTGATGGGGACCAATTTGTTTTCACTGATAAATGTAAGCAAACTCTTAACGAACTACATACAAAGAAGACTGTTTCTTGCGCCGGTTCTCTCTATCTATGACCCGACGAAAGAAACTGAATTGCATTGTGACGCGAGTTCCGCTGGGTTTGGTGCTGTGCTTTTGCAGCGACAATCGGATGGAAAATTCCATCCAGTGATCTATTTCTCTAAAGCTACAACGGCCTCTGAAGCGCGGTGTTACAGCTTCGAATTAGAGACATTAGCAGTTATATATGCCCTACGACGCTTTGATGTCTATTTAGATAAAATCCCTCTCAAAATCGTTACGGATTGTAACTCGTTGATAATGACGCTTAAGAAGAAACAACTTAATAGAAAAATTGGTCGCTGGGCGTTAGAGTTAGAGAATTATAATTATACAATCCAACATCGGGGAGGTGTAAATATGGGTCACGTTGATGCATTGAGTCGCTGCCATATCGCTGGAACTGCTTATCCTCTAGGATCCTAAGCGAGGATTTTGAGGTTCCTGACTGTCACTGTAGCATAGTGCATGCTTTAGATTCCGATGAGATAGACTTTCAAATTCAAGTTACTCAGAATCGTGACAAGACTATAAAACAGCTGCGAGAACAGTTAGAGAAAGAATTCGTAATAGGTTACGATCTAATAGATGGATTAGTTTTTAGGAAAAATAATGCTGGAGTATTGCAACTATTCGTTCCAAATGAGATGGACATTTCACATTCACTTTTGAATTATTTCACATTCACTTTTGAATCATTTCACAGATCACATTGATTAGGTTAATTCACGAAAAAATCGGTCACTTGGGTGTTGGGAAGACATGTGATCAGTTGAAGAAAAACTATTGGTTCCCAAAAATTGCGGAGAAAGTTGAAAAGTTTATACAAAATTGTATTGCATAATGTGCTCAGCCCCTGCTTGTATAAATGAGCATACCTACTTTGTATAGTATTCCTAAGGAACCGGTTCCATTCGATACCATACACTTGGATCATTTTGGCCCCTTGCCGTCTATAAATTTGAAGCGTAAACATATTCTAGTAGTTATCGACGCCTTTACGAAATACGTGCGGTTGTACGCAGTTAACTCCACGAGTACTAGAGAAGTTAGAGCTTGCCTGGACAAATATTTTAGCTACTATAGCCGTCCAAGACGTGTCATAACAGACCGAGGTTCATGTTTCACGTCTCTTGAATTTGATGCTTACCTGTTGGAACATAAGATAACTCACGTTAAAGTAGCTGTCGCGTCTCCACAAGCAAATGGGCAAGAGTAACGTGTAAACAGAGTCATTAAGTCTATGCTTAGTAAGATAAGTGAGCCGGTAAGCCACGCTAACTGGTCTGTTATTGAGTCGTGTTGAATATAGCTTAAATAACACTGTGCATCCCACTACAAAACAGACGCCAAGTAAATTGCTGTTCGGTGTAGAGCAGAGGGGTGAATTAGTTGATGAGCTGACAGAATATCTAGAAGAGAAACAGGTTGCAACTTCAGAACGTGACTTGGAAGGGATGAGAGCGTCTGCCTCAGACGCTATCATTAAATCGCAGGAGTACAGATTGAACTATTTTCTAGCACGGAGTAAACCCGCGAAGACGTACAACTCCGAAGGCGACTTTGTTGTAATACGTAATGTAGATACGGTCGTCGGGACCAATAAAAAATTTGTACCGAAGTATCGCGGTCCGTACCTTGTCCATAAGGTTCTGCCTCATGACCGATATGTCGTAAGAGATATAGAAATCTGCCAGATCACCCAAATACCCTACGATGGCGTTGTTGAGGCTTCGCGTATGAGAAAATGGATGGCAGATGATAGTGCTATGAATGATCCGACGCAACTGTAAGTGGGCAACACTTGTTAGAATCTTAGTAGTCCTAAGGATAATAAAATTAATATAATCGAGGTCGATTTTGGAGTCAGGTCGACAGAGTTGTAATACTATGATTATTAATATGATATTTGACTCTTGTAGAACACAAGGTGTAAACCTCCTGTTATTATGTAAACCTCCGGTTTTTATGTAAAGCTCCGGTTATTATGTAAAGCTCCGGTTATTTTCTGATCTCGAACGCGGACTGTTCGACCAATGAGATCACTCGTTCTATCTACCGATAGTGTTCGGGAATAAGAGAAACCTTCCGAAACCAAACACAAGAGGGGCGAAATCTGAAAACTCTCTTCAATGGAAAAGGGCACTTTGCCGAACAACAAGTTAATTTAATTATTTGAATTCTTTACTTCTCTATATATTCGTACACAGAAATAGATGACCACGTCGTTGAAGAGTCAAGCGGAACTTTGGGATGACCACGTCGTTCAAGTGAAAAAAGTAGAACTGAGTAATACTGCTAGTAGTAACCAAGTAGACGACCACGTCGCGATGAAGATTCGAGTTAGACTTGCTGTGGCAATCCCAAGCCACCAACCACTATCCTTCAGTCCACAGCGTCCAAACTGCTGACTTACCAAAGCTCCCACACGTTTAGGGAGTCCATTAGCTGATACCAGTGCCATGCACTGGCTGTCCAACGGCACAACAGAAAGAATGTGCCGACCCCTTCAACTAATGCTACGATCCGTGGGAGAGACATCATACTACAAACGAAAAGTAGTGGCAGGTCATAGATGCGACAGTATTTATACATCATAAACACTGCAAGTAGTAGATACCCTCAGACGAACGATCGTATTTGGGCCAAGTCATTGACAGATACATTTCTCTGTACTTTGAGTGGGTGTTGTTGTGGTTGATAGCTGGGTCGTCAAATGTTGTATTTATAACTAGCAGGATGAGAATGGGCATCAGCACACCCGGTTTATGTAAAGAATGCCAAGTCGAGATGGCAAAGGAAGAAACACTACACTTCCTCTGTGTGAACTCAAGCTTGGCCCGCTATAGGAAAAAAGGCCTCAGGGAATCCTTCTGCGACTAACTGGGTAACATCTTTAACCTTCCATTAAATAGCATTCTGAAGTATTAATTCGGTCATCGTGTGACTGACCGAACATCCTGCCCGGTTGAACCGGATGGTTCAAGGAACTGGTCGGCCCGGGATATCCGGTGGCGATATGAGCCTTCTTCTCTGCGTAGGGTAGCGCACAAGTTAATGCGTACGGATTTGGGACGGTCAAACAATCCACCCATTGTATTGGATATATCGCTACCCAGAGGGTGTTCCAACGGGAACTATGGTGTCAGCTTCTATATCAACAAGCCGGCAAAGCTTCTGCACCGGTCGTCGACCTTCTCCAAATGTTGTTTGTAAGGTGGCATTCCGGGCCAGCCCATCGCTGCCCGGATGCACGGCTGTGACCCCACCGACTCGCCAATGAGTGGGAGGTAGGTTGTCAAGTCGTACCAGAACGATGTCCCCGATTTTGAGATTCGGCTCCCGTTTTTCCCATTTGTCGCGTGTCTGAAGGGTTACCAAGTATTCGTCAGACCAACGCTTCCAGAATTCCTGATGTATCTGCCGGAGCCACTGGTACTGTTTAAGTCTGTTCAGAGGAACATCCGGGATATGGGGTTGAGGAATGGCCAGTAGTGGGGTGCCAATTAGGAAGTCCCCGGGTGTAACGGCCAACTTCTCGTCCAAGTCGTCATGCGTCCAATGGTCACCAAGGGCCTGGAGTTGAGGCAGGCTTCAATTTGTGTCGCCAAGAAATGGAACATTCATTTTTCATTTTCATTTTCATTTATTTATTAATATTCAATAAGCCTTGAGACTGAGTCTCATTTACGGCAAGAAAAAAATTTATAGATTATATAAAATATAAACGTAAAGATTTGTTATAACAATAACAGTTTAGTGGGGATAATTGTAAAATTAATTTAAGGAATACAGATTTAATCAAAAGAAAAAAAAATAATAAAATATAACTATATGACAAATAAAGAGTGAAAATGAAAAGCTGTGTCTGGGTTCGAGAGATAATCAATTAAAGAACGGATGAAATTATTTAAGGAACTTAATGTTTTTAGACGATGAGGTAAACTGTTCCACATATATATATACAATATTTTTACATATTTCAATTACGAAATGTGACATTAATGACATACCAAAAACGCTATGTGACAGGTGTGAAACATGATCAAGTCGTCTTAATGAATGTACAAAACGGATGCAAGAATTAAATGCTACATTCAGTTTCTGTTTGCTTATTGAGTCCATACCACTATACAAAGAGGATCCATAAGTTATTAATGGAGCTAATAGCGTTTTTACTAGCATTAGTCAAGTTGTTTGTGGTAAATAAGATGAAAATCTCCATAACCGCCTAAGGCCTCCATAAATGCCACAAATCACTTTATTTACGTGATCGCTCCAAGTGAGCGTTTTGTGAAGAATGAACCCTAAGTTCTTAACCGTAGAGCTGTAAGGGATTTCATGGCCATTCAATTATAAGAAAGCGAAAAGCGACTCTTCTAAGCTACGTTTAAAAATTATTATACTTTGTGATTTGGAAGGATTTAAAACTAAGTCATTTCTAACTTTCCAATCGTGAATATTTTTTAAATCGTCGTTTATATTATAAATGGCGTTTTCGACGCGACCGATTGAGAAGGGAAAGTAAATTTGTAAGTCGTCGGCGTAAAGATGATACGAACAATGTTCAATAACTTCAACAACATCATTAATGAACAAACTAAAAAGCGTGGGGCACAGTAACGAACCCTGAGGGACACCTGCTTTAAGATTTAAGAAGTCGGAAGCTACTGAACCGAAACAAACGACCTGTTTCCAGTCCGTTAAATAACTTTGCATCAGCCTTAAAGCGGATGAAGAAAAACTAAATTTATGCTTTAATTTATGAATGAGGATTGAAAAATCAAGCAAACAGAAAACAGAAACTTTATCTTCCGTCATTGCAATCCGTAAATCATCTTGAACTTTCAAAATGGCAGAAAAGCAGCTATGCATTCTTCGTAAACCCGATTGCAATGTCGACAAAAAATTTTGTGATTCAACATATTCAGAGATTTGATTGACCATAATTTTCTCTAAGCCTTTTGCTAGAAAAGGAAGAATGCTAATAGGTCGAAAATTTGAAAAATCATTAGAGCTTCCTTTCTTGCGTAAAAGAAGGGCCTTTGTTACCTTCCAAGATCTTGGGAAAAACGATTTGGCCAAACAATCATTGTAAATGTTAACAATGCAGGGGAGGAATGCAGGAAGTAAGACTCGAATGAATTTAGGACAAATATTGTCAAGACCTATCGCGTTAGAACTAATTAAGGAGAGAGATTTGAAGCATTCGTCGGGTGAAACACAATTGAAAGAAAAGGAACCCCCATCATTGTCTAATGATGATGAAGAATTTGATTGACGGTTATGGTTATTCCCTGACGAAGAAAAAAAGTTGTTCAAATTGTTCGCGAAAATAAGGTCTACGGAAGTTTCAATGTTAGATTTTCCAATCGCACCCAGGTTTTTCAAATTGTTCCATAATATTTTGGTAGAATTATTTGAAGTATTTAAGTTCTCGAGGAAGTATGTTTTCTTAGAATCTCTAATGTATTTAACTACTCTGTTTCTACAAATTTTATAACGCGCCCAATCAGTTTCCGATCTCGAGTTTTTATACACCCTGTATAGGAAATTTCTTTCAGAAATTAGGTTACTGATCTCTAAAGTAAACCGAGTAGTGTTGTTATTTAACACTTTTCTTTTAATTGGAACATATTTGTCATAAAAGAACTTTAATAAGCTAGTTAAATATTCAACCTTGAAGTCGATCGATGTGGAGAATCTAAAAGAATGCCAATCAATTTGAGATACTTCTTGAGAAAGCTCATTAACATTGATGTTTTTAAAATCTCTGTAAAAAACAAAATTACTCTGGGTGGGGCTATCCACCGCCACGTCGAAAATTAAATAAATTAAATCATGATCGGCACCTCCATGAGCTTGATTAAAAAATAAAATTTTGTCTTTGTTCGGTACAATAAATAGGTCGAGTTGCACTTGTTCGTGTAAATCTCGTAGGGAAATAACTAACAATATGTAAACCAGAAGAATCGAGAATGTTTTCCAAATTATTAGAAGCAGGTGAAGAAACACTTACATCGATGTTTAAATCACCACAAACAATTATATTTTCATATTTAGCGCTATATTTAAACAAAATCTTCATAGGGAAAATGACTTGGATGTCTGTAGATGCAGTTAATTTAAACTTTTTCAAAAGGTAACGTGATTTCAAGAAGCAAACACTGAATACCTTTTGTTTTTAAGAAATCTAAGCAAATAGCGTTAATACCTTCACGTACATAAATCAAGACACCCGAACAACGGACATCACTATCACAACGAAACACCCGGTAGCCTTTAATATTTAACTCCCAGTCCTCAATTAAATTTTTAGAGTTATTAGATAGCCAAGTTTCAGATAAACAAATAATATCTGTGGTTACTGATTGAAAAAGTGATCTTAGCTGATCGATTTTTGACAAGATGCTCTGAACGTTCATATTATGACAGATTTTCAATCCCGAGGAACCCGAAGAAAAAATATTCAACAATGTATTACCATAATCAACTTCGGTGGTGCCAGGTGTAGAGGGACTGTTAACGAAATCCATGAAAAAAGAATAAAAGAAAGAAAAGAAATTCCAATTAAGAAAGAGACCACTAGACAAAGACAGCCTTTTCACTGAGATAAAAAAGAAAAAAAAAGAGAAAGCAATTAATATTTACAAAATTTACAAAAGATTTATGGAATTGAAAAATATATCCAAAAATGATGTTCAGTTAATGAGAGATTAGATATAAATGTATATGATAAACGTAAGTGTAGCTTGAGTTTATATAACTTGTAACATTAGGTACGAGCAGCGGCAGCAGGAACAGGAGAGAGTAATCGATGTAAATCGTCCAAGTGGTTTAATATGATAAACTGGTCGGTTGGTGTAATTTTGACAGCAACAACTCCGTTGAATGAATGAACCGAATGTATTTTCTTATCTTCTTTAGATTTCATAGCAGCTTTCCGAATGGCAAGTGCGCCGCTAGAGAGGCATTCAAAGGCTCCAATAGCACGATTGGATGAGAAAACAATCATATCCAGTTTGATAGGGGCAGCGGAGAAAAAACTTTTAAGGAATTTGAAGCGTTCGCCTGGAGTGTGAAGTTTCAGAATAATAGGTGCTGAAAGTTGAATCCTGGGGCGTTTGTTTTCCGAATGCTCTTTGGTATTGATCTGTTTTAGTCTAAGGACATCAAAGGAATGCAGTTGGAATTTCGTAATTTCACAAATTGTATGCACAATGTTTTCCAAAGATTTATTATGAACTGCTGGTATTCCCGTCAAAATGAGGTCACATTTACGCTGATCATTCACTAGCTTGTGAATTTTGATCTGAAGGTCAAGCATTTTTGTAATCACTGATGGGAAGTTTCTTTTTAACCTCACTTTTGAGATCGGATAAACTGATATTAAAATTATTAGAGAAAGAATCCACTTTTTTATTCAATATTGAGAGGTTGCTATTAACAAGGGATTTAAAGTCACGCATATCTTGTTTCAGACCAATCATTTGGTTATCCATTGAAAGTTGCAATTTTTCTAACATTTTAGCCAAGTCCTCATTTGATGTTGCCATGATTAAACGAAAAGCACGAATTTATGAAATAAAAGAGCTTGAAAATATAAAATAGCGAAGAAGAAATGCACCAGACAGGGATTAACACCAGAAAATCGAGTAAATTGACATTAATATTAAAATAAATGAGTTGAATTGCCGCAGCTTGTAAAGCACGTGTACTACTCGACGTTTGATATTTCACGACCAATCACGGTACCAAAGTGATTGCGTACCCACGAGGCGAGTTAAGTGATGCTTCACTGATTTGACGGCAGCCTCCCAGAGACCGCCTTGATGAGGAGCACCCGGTGTAATGAAGTGCCACCGAGTGCCAGCATGGGCCAAGTGCTACTGGTTCTGTTCGCTCTGAAACGTCTTCAAGTCTTCTTGTAGGTACCGGTTGGCACCCACGAATGCTGTCCCATTGTCACTGTACAAGTTTCGAAAGCGACCACGTCTGCTGACGAACTGAGTAAAAGCATAAAAATGCCTGCACGGAGAGGTCCTCGACTGCTTCAAAATGGACAGCCTTCGTGGCCATGCAGATAAAGATAGCCAGGTAACCTTTCACTGTACTTCGGGATCTCTTCGTTCCAATGCGAAGCGTAAAGGGGCCACAGTAGTCCACGCCGGAGGCCAGGAAGGGGCGGGTGGCATTGACTCGATGGCTAGGCAGTGGAGCCATCTGTTGCTTGATCAACTTTCCTCGATGGCGTCGGCAGATTACGCATTTGTGTAGGGCCGTCCGAACCAGTTGTCGGCCGTTCAAAATCCAATATTGTTGCCTGAGCGTTTGTAGCATCAATTGGACTTCACCATGCATGTCGTCTTGTGGGTGTGCATGATGAGGAGCCAAACCAGGGCTCCGACCTTCAGAAGCACGATCGGGAACCGTTGCTCATGTGGGAGTGCGGCATGAGTGAGTTGTCCTCCAACTCGGAGCACTGCACTGGGATCCAGGTAAGGGTTGAGTAAGAGTAGGGGGCTAGTGCTCGCCAAGGGAGCCCGCTTGCGTATTGCTTGAAGCTTGTCAGGAAACGCTATAGCTTGCTCTAGTATAATGAGCCGTTCCATTGCGTGTTGTAGCTCGTCTGCGTCTACAGCGGTCTGCTTACGGGATTTCTGGTTCCGCCATCGGAACATATAAGCTACTGTGTGTAGTAGCCGCTGTAGGGAACTGAATCGGTCAACTAGGCGAATGACGACCCCGTCTTGACGTCTCGTTGTAAGTTCCGGACGCCTGATGATAGCGCCTGTGAACACCACGGTCTTCAATTCGTCTGAGACAATAGCCAAGTCACGGTATTTGAGCTGCCCGGTTGGGCTGAGTGGGAGGTGGCCAGCGTTCAACCAAGTCGGACCTTGCCACCACAACGGATGTTGAATGAGTTCGGCAGCCTTGATTCCCCGACTATCGCAATCGGCAGGATTCTGTGCTGTGCGAACGTGGTTCCAATGTTCTGGAGGAGTGATCTCCAAGATCTGTCGCACCCTATTGGCGACATAGGGTTTCAGGGTAGACGGCTCCTTCCGCAACCAGCAAAGCACAATGCTGGAGTCCGACCTTATTTAGTATGGAGACGTCCGAAGTTCAAGTGCACGACAGGCATTGTCGTATGTATGTGCCAAGAGATGCGCGGCACATAATTCGAGTCTGGGCACGGTAGCGCCCTTGATTGGAGCTACCTTGGTGCGGGCAGTCAAGAGTGAGACACACACCCTGTTGTCAGCGTCAGTGGTCACCAGGTAGATCACTGCTGCGTATGCGCGAGTACTAGCATCGCAGAACCCATGTACAGTGGTGACATGCTGGCTGCGCATGCCCAACCACCGTGGTATACGCACTCGGTTGAGAGTCTGGAGATCATTTCGATAGGTAGTCCACGTTGCCTGCAGAGCGTCAGGCAGTGGGGTATCCCAAGTGATACCCGCTGTCCAAAGCGTCTGAATGAACAACTTCCCCACAATAACTACTGGGGCCAAGAGACCGGTCGGGTCGAACAGCTGAGCGACTTCACTGAGAACCCGCCGCTTGGTTGGCTGCGAGGCAGCAGGCTCCAAGTCCACCAAGAAGAAGAACTCGTCAACTGTGGGGTCCCACCGCAAGCCAAGTACTGTGGCGGTCGGGCATGCTATAACGAGCTCTGTGGAAAGAGAAGAAGCAGAAACATTGTTAGTTAGGAAATTTGTTACCTCTGCGGGATTAGAGTTCCATTTGCGCAGTTTAAAATGCCCACTCTTGAGCACCTGGTCCACGTCTCTCGCCAAGGCCACGGTTTCTTTGTCGCTGTTACAGCTGGTGAGAAGGTCGTCCACGTAAAAGGCCTTCTCGATACTCTCTTTTGCCGCTTTCGCACGGGCTGGATTCAGGACGATGTTGTAGTTGTCCTCTGCACATTGTACCATAGAGCGGACGGATGTGTAGGGACTTGATGCCATGCCAAAGGTGACCGTTGTGAGTTGGTACACCGCCAGGTCAGCTGTAGGGGATTCACGCCAAAGAATCCGTTGATAGTCCCGATGCTCCGGGGCAACCAGAATTTGCCGGAAAATCTTCTCGACGTCGGCTGTCAATGCTACCATGTAATGACGGAATCATTACATGGTAGCCACCACGACGGGTGGCCAGGGACATAAGACCCAGGAACAGGTGAAGCGCAATAAAAGTCTGGTATTCCATGAAACTCTATCCTCTCCCTTTTCAAGACCGTTATGCGTTAGAAAATAACATCCTGTTCGAGGTGCCACTGCAACTTGCTTACGCAATAACCGAACATAACGGATCTAGACCAGTAAAGGTCGATAAACAATCCTCAAGCCAGTGGTTGAACAGCGACGCCGAAGGCTGAATGGCTGAGGAGTTCTTAGTCGCTAGTTGCGAACTCTGGATACCTAGGCAAATCCAGTTTAAATTATAAGTCCTTTACGTTGGCATAGGGCTCTGCCAATGGTTCCTCGTAGCTCTCAAACATGATGGCGTAAAAGTGGTCGCCTATGCCGATGATCTAGCTCTTCTGGCAACGGGGAAATTCCCTTCCACTATTAGCGCACAATTGAACTACACACTAACCAAGGTAAGCGCTTGGACAAAAAGGTGCGGCCTTGCAGTGAACCCCCTCAAAACAGAGCTGGTACTCTTTACAAATAGAAGAAAAATACCTACTTTCGAGTTACCAAGACTAAATGGGACCCCTCTTAAAATCTCTGATCAAGCCAGATACCTGGGTGTGATCTTAGACAAAAAACTAAATTGGAGTCCCAATATACAAGAAAGATATAAGAAATCTATGATAGCACTATATTCGTGCAACAGGATTTTTGGCAAAAACTGGGGACCAAATCCCAAGATCATCCTGTGGATGTATACTGCCATTGTTAGACCTATCCTATCTTATGGCAACTTGGTCTGGTGGAAGGCGTTGGAAAAATCCACGCATTTAAAAACCCTAACCAAAGTTCAAAGATCTGCCTGTATTTGCGTAACTGGTGCAATGAGAACTACACCGACCGCGAGTTTGGAAGTAATCCTCAATCTCACACCTCTTGATCTCTACGTTCAAGAAGCGGCAGCAAATAGTGCACTTAGACTAAACCAATGTAATGTCTGGAAAACCAGCCAAATAGGACACGCACAGATTTTATCAAGATACGCAGATAACAATATCTGCACGGATTACATAACTCCATACTTGGACTTTAAAAAATCCTTCACAACTAGCTTCCCCAATAGACAAGATTGGGAGAATGAAACACCTTACGAAACGTCTATAGCAATCTATACCGACGGTTCAAAAATGGAAGTTGGAACAGGGGCAGGTTTCTTTTCAGAAAGCCTAAAACTTGCCAGTTCATTCAGACTTCCTAATCAGAGCAGCGTCTTCCAAGCCGAGATCTTGGCAGTTACAAACGCTGCAAAACAGGTGTCCATGATGGCGCTATCACATGCTGATATCACTTTTTTCATTGATAGCCAAGCAGCAATAAAAGCGATTTCTGCCACTCTTGTCAAATCAAGGCTTGTTTCTTGCTGTCGCGAAGAGCTAAGGGTTCTTGGCACACAGCATAACGTTAGACTCTGCTGGGTCCCCGGTCATAGTGGTATACCGGGAAACGAAAAAGCGGACGAACTAGCGAGGAAAGGATCAGCACTTGACCCTTCTCTCATTGATAAATCAATCAGGATCCCACCCTGTGAAATGAAACAGATCATTGGTAACAAAATAATGCGAAAATCCAATGAAAGATGGGAATGCCTAGATTCCTGTGTTACTTCCAGGAAACTATGGCCGAAATATGATAAGAAAGAATCTGAAAAGCTGCTATCATTGAATAGAATTTCATTGCGAACGCTTATCAGTATCATAACTGGACATAACCTACTTGGTTATCACAAAAAGAAAATGGGTCTTTGCACCGATGACCTATGCAGAGGATGCAATGACGAAGATGAACATGAGGACACTAGTCACTTCCTTTGTCAATGCCCAGCACTCTGTCATACTAGGAAAAAATTTCTAGGAAATTACTTCTTTAATGAACTAGAAGAATTATCAGACGCTCCAAAGAGCAGCCTGTTAAACTTCACTAAGAACACAAAATGGTTAAATACTGAACAGACATAAAATCATAGGTTTCTGGGACGTTACAATACGTCAGGGTATCACAACGGATCTACATTGATCTAAGTGTGATGGTAATAAGATCAACCGTCAGCCCATTTTACCATGCCAATGGTGACCTCCTTTCCCTAATACTCGTGGGTACAAAATTGATATATTTAATGAAAATCTTAAAGAGAGTGATGCTGCTCTAAGTGCATCCACACCAATGGAAACAGGTCTTGACGACCTTCCACCTATTGATTCTTTGGAGGAGGCGAAACTTCTTAACAAGGCTGCCCCTTCAACACACACTGCTCAAACGATCAAAACCAATCAAAAAGCGCGCGTCAAGCTTTGTGGAGCTGCTCGCAAACGTTTTAAATTCCTTCTGGCTAGCGGCCTTAACGAAGCCGAAGCCAGGGAAGAGCCAGAACGGCTGTTCCAAAGGGAGAAAAAGTTAATCGCTCTGAATCCTTCCCTTGGGACCAGTGGCGAGGCGTGAATAATTCCAAATGGTAACTCGAAGAAAACATAGTCTCCAACTATTTGAATTTCAAAAGTTAACTTGATATTTTCTCGTGCAATGCAAGTCTTTGCATCAAGCCAAAAAGTCAAGTATTTCAAACCAACTTTGCTATACCTATAGTCATTTAATTAAATATAGCAATGAGCTTAACGCATAAGAAAAGTGGTTTCGAAAGAAACCTTTTTGGCAGATGCGTATGCAATGTCTTAAATAAATATATATGTAGTTAATTCAAATGAAAATAGGAACATTATAATTCACAAATGTTTTGTTCAAAATAATAAAAAAAATGTAAATATGAAATATGTAGTTAAAAGCAAAAATTCATCATTTTATATTAGTTTATCTATTAAAAAGTGTGAAAAGTCTTATACTAACTAAACTAATATTTTCTTATTTGTACTCAAGAGCTATTCTACGATCTTTTTTATTAAAATCTGCCAAAACTCTTTGGTAAAAGTCAGGCTTACTTTTAATTTTTAGAAGAAGCTGTTTTTCTATTGAAATAATTGCTAAATCAGAAAGCCTGTTTTCTCCTTGAGTATTTCTTAAATAAGTGTGAATTCGCTTAAGAGCTGAAAAGGATCTCTCGACGGAAGCAACAGTTATCGGGAATGTTAAAAACAAACTACTTAAGTCAAAAATCTGTGGGAATGTGTCACGTAGTGTTTCATTTTTTAAATGCTTATGAAGCGCTAGAACGTCAAGGCTTCGAAGAGAAGAAGTTGTATATAAAACTTTAAGTTCATTTTTCAGAGCTGTAAAATCAAAAATACCAGTAAAAAAATTTACTAAAGAAGATATTTGCTCATCTACATTGGAAATTGAAAAACGTTCATATTTTGATTTATTGAGTAAATCTAAGAAAATTAAATTTGTGAATGTTTTGTATCGTGTTTTTATTTGAGCTATAGTATTGTCTTTTATTTCTATAAAAAGACGTTTGTAATTTGTTTTTGAATCAATTTCCAACAATCTTCTCTTCCGTGGTGGTTCAACGCAATCGTTTATGCTTTCAAAAATGGATTCAAACTTACTAAGAAAGTCAGTTCTAAGCCAAGACTCAAAATTTTCAATTTCTTTTTTTGCACATTCAACATCTGTTTGCTTATTTTGAATTAAATTAAAGAGAATGTCGGTTTTAGCAAAAATTTCGGAGAGAGTATGAAGAAAAAAACAAAAATCTTTGGCCTCTAATTTAATTAACAAACTCTCGGCTATAGAAAGTGAGTCAGTATCCAATTCTTTAGGGTTGTCTATTATATTATTAAAAGTTTCAATTATATCTAACCTGCAATTTAAAATCACGTTTATTATCCGCGAATGATAATGCCAGCGAGTTTCCGATCCCCCTGGCATGCGTCGGTTGGCTATTTGCTTCAAAAGATTAGAACGTTTAGTTGATTTACTAAAAAACCGGACGATAGTGTTAATATTGCCAAAAAAAACTTTTAATTCCGATATATTTTCAAGAGAACGCGATAGCACTAAATTTAATACGTGCGCATAGCAAGGAATAAAGTAAGCCATTGGACAAGCATCCAGTACTTTCTTTTTCACACCACCAACGTCCCCTGACATAACTGCCACTCCATCGTAGGATTGTCCAATCAACTTATCCTTGCAGGAGAATGTATCAAGTACATTAAAAATATGCTTTGACAGCTCATCTGCATTGCGACATTCACTTACATCAAAAAAACCAAGAAATCTTTCTTTAATTCCATCTTCTGTTAAGTACCGTAGAATGGCACTTAGTTGTTCCCTATGGCTAACGTCTGGTGTTTAGTCTATCATAATAGATACAAATCGCGTTTTGCTAATTTGTATTTTGATTTCAGATCTCAAAACTTCTGCGATACTCTGTATCAAATCTTTTTGTATATCACTTGATAGACCTCTAAAAGTGGGATTTTGTGCACTTGAACACTGTTCTAAATGAGTGTCCATTAATGTGTCGTACTTAGATAAGTATAATAAAGTTTCAAGTTTCTTGTTTTCCTAAAAGAACTACTGTATCGATAAAACGTTCCATTAATTTAAGATTTTTTTCAACTTTTTTGTTGTGTACCGTAAAGGAATTCCCTAAAGAGGTTTCAATTCGATTAACGCCAAAATCATGCAGAGATAAACAACTGCGTATATGTTTTTCTGTCGTGACATGTTTTTTTGCAGAGTTCACTAAATTGTTAATGTCAGCGTAACCTGCACGACTCCACACACTAGGAGAATTGGAAAAAAGAAGGCAAGGAAAACAGAACATTTTATTTAATTTACAGCTTCCTGTCAACCAAGTATACTTCTGGTACAATGAATATTTGAAATGGTTAACAAAACCATCTTTTCGCTTGTATTCTATTTTCATGGAAGGGGTAGCGCGTCCTAAATCTATAACTTTTTTTTTCTTCATAAAACTAAGCTGATTAAAATTATTTATTTCCTCTAAGAGAAAATCAGTTAGGCAATAGTCTACAGATATTAAAGCCATAATCAAACCACTGAAACTATCAGAAAACTTTTCACGCTTTTTGCACTTTAATTCCAATTTTTCAAGCCTTAATTTGTAATATTTGAAAAAAATCACAAGCACTAAATGCATCTAATTAAGTATTGCACTCTGCACAGAGTTCTGCTGGTCAACTGAATTTTTCAAATATGAAAACGGCTCATTGGGAACTGAGTTCATTTGGGCCAGTTGTCCCACTTTAGAAAAATTCCAATTATTTTTTGCTCTTTCTTTCAAAAATATGCATAAAGCTATAAAATCTTATATCCACGCATATTTGTTATCAAAGTGGCAACCTTTGACACATTAGTCCAGTGCAGAGACACATACAAATTCACGAAATAAGTCGGAGACCACCGTGTTATTTTCTTGTTCTTCAAGCAGAAACCTACCTCTAAATCTGCAAACCTGCCATATACATTTTTGTTTATAAGCATGTGTCCATGTCCATGGGAAGAAATACGAAGGAAAGCGTTTTTTTCTTTTATGAAACCAATATCATGCAAACACCGAAGTGTGCAGAAGCAATGCTGCAAATGAGTACTGGGCTACTGCGCCGGCGCTATATTCACGTGCTCAGAGCACAAAGAGATAACAAACAACAGATTTACCAAAAAATATGACGCTAGAATACCGGGTTATTTTCTTCCATAAAAAAGCATGTATTGAACGAGAGGTGCCTAGCGCTAGGCTCTTCTCTGTTCAATACATGCTTTCTTATGGAAGAAAATAAGACGATGTTCTACCGTCATATTTTTTGGTAAAAGAAAAAAGAGGAGAGAACACAAATTTGTTCTATCCAGCAACAAGTTTTATAAGACGTAATATTTGGGGTTACCTTGTATGTTGCTAAAGTTTTGTGTTTGTTTATGGAGTGAATTGAAGAGCCAACATGTGTGTAGAATAAAACGGAAAGCAGAGTGGTAGTTGTTAAAAAAATGTTGGCAGCGAGTTCATGTGTATGATTAAGTTTGATTCATGTTGCCAGAAGTCTAAGATGTTTCGGATGTGAATTTCAAAAGGTAAGTCGGAAATAATCGACTTATATGGACGCTTCGCCACTGCAAGGGACACAAATCGTGCCAAAATGGCAGAACCCAACATTGCTCACAAGCAGAATTCTGTTGATGTGCCTTCCACATTAAATCCGCCTCCATATCAACAAAAAATAGAGCAAAAAAATTTTCAGCAAGCGCTGGAGAGTTACAAAATAGTTATCCTTGCCTCAGACTTCCCGGAAACGCTACTTAACACTGACCAAATGACAGTAGTGCAAGACACCATCTTTGGTTTGATTTGCAGCCCAAAGACAGGGGATATCAGCCTGTTACGGTTTACTAGAGGAATCGGACCAGAAAAAAAAATGTTATGTTCCGAGGGACGTGGCCTGCTTGCGGGGCTCAGCTGAACTCGCCGGAATGGGGGGGATCTTGCCCCGGAACACACCCTCAATCGCAACCATAAACATAAATCAGGCCTGTTTTATTTAGAACTCTCTGAAATTGGACCGCAGACGGACTATCAACACTTCCTGGTACTGCAGATGTTGAGGCAGTATGAACTATCCCACCCTACCTTGGGAATCCGCGGGCTCGATATGGATTCCCCCTAATAATTATTTTTACCTGCTTTCGGTCTTACTCATTTCTCCACGCCGCCGCTACTCACCCCGCCCCTGATTATATCCTTCTCAGCCGGTCATGTCCCTCTCTTGATGACTCACCAAGAAAAATACTTCAGATTCATGTTCGCTACACTAGTCGTGGCTAAACATTTATTTTCTTACAAAATTCTCTTATAAATTCTTGTAAACTCTCTTGCTAATTCTTATAAATACTCTTATAAATTCTTATAAATTCTCTTATAAATTCTTTTATAAATTCTTATAAATTCTCTTATAAATTCTTTTATAAATGGATATCGTTAATTCAACTTCAAAGTATCCTTAACCAGAGCCAAACCAAAAATTTACCTCTATCGAGGAGTCTTAAAAGATGTGAGCGAACGTACCTCCCACAAGGGCTATCATTAAACCCGATAAAATCTAAACGGTATCTAACCCCTACCTACCTCCCAAGAGATCTTTGAAAGTGGACTGGGTAACGCGACCTGATCCTACCTCGGAATGGTTAACCCTAACGATAGACCCCGTAGAACCACCCGTCTCACTTACACTGGTTATCAATAAAGAAATATTATGATTTATATGTATAAAAAAAAAACGAAAGATAATATCTATAATGTAATTAAATATTTGTACTCTGAAGAGAATTCCGTAATAGGATACTACTCAATTATCTTAATCGCAAGGAATACTTCTTAGTAGTTAACTTAATTCTTAATAGTCAAAATAACTTTGAAAAATTTTCAAGACTTAACTAAAGTAATTTAGACGCTTATTATGCTTTACAATTAAACCGGCGTCTCGTTTCGTTTTCTTTTTTTCTCTTTCTTTTTTATACACTTGCTGAGAAGTCAAAAGTGACTTAAATCAAAAAAAATATGTTTATGATGCATCGATCTTAATAATCCACAACAACTATCATTGGGGTGTGGCCTACCCCTAAAGAATTCGTTAACTAGCTTAATCTCTAATTTTCGCGGTCTCTTATTGAGGGCCTCTACTGTACCCTTTTCCAAGTATTAAAATTTTCAGCAGTGCTTTAGCGTAATTGACGCTTTATTCATTTCAACGAAAAATTAAAATTAAAAAATGAAATATGCCAACCTTTTTGCCAGATAAATTCTCAAGCTCATACATATTCTTTCCTACTTGTTTGATCACTCGACACTTAACATACTTCGGGCATAGTTTTGCGGATATATTTTTGGATGAATCGCTTAGAATGAAGTTTCGTCGATAGACTTCCTGTCCTGGCAGGTATCGAACGTTTCGCGTACGAGTGTTATAGGTTGCGGACTTCTCATTTGATTTTAAAATATTTTCACGGATTCTTTTTCGTATACACTCCAATCGATCACGTCGAGGTAGAATCAACAACTCGCTGTCATCCGCCGCATCTAACTTTCGGGCCAGTTCATAACTGCTACCGTGCGTTATCATATTTGTGCCAAATAACGCGAAGTAGGGTGACACGCCGGTCGAGTTATGAACAGCACTTCTTAAGGCACACGCAATTTCGTTTAGATGGTAATCCCAATCTCGTTGATCGGTTTTAAGATACGACCGGATTGCAGCCAACAACGTGCGGTTGACTCTCTCCGACGCGTTCGATTGGGGTGCATAGTTCGCCGTTCTAAAATGTTTAATTCCGTATTTTTCCAACACGTTTTGAAATTCTTTTGCTAGGAACTGTTTTCCGTTGTCGGAATGTATTATACGAGGCACTCCAAACATGCTAAAAACCTCTTGTTGTAGGAACTTGATAACATTAACAGTGTAAGCGTTTTTCATAGCTTTCAAGAAATCAAATTTAGACAAATGATCTAACACTACGAACACGAACGCATTCCCGGACTTTGACTTAGGGTATGGCCCTAGAAAATCAATATACAATTTTTCAAACGGCCGATCAGTGCAATACGAGTGAACGAAAAGGGGTCGAGATACTTGGTTAGACGCTTTCGACTGCTTACATACGGAGCAATTAGACACATATTCCCTGACCTGAACCGTCATGTTCTGCCAATGGAAGTACTGCCGAATCCGAAATAAGGTTTTGGCAATTCCGCCATGAGCTGTATTAGGTGGGTTATGGGTTTTGCTAATAATATCTTCAGTTAAAGCTGAAGGTACCCAAAGTAGCCAAGTATGCTCTTGCATAGCCTCGTCACCTACATTTCTAAACGCCCGTTTGTAAACGTACCCATCTTCGACTTTAAGGTCCGGTAGCTCAGCACTATTTTCTTTGACGGTGTCAATCAAATTTAAGCATTCGTCGGATTGGAATTCAGTTGATTCTAGATCGATAAGTGGAGCTACTTCTTCTATGGTCAGAGAATCTACGTGTACCCGAGAAAGGGTATCCGGAACGACGTTCAGGCTGCCTTTTCGATGTTGTATGTCGAAGACATAGGACTGTAGCAGCAAACTCCATAGCAGCAATTTACCACTCAGATCTTTCATGGTCATTAGCCAGCGGAGACTAGAGTTATCTGTGATTACAGTAAAGTCCATGCCCTCGACATATGGCCTGAACTTTTGTATGGCCATCACCGCCGCCATACACTCCTTCTCGGTGACACTATAGTTCCTCTGACTTTTATTGAACTTCTGGGAGAAGAAAGAAATTGGGACCTCTTCGTCGTACGTGTTTTTCTGAAATAGCACCGCACCGATTCCTGCATCCGAGGCATCACATTGGATGTAAAAACGCTTTGAAAAATCGGGATGTGTAAGAACCGGTGCTTTAGTCAACGTCAGCTTCAAATCCTCAAACGCTCTTAATGTCTCGTCTGTCATCTTGAACTTTTCGTTTCGCTTTTTTAACAGGTCGGTCAAGGATGCAGTCAGGCTAGAAAAATCTTTGATAAACTTCCGATACCACCCTGTCAAACCAAGCAACCACCGAACCTGCCTTGGGGTTTTTGGGGCTGGGAAGTCGGCAATGGTTTCCACCTTAGCAGGATCGGTTTTAAGTTTCCCACCACCAACTATGAAGCCCAAATATTTTAGCTCTTTGAAGCAAAACTTGGATTTTTTCATGTTGACGGTGAGATTCACTCGGCGTAAGCAGTAAGCGGCTACTTCATTTATCAGAGCAATATGCGTCTGGAAATCCGGCGACATGATCAACAAATCGTCAAGGTATACGAAGACTCGATCCCTAAGTCGTGCTGGAATCACCTTGTCCATTAACTGGCACAACCTTTGAGCTGCATTACACAACCCAAAGGGCATGACAGTGAATTGGTACAAGGATCTTCCCGGTACCGCAAAGGCAGTCTTTTCCCTACTCTGTCTCTCCAGAGGTATCTGCCAGAATGCTTCCTTTAGATCAATACTACTGATGTAGTACGTATCCGGTAGTCGGCTGGTGAGCCCCTCGATATGGGGAATAGGAATGGCATTTTTCTTGGTCAGTGCATTCACCTTGCGAGAATCCAGGCAAAGTCGATTTTTGCCCGGTTTCCGCAAGAGCATAACTGGTGAGCACCAGGGACTTTCACGCTCCTCTATAACGCCGAGGCTCAACATCCGATCTAGCTCTTCATACAAAATGGCCTGTACCGCTGGCGAGACAGGGTACCGACGCTGTTTCACAGGGAACGCGTCTCCCGTATCAATGACGTGTTCCATGAGCGTCGTCTTTCCGAGACCATCCCGATCGAAACAAAGAAATTTAACCTTGACCGCTTCCAATTGGGATTGCTGGTCAGCGCCTAGCTGATGAGCGTTAGACTAAGGCCACGCAGTCAGCGATAAGCGAGCGAGCGATTGAACGATCAGCGATTAAGCGACAAAGTCGAGCGACGGGCCACTCGTTTCGTGAGCGACATTTCTTTAGCGATTAGTTGTTAAAATGCCGTTGTCAAGAGCCCTACGTTTATATTTGTTGTATCTTCTCTATCTGTTGCTCTTGACGCTAAGCGATAAACTAAAAATTAGAACAAGTTTGGTGACAGAGCGACGTCGTTCAGTCGCTTAAAAAAATCGCTCATCGCTCGCTCAATGCATGGCCAGTTCAATGTAATTTCATTTGTTTTAATTTTTTCATGTCGTTCAGTCGCTCGCTCGCTCGCTTATCGCTGACTGCGTGGCCTCGGCCTTAGAGACATCTGAAGCTTCGGTCAACGAAATCGAGTTTATGACGTTTGGTGCTAAGTTGAAAATTTTCCAGAAATTTACCCCAAGGTAGATCTCCTGGTCTAGGCTGGGGACTAGGAAAAACGTGATTATTTCTTCTTTTCCATTATAACTGACTTTTGCTTGTATTTTCCCTACAATCGATTGACTCTTACCATCTGTTTTGTTTTAACCCCGGACTGAAACTTACTTGAAATAGGAATATCTAGTTCGCTAACCAGCTGTAAGCAGTTTTTGCCGAATATGCTCACACTGGCTCCGCTGTCGAGAAGTCCGAAAACCTCTTTACTACCTATTTTGATTTTTGCATATGGTTTTGGATCTGAAGATACTTCAACGATAGGAGACAAAATACGTTTTCTAGTCGCTCTTCTAGTCTCAAATCTAGCTCTAGCCTTAATAATTTTTTTCGACGGGATGTATATTGCGCTATTAAAAATTCTGTTACGTGCCTTGTTATATTCTGCAATTCTTACATGCAATGGTTTTATCGGCGAAAAAGTTGGGTATGTTTTAGTTTCTTTTATTTTAGTTTCTGGTATTATGTTTCTTTTCAATATAGTGATTTGCTTTTGGCCCCCTTCCCTGCGAGGACCTTCAACCCTTTTTATTTCAGGATTGAATTCAGCTTTCGAAGTTAAATTAAGACGAAGAGGTTGGTAACAGGTGAGGATTCTTTATGTAACTGCAATTCTGAGAAAATAAGTAACACTAAACGTAGGAAATTTATGAAACTGAACTGTATATTGTTTTTTTTTTTTTTATTTAAATTAAGACTAAGTTATGAGTAGTTTTAAAAGTAGTCGTAAGCTAACTAATTTTAATAATAAACCAATGTTGGTTGCTAATAAACAAAATTTGTTGGTGGTTTTTTTTTAATACGGATTTGGAGCGCTTCAAGTAGCTTCTAAGGCGGTTGTTTTTCAACATGGTATGACCTTACCAATGGTATCTTTCAAAACTAAAATAGACATCGGACGGACAAAATTAAATTTCTGGAAGTGGCGATGTAGAAGAGGGGATCACAAAAAGTAGAGATTTAACGATAGGACAAGAGTTAGTTTTCCTCACTGATCCCGCAATTCCATTCAGTCGTTAAGGACTTTGTTGGAAGACTTGGGACGGCGAGGGAAACAAAACACTAAAATTGAGCTATAAACTCAAAAAAAAAATTAGAAGAAAGAAGATAAAGTTGGATCTGTGCAGCGTTGTTCAACGATCCGTCAAACACGGTCACCGACTGCAAATTGAAGTTTAAGTTGACAAGACATGAGGATTGAAATTGAAATTTAGAAAAAAAATAAAAAGTTGAAGCTTGGAATCGGGAATCTAAGGTAAACAGGACTTAGAAAAAGTACGGTACTGGCTGCATCTTTCCGGAATTCGTCGCAGTTCACCATAGTATGTCAACGACTTTCTAGGAGAAGACATACGAATCCAAAAATCTACCTCCAGTCCAGTTTGAAGTAGGAAGAAAACACTCACTAACCGCAGTCACCGAGGATTTCCAAAGACTCGTCGCAGTTTATCTGAGTACGTCCGAGACCTTCTTGATAAAGACATACGAGATTGAAACCCCCAGCGATTTTAGTTTAACTCACAAAAACTTAGACTACAAAAAAAAATCTTAGCGAAAAATCTAGGCATCGGACTAGATCCTTTACCTTGAACTGAATGCCAAAAACGTTGGAATATGTTGTGCTAAGACGTTGGGCGCCATTATTGTTACGGTTTACTAGAGGAATCGTACCAGAAAAAAAATGTTATGTTCCGAGGGACGTGGCCTGCTTGCGGGGCTCAGCTGAACTCGCCGGAATGGGGGGATCTTGCCCCGGAACACACCCTCAATCGCAACCATAAACATAAATCAGGCCTGTTTTATTTAGAACTCACTGAAATTGGACCGCAGACGGACTATCACCACTTCCAGGTACTGCAGATGTTGAGGCAGTATGCCCTATCCCACCCTACCTTGGGAATCCGCGGGCTCGATATGGATTCCCCCTAATAATTATTTTTACCTGCTTTCGGTCTATCTCATTTCTCCACGCCGCTGCTACTCACCCCGCCCCTGATTATATCCTTCTCAGCCGGTCATGTCCCTCTCTTGATGACTCACTGAGAAAAATACTTCAGATTCATGTTCGCTACGCTAGTCGTGGCTAAACATTTATTTTCTTACAAAATTCTCTTATAAATTCTTGTAAACTCTCTTGCTAATTCTTATAAATACTCTTATAAATTCTTATAAATTCTCTTATAAATTCTTATAAATTCTCTTATAAATTCTTTTATAAATGGATATCGTTAATTCAACTTCAAAATATCCTTAACCAGAGCCAAACCAAAAATTTACCTCTATCGAGGAGTCTTAAAAGATGTGAGCGAACGTACCTCCCACAAGGGCTATCATTAAACCCGATAAAATCTAAACGGTATCTAACCCCTACCTACCTCCCAAGAGCTCTTTGAAAGTGGACTGGGTAACGCGACCTGATCCTACCTCGGAATGGTTAACCCTAACGATAGACCCCGTAGAACCACCCGTCTCACTTACACTGGTTATCAATAAAGAAATATTATGGTATAAGACAAAACGAAAGATAATGTCTATAATGTAATTAAATATTTATACTCTGAAGAGAATTCCGTAATAGGATACTACTCAATTATCTTCATCGCAAGGAATACTTCTTAGTAGTTAACTTAATTCTTAATAGTCAAAATAACTTTGAAAGATTTTCAAGATTTAACTAAAGTAATTTAGACGCTTATTATGCTTTACAATTAAACCGGCGTCTCGTTTCGTTTTCTTTTTTTCTCTTTTTGGTTTTTTATACACTTGCTGAGAAGTCAAAAGTGACTTAAATCAAAAAAAATATGTTTATGATGCATCGATCTTAATAATCCACAACAACTATCACTGGGGTGTGGCCTACCCCTAAAGAATTCGTTAACTAGCTTAATCTCTAATTTTCGCGGTCTCTTATTGAGGGCCTCTACTGTACCCTTTTCCAAGTATTAAAATTTTCAGCAGTGCTTTAGCGTAATTGACGCTATATTCATTTCAACGAAAAATTATAAACTACTATGTATATCTTAGATTTTTTTTTCTATTTTTAACAATACATCAAACCTGTTGCACCCATTTCACGGGTGTTCGGGATGGGGAGAACTGGTCTTTCCTTACGGGTGGTTGAGGACAATTACTCCAGCCTCCTCGTGGGTGACGTTCAAACACTGTCTGCCCTGTTCTACTGGTTGGGGTTTATTTCGAAGGGATTGATCCCCTTGTATCTGTGTTGGATGTCCAGCATCCAAAATTTGTCTGCGGCCCAGCGGTCCCCTGCCACGTGGAGGCAAGCTGGCACCGCCTAATACACGGCCGATGAGGCGTAGGAAAGTTGGCCTAAATTATCCTACGTTAATTATTTTATTCACACACTATTTCAAAATAAATTCCTTACCGGAACAGTTGTAAGTTGACACCAAAAAAAAATGTGCGCCTCGTGAGCGATGTGCTCCTAGCACGTTTCCTCTTCTCTTTTTTTTTTTTTTGTTTTATGTCTCGACCCGCACTTTTATGTCGTCTACTTTTATTTCCTTGGATTTTCTTTTACTTTGTTTTTATCGCGCGCACTTGGACTTTGCGACGAGAATTCTACAATTTCTGGCACTACCAGCCACTAATTTCTACTTAATTTTCCGTTTTTTTTTTTCTTTTAACTTTTTCTCCTTGTTAGTCTACCGCTCGTGTTCGTTTTTCGATGGTTAATGACTAGTACGCTATACGATTTAACCCTAGGCATTTTATCCGTTTTTTTTTATACTGGGGCGCACCTCGATTATTACTTTTCCTCCCGGCCATATTTTTTTCTTCGCTCTTTCTCCACAATTTCGAAAGAAGGAACACCTCGTTTCGGCCACTTAATCCATTATTTTCGAACTCTACTATCTGTCTAATTCCCAACAGATGGCATGAGAAACCAAAAAGGAATTATCCTCAGATTACATCGGCGAATTATTTGTTAAAATTTTTCTTTCATTCCATTTTTAATACCCCGAACCTAGTGGGCCACGAGTCCGCAACAAGCCCCAAATTCCTTGGCACCAATTTCAGACCAGGATGGCTTGTCTTCAACTGCAAAAATAAGGTCACGGCTGATTGGCTAAAAGGCGAAATTCCAAAATTAAAGCCTTGGGAGAATGCCTCACTGAAGGCGGTTGAAAAGGAAGCTGGTGGGCCATTTCCCCGTTGGCCCTACATGCACGAACGAGCAGATTCTCACTGCGATCAAAGTCCAGAATGAGGGTCTCCCCGTTCCTGAATGGAGAGTCATAAGAATAGAAGCCAAAGGTGCCGCCTCTATTCTTACCTTTTTGGTGGACCACAAATCCGCGGCTCTACTGAAAACCAAAAAAGACATCATAGACTTTAGGTTTGGCGATGTTCAACTTCGCCATCCTAAAGCCCCTCACAGATATGGTGCCCCCAAACCCCCACCTAACTCCCCTGTCAAGACAGCCTATATGACTCTGACGACAGGTAATAGTGCTCCACAGCCTTCACCAACGTCAGATCTACAAAACAGGCTGACAGCTCTAATAATCCCAGTTCCTCCCCCCTCAGTTGTTAATGTTACACCTACCTTACCAAAGGAGTCAGCCGTGAGGCCCTCCTAACCAAAAGGTTCCTCTGGCAATGCAACAATAACTCCTCCCCCTCCCTGCTCAACAACCGTCACCAAACCAACACCAAAAAGCGATAATGCAACACCAGCTGCAAAAAGCAGCACAGCCAATTTCATGGCTCTAAAACGGGACCCCAGGCCCAAAGGTAAAGCTCGGCAGAGGCTATTAAAAGCACCAGCGAGCCTTACCTCAACCCCAAAAACAAAATGAATTACACCACCCTAAAATTCCTGCAGATAAATCTCATGCACGCCAAAGCTGCCTCAGCTGCGGCAAGCAGTTAATTTATCAAGCAGGATCTGGACTGCTTACTAGTCCAGGAACCAGGGGTGGTAAGAGGCCAAATAAAAAGCCTTCCAACACAATCGTGTAAGTTAATATACGACACACGCAACTCCAACCACGAGCTGCGCTTCTTATCCATAAAAGAACTAACTTTCTTCCCATTCCAGAATTCATCACAAATGATCTCGTTGCGGTACTAGCTGAGATCCCCACGGAAAGAGGCTTACAAAACATTGTAATAGCCTCAGCCTACCACCCGGAAGATACTACCTCCGCACCACCTGAAGAGGTAAAAAAATTTGTTGGCTACTGCAACGCAAGGGGAAGACAGCTAGTACTTGGATGTGATGCCAACTCCCATCACACCATATGGGGTAGTAAAGACATCAACAAAAGAGGTGAGTCACTTTTAGATTTTCTTATGTATTCAAACTTAGATATTCTAAACAAGGGAAATGAACCTACTTTTGTCACCTCCGTTAGGAAAGAAGTGTTGGATATGACAGTGGCAAGTCTTGCCATAGCCAACAACATTCTCAATTGGCATGTCTCGAAAGAGATATCATTCTCGGACCACCGCACCGGCACATCAGATTTGATCTGTCAAGGCCGAATGACAACAGTCCAGAAAACAATAGGATGCCAAGACACACGGACTGGAATCTCTACACAGAGACACTTCGTTGTGAATTTTAACCATCCTATCCAAACATTGACTCTCCTTATCAACTTGAAAGGGAAGCAACACGCTTAAGCTGGGAGCTTCACTTGATGTTTTGACTTAGTGGCGTCTTAGTTGTAATTTTGTTCTTATCTTTCTGTATTTTGTAAGGCGTGGAAATTTTTGTGTTGATTTTTGCAATATTCGGGGGCTAAGATCCAATCTCTTTGCAGTGTTCGCCCATACTGCCAAATGCAGGCCAGCTGTTTTGGCACTAAGTGAAACGCAGGTAGGCGAGAGTTCCGATCCTTCAGAGTTTTTCCTTCCTGGCTATTGCTTAGTGCCTTTATTCTTTGCCTCTTATGGCCTCGCCGTGTATGTTCGTAATGATGTTGCCTATCAAGTTCTACCACAATACGGCCTCTGTTCAAATAGGAACTTCAACTTCATGTGGTTTAAATTCAATGTCCAAAAGCACATCATTCATTATTGTTTCATTTATAGAAGCCCCAATCTAGATAGTAATTCAACCTCTAACGAGTTTGATGCGCTATCTGACTCCATTTCAAGAATTGTTTCCCTTTACCCTAACACTGAAATCGCTATTGCGGGTGAATTCAATGTACACAATTCTGGGTGGCTTCGCCATTCTGGCCAGACAACACCCGAAGGTAGGTGTGTTGAGATCTTTGCTGAATTAAATCTTTTAACTCAGCTTGTTGATGAGCCCACTCGGGTTCCGGATATTTCTGGCCATTCGGCCAACACATTAGATCTGTTTCTCACTTCTCATCCCGAAAAATACAGGGTTAAAGTGTCATCACCTCTAGGCACATCGGAACATTGTGTCATATCGGTAGATTTCCCGGTTTCCGTCACAGTTAAAAGAGAGAAAGTCCCAAAAAGAACTGTATGGCAATATGAGAAAGCCAATTGGGACGGCCTGAATAATTTCTTTCGAAATTTCAATTGGTCATTGTGCTTCCTCGACGGTAACGTGGATGCATCAGCTGATATGATATCTAACGTAATTCTCAACGGCATGACTAACTTTGTTCCGCATAGATCAAAGAGCATCATCCCCAAAGAAAATTCGTGGTTCGATTCGAGCTGTAGGGAGATGATTAGGGAAAGAGAAAAATGTTTTCGGATTTTTAAAAATGATCCTACAGAAGAAAACAGAAATAAGTTTAAGTGCGCCAGGAACGCCTGCAATACTCACATACAGAAGATCAAATTTTTATATGACCAAAAGGTAAGGCAAAAAATACTATTGTGTCCAAAAGGAAGTAAAAACTTTTGGTCTTTTGTTAAGAATATTAAGAACTCGACCACATCATCGGTCCCAACGCTCGTCTTCAATGACTCTCCGTATGTCAGCTCCATCGACAAAGCCAATTTGATGGCAGCTCAATTTTCTGCCAACTCGACACTTCCTTATAGCATATTGGCTCCACCTGAGCTCGAGTCTGCAAATTCTTTGATGAACCAGATATTTTTTCGAACTCGCTCGGTTGCGAGAATCCTTAAAGATCTCAACATCCGCTGGTCCAGATGGTATCCCCGCCGTTATTCTGAAGAGGTGTTCTTCTACGCTGGCAAAACCACTGCGTAAACTTTTCCATCTTTCCTATTGTAACGTGCGCTTAGTTCGCAAAAATAAAACTTCACTTTTCAATTTATTTCTACCACTTTTATTCAGTATCAATACTTTATTCGAACTCAACTCGACTTTTGGACTATCACTAGTTCACAACAATTCACTCTTAACTTTATCACTCTATAATCAGAACTGACTGCTCGTTGCGTCAGCGGCCTATTTATATAGAACAATACTTATCTAGAGCGTTCCAGTTTCTTCTCCATGGTTTCCACATTTGCTGTCAAGCATCTCTACACTCACACACACTGGCTTACAAACAATGCCTGTCATTTTATACCATTCCATTATAGTGTTGCCAGTTGTGTTTTCGGTTAAACGTTTTCGATTAGGAAATTGGTATAAATGTTGGGTGTTCATTACACTGCCCCCTCCTTAAGATTATTCGTCCCGAATAATTCCATCTGCAGCCTCGCCACTATATCGATGCAGCCGGTCACAATGAACTACTTTTAACTTGCCTCTTAATCCTCTTTGGATGCGGTAAACCACGTCGTTAATCCTCGTGACAACAGTATAAGGACCTTCCCAGTTCTGCTGAAGTTTCGGTGACAATCCCTTTTGACGATGAGGATTATAAAGCCACACACGATCTCCTGCTTGGAATCCTGCCTTTGTCGCTTTTGTGTCATACCGGGTCTTCATCCGGTCGCCATACACTGTGGTCCATGTCCCTGTTCTATTAGGTCTATCTGTAAGCCTACCCACCTCTATGTTTGAATCACAGACATAACAATTTCGGAACCACTTCTCCACGTCACCTCTAACATGCAGCCAGTAAAAGCGTTTTCGCACGTTCTCCAGCGTCTTGTTAACTCCCAGGTGGCTTCCTGTAGGGCTTCTATGCATCTTTTGTAAAACCTCCTTGATTTTCGATTGAGGAACAATAAGCTGCATTACAAAAGATTTACCGTCAGGAGATTCCCATTTGCGCTGGAGTACTCCTTCTTGCACGCGAAGCGAATCCCACTGTGCCCAATAGGCTTTGACAACAGGGCTTTGGTCAGAAATGTCGTCCCAGTCAGGTTTCGTGTTGTTCTCTTTCCATTTGAGAATCGGTCCGATGTCTGGATCCTTCGTTTGAGCAGACCTCAATTCTTCCTTGTTCCATCCGAATATGGGTTCCATTTTCATCCGCTGAGTCTTGGTCTCTACTTTCCCCCAGCAATTCCATTGGGGGTTTTCTACCTGATGTCCAATTCGGTATTGATAAGTCTGCGGTCTTACTCTACAGCTCACGGATTGATTTTCTTGGACTTCACAACGTCGACAAGAAGTTTCAGTTTTAATTGGTGGAAACCGGCATTGTCGCTGTAAGTGCCCCGTCTTATTACAATTCCAACATCTGGCAAGTCCGTTCCGCTGGTTCCTTTGTAGCTTAACTCCTGGGCATGATCCAACCTCGAATATGGCTTCTCTTTGACAATGTACCATTTGAGAAGCTTGCTCAGATGCTTCCATCATTAATGCAAACTCTAGAGTTTCAGAAAGAGTTCGTGTTCTAGCAGTTCGCACAGATCTCTGAAGATGTATATCGGAAATGGCACGAACGAAGGACTCAACAGCAAGCTGGTTGATGATTTCTTCTCCAGCATCCGGGTATGCCAGGTGAACCAGTCTTTCGACGTCTGCTTGGAGCTGCTGTAGACTTTCACCCCTTTTCTGGACTCTGTTATTGAGTTGGACTCGGAAGACTTCTTTCAAGTGGCTATCACCAAAGCGTTTATCTATAGCTGCCACGAGAGAACTGAAATCGTTGCTCTTACCAGCTGGAACAGTTTGAAGTAATTCAGCTGCTGGTCCTCTAAGAGCAAGAGTCAGTGCTGTGTATTTGTCTTCGTCAACCCAGCCATTTGCTGTCGCAGCTGCCTCGAATTGTCTCCTGTAAACTGACCAAGACGACTGTCCATCGAATGTTGGTGGTTGTACTTCTCTTTGCTTTAGACAATCTCCACAAGTTTTCCGTAGCTCCATTTTCCGCATCTGGTCTAGTTCCTTAGCCATGTTTTCGATTCGTTTCTCCAAAGTGGCAAGCTGACTTTCGCATTGACTCTCAAGCTTGGAAAATCGTTTCTCAACACATTCAATGCGTTTTTCTAGACCACAAACATTTTTCTCAATGTTACCCAATTTGCTTTCTAGAATGTTTTTCTGACCTTCCAAAACATTCTGTTGCGCCTCAAGTCTTTCGAGAATATTCTGTTGTTCCACCTTTTGCTCGTTTCGTTGTTCTTCAATCAGCTTCTTTTGTTCGTTTCTTTGTGTTTCAAGTTGTTCGAGAACATTCTGCTGTTCCTTCTTTTGCTCGTTTCGTTGTGCTTCCAGTTGTTCGAGAACATTCTGCTGTTCCTTCTTTTGCTCGTTTCGTCGTGCTTCAAGTTGTTCGAGAATATTCTGTTGTTCCTTCTTTTGCTCGTTTCGCTGTTCTAACAAAAGTTTCATCATACTAGAAAAATCTACACTTTCACTTACTTCCTCTTCTTCCACTTCTATTTCAAAAACAAAAGTGTTTACGTCTTCCCCTTGCTGTTCCAAATAGTTACGCAAACGCAGGACGAGCTCATTTTTCGATCCCGCTCTAGAAAGATTTCGCTTACCTAACTCACTTTTAAGCTCAATGCAGTTGAGCTCTTCTAACAACTTACCCATTTTCACTGTATATAATTATTATTTTTCTTTTTACTTTTACTTTTTTTTTTTTTTTTTTTTACACTTTATTAGTCAAATAAGTTTTATTTACACTTCTGACACCAATGTAACGTGCGCTTAGTTCGCAAAAATAAAACTTCACTTTTCAATTTATTTCTACCACTTTTATTCAGTATCAATACTTTATTCGAACTCAACTCGACTTTTGGACTATCACTAGTTCACAACAATTCACTCTTAACTTTATCACTCTATAATCAGAACTGACTGCTCGTTGCGTCAGCGGCCTATTTATATAGAACAATACTTATCTAGAGCGTTCCAGTTTCTTCTCCATGGTTTCCACATTTGCTGTCAAGCATCTCTACACTCACACACACTGGCTTACAAACAATGCCTGTCATTTTATACCATTCCATTATAGTGTTGCCAGTTGTGTTTTCGGTTAAACGTTTTCGATTAGGAAATTGGTATAAATGTTGGGTGTTCATTACACTATTCTGCTGGGATTTTTCCGAGCAGAAGGAAAACTGTATTTGTCCAGCCGGTCCCTAAAAAAGGCGAATCTTCCTAACCTTCCAATTACCGTCCAATTGCACTTACGTCCCTTCTTTCCAAGGTCATGGAAACGTTGATAAACCGTCAACTTATGAAATATCTTAAAAAACGAAAGCTTCTTAATGACCGACAGTACGGCTTTCGTAGCAAACGGTCCACTGGTGATTTACATTGTTTTGGAGAAAGTAAGATTATTGCGCTTGATATTTCTAAAGCATTTGATAGAGTTTGGCATCAGGCTCTTTTATCGAAAATGCGTGCTTTTGGTATCGATGAGTCTCTTCTTCGTTGGATTACAAACTACCTTTCCGACCGTTCAATACAAGTTGTGTTGGATGGCTTCAAGTCTGATACCCATTTCATAAATGCTGGTGTGCCCCAGGGCTCCGTTTTGTCTCCGACTCTCTTCCTCATTTTCATTAATGATCTCTTGTCTGAAACTTCTAATCCGCTTAACTGTTTTGCTGACGAATCGACCCTCTGCTTTTCATATTCGTTTCCAAATTCACGTCCTGTGACGTGTTTTTAGTTTTCCAGCTGAGGTAATGCTCACGGCTAGCCATGGTATAGTGAAGAAAAACACCAAACTTCACAAAGGTCAAAGAAATTCTCTTTTATTGGAACTTAACAAAATTTAGAGTTATAATTAACAAATGAGTATTTATATATATCGTTGTAGTAGTAGTAGTAGTAAATAGATTTTATTTTCTTATTCAAATATAGTTACGTATTACAAAATCAAATAAAGCATGGCAATGCCGTCTGCCCGGTTGACAATCCAAATAAATTAGTTGTGTCTAAGTCTCTTAAATATCGTAAACAAAGTTTTCTTATTTTGCTTTTTTTTTATTATTATTAATTTTTCTTACTTCAAAAGTTTCCGACGAGAATTCTGTTTCATAATTCTGTAGTACATGAAAAGTTTTTGCACATCCATTTCGTTTAAATACTCTATCATTTCACTGTCGGTTAAATAATTGCAGCCGAAGAAAAAGCTCCCAGTTTCTATTAAAACCGGGCATTTTCCTAGAAAATGGAAAATATCTTCTCTTTCCCCCCGATTACACAGGCTGCATAAGCTGGGAAGGTCCTCTCTATGTGGCATATAATTCAAATATAGAAGTTCTGTACGAAGTCTCACCATCATCGAGATATGCTCCACACTATTCTGGTCTTTGAAGTAGTTTCTTTGTCCTGGGTTATGGCATAGGTGACTGTAAACAACTCGGTGTACAGAGCTGGTGGCATCTTCGACATATTTCTCTCTAAGCTTTTCATCCACCATTGTAATTAACTTATAAAGTTGACCTTTCCGTACGCTAACATTTTCAATGTGCAAGTCTAGCTCCATACCACACCATTGTGCGAGCTCGTTCCATTCCGCATACCAGCTGTATTTCCGGTTGACTACGTATAAGGCAGCTTTCTTGGGAAGTCTTTCATTATCCATGTTCAAAACTTTGATTATATAGTCCACCTGGGCTTTGAGGGTTTTGACGAAGAGTGGTGATAATCCTGTTTCCAGCATCAAGGCGTAGTTTGGTGTGTTGGACGGGAGGTGAAATATCGTTTTAATGTAGAACCTGAGCAACTTTTCCATATTGCTTGTATCCCCATACCTGTGACGCATAGAACATAATCGATTCAGAAACTGCTTCAAATACACGGAATTTACAACTATGAGCAATACTTTTGTTAGAGAAACACTTTTTCCACGTAGCTCCAATAGCTCTCTTTGCTTTAACAAGTTGTTCACTTAGATGCTTTTCCATACTCAGGTTTTTAGTCAAACACACTCCTATGTATCTAAATTCATTCACGACTTCAATAGGTGTTGAATTGTAGAACCATCTTTCGTTTTGGCTATTTCTTCCTCCACCATTCCTGAAGATCATTATCTTTGATTTGTTTAAATTAACTTGAAGATTCCAAGTTGTACAGTACCTATACAGTTTATTGATCATCAATTGAAGCGATTGGGGCGAGGTAGAAAGTAGTACTATATCGTCAGCGTAAAAGAGGGTCTTTATATTGGTCCCCGCGAATTCTACTCCTCCGGAAATGCAATCTGTTAGATCCTCTATAAATAACGCAAATAAGAGAGGGCTCAGTGCACACCCTTGTCGAATGCCAGACTCCGTTTGAAACCATTCAGATAATTTTTCCCCATTCCAAACTTCTGCCTTAGTTTCCTTGTATAGATTCTGTAAAACTTTTCCAAACTTTGTGGACATCCCAAGTCCATAGAGCTTGTAGATAAGCGCTCGACTATCCACCGCATCAAACGCTGCTTTGAAATCGATAAAGAAGCTGTAAAGCTTTTTTTCTGATATGAAGGAAAGATTCTCCGATGCTTTTTAGAACAAAAATATGATCGACCGTAGAGTACCCCGTCCTGAAACCAGCTTGATATTCATCCAATAAATGGTTTTGTTTATCCACGTATTGAGTCTCTGTTGCAAAATTGCGGTATATATTTTGTACGACGCATTAAGAAAACTTATCCCCCGATAGTTCTCCGGATTTTGCGTACTTCCTTTTTTGTGAATAGGAAAAATTAGGGATTCTTTAAACTCATGTGGTACAGTTCCAAGTGCCAAGATTTGGTTGAAAGAATAATTGAGCTTATTTATAAGTTCAAAGGTTCCGTACTTATAGAACTCAACAAGTATTCCATCGGAGCCTGCTGCCTTGCCATCTTTTAAACTTTTCAACACGTTAATTATCTCTTCATGAGTTATTCTCGCATCCAACAACTGATTTTCGATCCTCGGTTCAGCGTAAGCAATGATTACATTACTGGAATGGTGATTTAAAAGTTCCTTGAAATGTTGGTAGAGTACACTTGGTGTGAGATCTCGATGAATCGTAAACTTATTTCCGTTCAAGTTTTTTACCAAACTCCAAAAATCGGTCGATTTCCTGCACTGCGCAAGTCTCCTAGACTCCTCTACGAAATAATTATTTCGCTTGCGTCTACACATCTCTTTGAAAATCTTATTTGCTTCTAAGTATTGACTTTTGAAAAATTCATTGTCATGTACACAAAGTGACTTCAACCATGCAAAAGACCTCTGTCTAGCACTAAAACACTCTCCATCAAACCAAGGTTCAACTGGTATCAACCTCTTCCTGTTCATACTAAGGGTTGGATAAGCAAATCTTATACAGTTTGTGATCGATGCTAATTCGGAATCGCTACTTCTATTTAGCAATAGGTTTAGATTATTCTGATAGCTTTCTAAGTTACTGGAATTCCACTTAAGTTTTGGTAGCATTCGTAGATTCTTCATTAATCTCAATTTGGAACTCCGTACTAGTCGGCAGATGATCAGAGAATCTTTCTACAACTACTTTGGAATCTCGCACATAGTCAGCCCACTTTCCAGCTACCATACAGTAATCTATGACCGATTTTCCTTGCCTTGCAACAAACGTAAGTTCACCAAACCTATCAGATGCCGATGTCCCGTTGACAATTCTCAGTCCAAAAGTGTCACAGAGCTCCAATATTTTTTTTCCTCTTGTATTACACATTTCCAGCCGTATTAATAAACGCGGAATAGCTGGGCTAAGCCTTATTCCATGGATTAAGTGGAAAATGGTATAATGGTGGCTTTAATCAAATGGAAAATGGTATAATGGTAACTTAATCCATGGAATAAGTATTTCCCAGTTATTCCGCGTTTATTAATATGGCGGTTCATCTTTAGATTGACGCGATATTCCAGCTTCTTTGTTTTCCAATCCAGCTTCATTTCCACATCTACTGTTAAAGTCGCCTACTAATAGCACGTTTGGATTATCATTTAACATCATAACCTCGTACAATTTCTCAAAGTCAGATTCCCATTTATTACAATTTAGGTATATTGGCAGGATTATAAGTTTTTGGTTTCCAATATTTAAGTGCACAAATGTTATTTCATTCCTGGTTTCAAAATTGTATATCACATTCTCCACAGTTTTTTAATTCCAAAAATGCAACCTCCACTCGCTCTTCCTCTCGTGTTCGTTCTTACAGCTGGGATCCATACAAAATCAAAGTTATTGAAGTTATTACCAAATTTAAAATAATCTACTTCAGTCACAAAAATTTCAAACAAAAATATGAAATCATAGCTGTTAACATAGTTATAAAAACTGCTAAATAAGTTTTTATTAGCTAAACCTGATATATTATAAGCAAGGATTATTAATATTTAATTGCTTTGACTTTTAATACGTTTTTATTACATTTAATATGGCAGACGGCATTTTTATTAAAAATTACAATTTTTGTTATTTTGGTTCGGAATGGCGCGGCTGCTGCACGCCTCCATTGTGTTTCCAACATAGGAATTTGCAGAAGGAATATCTGTCACCTCTGTGACATCCCCGACCAGTTGCTGTAGAAACGTCAATCCGTCATTATTAGGCGTGTTTTTTTTATGCTAGTATATAGTACAGCATTCGAGTTAAAAAAAAACGATCTGTCCACAGTATTTTCAGTTCTATTTTCAGCAACAAGATGGAGCTCAACGTCAAAGCTTGCTGTTACTTTTTAAAGCTATCTGTGAAATTCAGGATGAAACAAAATCAAATTCATACCAGGTTTGTTTCGTTAATTGTTCTATCAAATGAATAACGATACAAAGCCAGGTATCTATGAATTTGTATTTTTTTCTTATTTTCCATACATCAGATTCTCTCTTACAGCTCTTTTTTTTACTATTTTTGGAGGCATCGTCCAGCAGTGAAGAAAGCTCTATGTCAAAGTCAGCTGTTTTGTTGAAAAAAACTTTCGGGTATGTTCGGGGACTATGTAAAAAGATATTAAAAACTAGTCTTTGATGAGATTTTCCATTGGCAAACAGAATCAATTTATTTTTTATCCAAATCTTTGAGAAAGCAATTTTACACTATCGACCAGTCTATTCGATAGGTTAAGAAGGAAAATAAGTTGTTTCTATTTACAAAACCGTGAAATTGAACTATAATACTACCGCACAAATAAACTTAACCCAAATTAAATTAAGTTGAAACACGTACTGCTAGTCCCAAACTTGAATTTCTATTGAAGAATGTTTAATTTTTATACATATATCTTTCCCTTTTGATCATTTTTTACTGCTTTGTTTGTTTGTTTTATTTTGTTTTTTTCTTAGATTGGGCTATATTTTTTAGTCAAATAATTCCATGAGAAAAGCTATTAGCTTCAGCAAAAAAGAACTAGTGCAAAATCCTGTATTATATACACCACCAGGTAAGAAACAGGGCGAAAATTCAATATGAATATAGTTTTTATTTCTTTAATTTTTAATCGAGAGAAAAAATTTCTTTGCAAATACCAAATTTTTTTTGAAAACGTCCTTTCGAAAAAGCTTTGTTGAACTGAAATCAATGGTGGTGCCATCTTATTTTCAAAGCTGGAAACTATCAATCCACAGCAATGCCATCCCTGTTTTCACTGTGGAAAATTACGACAGTAAAATGATTTGTTGTTGTTCCCCAAGGGAAATTTTTACTGTACTATATACTAGCATAAAAAAAAACACGCCTATTGTCACTTGCAAGATTGTTGTTTTTGTCAAAATAAAACGTAAAATTATTGACTTTTAATGTTCCGCCTTTGATTTGTGGTTCAATTTCCTTATTGTTTGCTGTTATTTTGCTTTTTAGGTGCACAATTCGTCTCCTTCGCTCTCTTGCCGCCATTGGGTAGTCCTTATGCATCGAGATACCAGTGCCGACAATATTTGCTTTGACTCTAAGCAATTTAATTGCATCATTTTTATCTTGCATTTCGACAACAACATTTGCCACATTTCCAGTTGAGTGCAGCTCACGTATATTTTTTATTTTCTCAACATTTGATGATTGTAGCATCTCGAGACATAGAGTTTTGGTTTTTTCTATGGCGCTTACACCATTTTGTTTGGGCATTTGAACAATTATATTTTGTTCCTTAGACTTCCTTTCAAGCAGCTCCACCTGTCGTTTCAAGGTTACACAGCGAGACTGCATATTTTCCAATTGGACTTGCAACGATTTGTTATTTTGTTGCTAGTTAAGTATTTCCTTACTTATAGCCTCCATGTCTGATTTTGTTGCCATATTTTTTAATTTGTCATCAAGAAGAGATGAAACAGACGATTGAATGAGAGTTCTTAAATCGTTTACGGATAAACTTCCAACCATCATTGTCGCCGACTCAGTCATTGCTCCATTGTTTGATGACAAAGGGGATGGGGTTAGCTCTCTATGATGTCTCTTAGCCGAGCTATCAGCATTTCGGCCGGTTTGATTATTGTTGGGAGGTGATCGTCTCAAAGGCATTTTCGCGTATTTTACTGCTAATTAATTGCTTATATAATACCAATTGACGGCTTACCTCCTTATAGCTATTTTAACAACGTTATGATGGGTTTTAATTATAAAATTGTTAATTTAATGTAAGAAAAAATCTTCCAAATCAAGAGCTCAAAGTAAACACAACTTTCACTTGCAAAACCAGGGTTGCCAATCAATAAAAAAAAAAATATATCGTTGTATATTGTTATATATGTTGTATGTTGTGGTGTCGACACCTTCTGATTAGCGGCCAACGTTCCTTAGTCTGAATAGCCGGGACTTCTAAGGCTTGGGTCAGGTTAATGTCCGCAATTCTGGCAGCTTGCGATATCCTTATAGAAAATATGGGAGAGAAAGGATTAGCGATGATATGGTCTAATGTGGTTTAGCTGCCTCTATTGGCACAATCCCTTGTGGCACATTCACCCTATGGGTAGCCGTAGTTAGTCGAAGCGCGTAGGCGTCTGAAGACCCTAGCAGGTAGAAACACGAGCGTCCAAGGACCCCGGTAGGTAGAAACACGAGCGTCTTACGACCCCGGTAGGTAGAAACAGCAAATGTGGAAACCATGGAGAAGAAACTGGAACGCTCTAGATGAGTGTTGTTCTATATAAATAGGACCGCTGACGCAACGAGCAGTCAGTTTTGATTATAGAGTGATAAAGTTAAGAGTGAAATGTTGTTAACCAGTGATAGTCCAATAGTCGAGTTGAGTTCGAATAAATAAAAGTGATAGAAATAATTTGAAAGGTGAAGTTTTATTTTGCGAACTAAGCGCACGTTACATTGGTGTCAGAAGTGTAAATAAAACTTATTTGACTAGTAAAGTGTAAAAAAAAAAAAAAGTTAAATACAGTGAAAATGGGTAAGTTGTGGGAAGAGCTCAACTGCATTGAGCTTAAAAGTGAGTTAGGTAAGCGAAATCTTTCTAGAGCGGGATCAAAAAATGAGCTCGTTCTGCGCTTGCGCAACTATTTGGAACAGCAAGGGGAAGACGTAAACACTTTTGTTTTTGAAACAGAAGTGGAGGAAGAGGAAGTAAGTGAAATTGTAGATTTTTCTAGTATGATGAAACTTTTGTTAGAACAGCGAAACGAGCAAAAGAAGGAACAGCAGAATGTTCTCGAGCAACTTGAAACACAAAGAAACGAACAAAAGAAGCTGATTGAAGAACAACGAAACGAGCAAAAGAAAGAACAACAGAATATTCTCGAACAACTTGAAGCACGACGAAACGAGCAAAAGAAGGAACAGCAGAATGTTCTCGAGCAACTGGGAGCACAACGAAACGAACAAAAGAAAGAACAACAGAATATTCTCGAAAGACTTGAGGCGCAACAGAATGTTTTGGAAGGTCAGAAAATCATTCTAGAAGGTAAATTGGGCAACATTGAGAAAAATGTATGTGCCATTGACGAACGCGTTGAAGGTGTGGAAAAACAACTTTCTGTTGTAGAGAATCGTTTCGAAGGCGTAGAAAGCCGATGTGATGTTCTGACCAAGGAATTGGACCAGATCCGGAAAATCAAAGTTCGAGAATCTGCTGGAGAGTTTGCAAGGAAAAAGGAGATGAAACCGCCAACATTTGATGGACAGTCGTCTTGGCCAGTTTACAAGAGACAATTTGAGGCAGCCGCGACAAAAAATGGCTGGGATGACGAAGACAAGTACATTGCACTGACTCTTGCTCTTAGAGGACCAGCAGCTGAATTACTTCAAACAGTTCCAGCTGGTAAGGGCGGCGATTTCAGTTCTCTTATGGCAGCTATAGATAAACGCTTTGGCGATAGCCACTTGAAAGAAGTCTTCCGAGTCCAACTCAATAACAGAGTCCAGAAAAGGGGTGAAAGTCTACAGCAGCTCTAAGCAGACGTCGAAAGACTGGTTCACCTGGCATACCCGGATGCTGGAGAAGAAATCATCAACCAGCTTGCTGTTGAGTCCTTCGTCCGTGCCATTTCGGATATAAATCTTCAGAGGTCTGTGCGAACTGCTAGAACACGTACTCTTTCTGAAACTTTAGCATTCGCATTGGCAATTGAAGCAGCAGAACAAGCTTCTCATGGAGTACATCGACTTAGAGAAGCCATAGTCGAAGAGTGCTCGTGCCAAAGAGCTGAAATACAAAAGAACCAGCGGAGCGGACTAGCAAGATGTTGGAACTGCAACAAGACCGGGCACTTACAGCGTCAATGCCGACTACCACCAAATAAAGCCGGTTGTCAACATTGTGGAAGCAAGAGATCCAACCCAGAACAAGGTAACAACAACACCAGCGCTACGTATCAGCCCGTTTCCCATCAGGGAAACGAGTAAGAACCAACTTCGAGGGGCAGAGGCTGGTTTCTTGTATCAATGGCCCCAGAACCACCATCCAGGTCTCTCAGACCAAACGAGACAACAAAAGTCTGACTGTGGAAACTACTATTAACGGGAACAAACATGTGGCTACCATCGACACCGGTGCCACAGCCTCCATAGTACGTCGAGACCTGGTAAAGATGACGTGGCTTCATAACACCAATAGCTACCGTCTAAGAACCGCAACGGGAGAAGCAGCAAGAGTATATGGAGAAGTGTGTCTTAAGATCCGACTGGCCGATCTAGTGTTTACTCATCAATTCCTGGTGGCAGATATATGTGACGAGTGCATCATTGGAATCGACTTTATGAAACAGCACGGAGTTATTTTGGACATCGGTAATCAGGTTTTGAAGTACCAAAATAAGGAACTTGCAATGACCTATTCGAACGAAAGTACGTCGACACTGAGGACTGTCATCACGGAAGATCTGATCCTGCCTCCTTCTTCTGAAGTGTTCGTTTGGACAAAACTGGAAGGTGAGTTTGGAAGCCTTCGATACCTAATGGTGGAACCAGACCCAGAGTGTTCCTCCCAAAGCGTCATCATTGGGAAAACACTAGTAGCACCGAAAAACAAAATGGTCCCCGTACGATTACTAAACACCAGACCGTACGATGTAAGGTTGAAGAAAGGAGAAGTCGTTGGACGTTGCGAATCGGTTGCAGCAATTACGAAGATCACAGACGAAGCCCCGAGAAAAACTATAACTCCGGAGGAGCTCAAAACCATCAGAGCTAAAATACTGTATTCATCCAACCTTGATCACCAACAAACAAGGATGGCTGAAAATCTCCTACAAGAGTACACTAACATCTTCGCATCGCAAAAAGGACAATATGGTAGGACACAGTTGGTGCAGCATCGCATCAACACAGGAGATGCAAGACCGATTCGTCAACCAGCAAGACGCCTTCCACTGGCCAAACAAGGTGAGGTTGAGGAAATGATAACAGCAATGAAGAAGGACGGGCTTATTGAAAATTCCAAAAGTCCTTGGGCTTCACCAGTGGTGCTAGTGAAAAAGAAAGACGGAAGCACTCGTTTTTGTGTGGACTACCGAAGGCTGAATGATGTGACTAAAAAGGACAGCTATCCCCTGCCGAGAATCAGTGATACCCTGGATGCTATGGAGGGAGCCCAGTGGTTTTCGACGCTGGACTTGAAGAGTGGATATTGGCAAGTTGACATCCACCCTGATGATCGGGAAAAGACTGCGTTTTCTACAGGTAATGGGCTCTGGCAGTTTAAAGTTATGCCGTTTGGGCTATGCAACGCTCCGGCAACATTCGAGCGTTTGATGAAGTGCGTTCTTCAAGGACTGACGTGGAAAGCGTGCCTTGTCTACTTGGACGATGTCATTGTTTACGGGAAAACATTTGACCAACATTGCAAGAATCTAAAAGCCGTGTTTCAGAGACTTCGAGAGGCTAACCTTAAACTGAATCCGGAAAAATGTGCACTTTTCAAAACCGAAGTTAAGTATTTGGGACACATCATCTCTTCCCAAGGAGTGAAGACTGATCCTGAAAAAGTTGACTCCGTCAAAAATTGGCCAACACCACAGGACAAACATCAACTCCGAAGCTTTCTTGGTCTTGCCACATATTACCGACGATTTGTTAAGAACTTTGCTGGAGTTGCAAAGAGTTTGCATCAGCTCACCGAAAAAGGGAAGCATTTCAAATGGTCAGGTGAGTGTGAAAAATCTTTTCAGGAACTCAATTACCGCCTCTGTAACGCTCCAGTGCTGGCACATCCAACACCTGGCAAAACATTCATCATCGACGCAGATGCAAGCAACGTTGGAATCGGGGCGGTACTATCCCAAGTGCATGATGGCGAAGAGAAAGTGGTGGCATATTATAGTAAGGTCCTCTCGAAGCCTGAAAGAAACTACTGCGTGACCAGAAGGGAACTGCTGGCTCTAATCTTGGCAACAAAGCACTTCCATAAGTACATCTATGGACAGAAATTCCTTCTGCGGCTGTTGAACTGGCTGTTGAACTTCAAAAATCCAGAAGGTCAAGTCGCAAGGTGGATAGAAAGACTGCAGACTTATGATTACCAGATTCAACACCGCAGAGGAAAGTTGCACTCAAACGCCGACGCATTATCCCGAAGACCTTGCAAAGTGGATTGCAAGCATTGTAGGCGGCAAGAAGACAAAGAAAATATTACCGCTCAGCGACTAAGAGCTGACCCAATAAGCGGATGGAGCAATGAAGAAGTGAGGACAGCTCAACAGGAGGATCCAGATATCGAACCCATTTTCGCATGGAAAGAAAATGAAGAGAAACTTGAATGGGGAGATATTTCTGACAGGAGTCCAGTTCTCAAAGCCTATTGGGCACAGTGGGACTCACTATATGTGCAAGAAGGTGTCCTCAGGCGAAGATGGGAATCCGCTGACGGTAAATCATATGTGATGCAGCTGATCGTACCGCAATCGAAGTCAGTGAAGTTCTTCGGGAGATGCACGACGGACCTTCTGGAGGTCACCTGGGAGTTAACAAAACACTGGAGAAGGTGCGACATCGGTTCTACTGGTTACATGCTAGAGACGACGTGGAGAAGTGGTGCCGAACATGTGACAAGTGTGCTGCAACCAAAGGACCTGGTAGGAAGATTCAAGGTAAGATGCATCAGTACAACGTTGGATCGCCTTTTGAGAGGATTGCAGTAGATGTGGCTGGGCCTTTTCCAGAGACCAACGCTGGAAACAAGTACATTCTGGTTGTAATGGACTATTTTAGCAAATGGCCTGAGGCGTATGCCATCCCAAATCAAGAAGCCAAAACGGTGGTCGACCAGATTGTGTTTAACTGGGTGAGTAGGTTTGGCGTACCTATGGAACTCCATTCCGACCAAGGGAGGAACTTCGAGTCAAACATCTTCCAAGGAGTGTGCGGACTACTTGGCATCAAGAAGACCAGAACCACACCGCTTCATCCACAATCTGATGGGATGGCTGAAAGATTCAACCGAACCTTGAAAGAACACCTCACCAAGGTCGTAGGCGACTACCAAAGAGACTGGGATAGGCACGTACCGCTATTCCTGATGGCCTATAGAAGTGCAGTACATAGCTCGACAGGACAAACACCATCTGACATCCTGTTCGGGAAAACCATGCGGCTGCCCAGCGAACTTAAATTTGGATGCCCCACAGAGGAGCCACAGGACACTAACGAGTATGTGGATGACCTCAAGGAGAGACTCGCTGACATCCATAAAAGAACAAGGGAACGGATGAAAACCTACAGCGACCGGATGAAGACACGGTACGACACAAAAGCGACAACGGCAGGATTCCAAGCAGGAGATCGTGTGTGGCTTTATAATCCTCATCGTCAAAAGGGATTGTCACTGAAACTTCAGCAGAACTGGGAAGGTCCTTATACTGTTGTCACGAGGATTAACGACGTGGTTTACCGCATCCAAAGAGGATTAAGAGGCAAGTTAAAAGTAGTTCATTGTGACCGGCTGCATCGATATAGTGGAGAGGCTGCAGATGGAATTATTCGGGACGAACAATCTTAAGGAGGGGGCAGTGTAATGAACACCCAACATTTATACCAATTTCCTAATCGAAAACTTTTAACCGAAAGCACAACTGGCAACACTATAATGGAATGGTATAAAATGACAGGCATTGCTTGTTAGCCAGTGTGTGTGAGTGTAGAGATTTTTGACAGCAAATGTGGAAACCATGGAGAAGAAACTGGAACGCTCTAGATGAGTGTTGTTCTATATAAATAGGACCGCTGACGCAACGAGCAGTCAGTTTTGATTATAGAGTGATAAAGTTAAGAGTGAAATGTTGTTAACCAGTGATAGTCAAATAGTCGAGTTGAGTTCGAATAAATAAAAGCGATAGAAATAATTTGAAAGGTGAAGTTTTATTTTGCGAATTAAGCGCACGTTACAATATGTAAGCAATATATTTAGTTTATTAAACTTACTCATTTACCTTTACCTTTACCTTGGTGTGTTAGCTATTGCTCGGCTGGTTGCAGGTTGTAACTCCTTTTCCTGGATATTTCTGGAGATGTGCACCGTATGGCCGGTGCCGGCGGACTGTGATTTCCTTGCGCTGAGCCGCCCTATTTATACTCAACGCTCGTTGTGGTACCGTGCGCAAATCCCATATAACTACATGCAATATCCCCTACTCCCATGTTATTGTTATAACTACACACGACATTCCCATATGCTTGTTCATATGCTACCACTATGCCATCAATGTAACTCACCATCGAGCTCTGCCGATGGTTATACTTTGCACTGCTTGTGCATGGGGAGTTGGTTGTTGGGTGGTATTACCACCTACCTATTATCCACAACCTATGTTGGTGCGGTCAGCTTTTTACCTCTATGGTATAACATGAATACTTTTCACCACCAGGTACTACGTCTTGGCTATGAGCTTACTTTCTGGGTTGTTGTCTTAGCTTGACAAGCTTTTCTCCTTACCATTCCACTAGATGGCGGGGCTGTCCCTTGGGGCGACAACGAAAAGCATGTAATGAGGTTTGTGAAAAATGCCTCGTTACATATCCCCCCTTTTTCGGAGACGAGGACCTCCTCGTCTGATCCTCGGTCCCGGAACGAAAAGTATGGCCTGCATGTCACTTTACTATGTTCTTCAAAAAATTTTTCCTATATATACTTTTTTTAATTAACACCATATTAACAAAATTAACAAAAAGAGCCTCCTTGGCTAAAAAAATTAAAAAGTAAGTAAGGAAAAAAAACGGCTGGTCCTACGGGTCGAACACAACCCTCTTGGACTGCCCCGTCGGCTGGTGGGTGAGAACGGCTTCTCCTCGTCTTAATACTCTGCGCAGGATCGTTCCATTCCGACGCTTAAAGACTAGCCGCTGGCGGCGCCTCGACGGATGGTACCCAAGAACGGGTTAACCTTCTTTCTGGGCCCATGATTCGGCGGTCGGCGGCCTTTCGCAGCTGCTAGCGTTGAGTCTGGGTCCATCTTCTTTTTATTCCACGACCGTGAATCCGTGCGGTGCGGCTCGATCGACATGGTCATGTTCGGCGTCTTGAGCCCATCTGGTTTTGGTGCGGATGTGCTGGGGTCGGCTCTCCCTTTTTGTCGTACATGGCCCCTTGGCGGGTCATGGTTCGGGGAGTTAGTTGTAGCGGTAACGGTTGCGGGTTTACGGGTAACGGCCGGGGTTTGGCTGGTGGTGGGCTTCTTATTGGCGGGGGCGGTGGTGGTTCGCTTGGTACTGGTCTTCACGGTGGCATGCTGTCTGGTACTGGTTTTCACGGTGGTATTCTGGCTGGTACTGGCGAGGGGTGTTCTGGACCTGACGGTTGTTCGGCTTGCTGCGGTGTGCGGGACATGGGCTACTCGTCTTTTAAGGTCGCTCCCTGTAGTTTGGATCCTGTTTGGTTTGGGCTGAGTGTTACTGGTGGTACGCAGCTTTGATACCGAAATGGCGGTACATACTGAGCAAGTAACCCTCCAAGGAGTAGTCTGTTGCGTTTGCCAAGGCTGGGCGGGATCCGTTCCTTCTTCTACCTCGGACTGTGGACTCTGATTGCTGGGACTGACTAACGACGGCGGTTTTAGATCTGATTTTCGAAGTTCAGGATACTGAGCGGGGTTGAGTTCCACTTGTCTGGCACGTCGTCCCTTCCAATCATACACGGGGCTACACCGAATCAAAAGCTCATTCGGGTTAAGCGGTAGCGGGTCTCTTGGCTGAGTTGTAACGGTAGCGGTAGACTTATTGTATCTGGGACGCTGGTATTTAGGTCGACGGGACTGGCTGTACATTACTGCAACTCTATGTGGATGGCAATTACAATCCCTCGTCAATCGCCCATCTCCTCCACAGTAAGAGCAAAACAGACGGAACTGTCTTCGGCAGATACTCCTAGTGTGACCCCGCTGTTTGCAGTTCCAGCTGTGAGTTCTCCAATGGTACTGGTTAGCGTGCGATAGCATCTGAATCTGGTCGGTACGGTTAAAATTTGGTCGCGGTGGCGGCAATACAGCTCGGCGGTCGGTTACTGGTCGGTCAGGAAAAGTGAATCGGTTAGGTGCAGGAACGGCACGGGGCGGTGCTCGGCGGTATGTATGGTCTTCCCTTCGTATGTACTCATACTCCTCTGCCAGCTTCATAAGTTCGTCCAAAAAATTGAAAGCGCGCCTTTTTATGTAGAGGTGATGCTCGGATCGCAGGCTGTCGTATATGCGGTCGATATTATCCTCGACGCTTATACGAGGGTGTCGGTATATCAGGTACTGTGTGGCCTGTATGAAGTCCTTGGCTTTTTCGCGGGGCCCTTGCTTTTCCGCATTATTTCTTCCTCTAATTTGCAGAGGTGGCAAATAATAGTCTAGGAAAGAAGTACGGAACTGGGTCCACGATCTCATGCGATCTTTGTTTATGCGGAACCACTCTAAGGCGGTGCCGCGTAGTATTTCCGGTAAGGCCTTGACAATATCGTCAGGGCGTATGTCGTAGCAAGCGGTTAATTCTTCAAGCCGGTCCAAAAATTCGATTGCGTTCCGCGACGAGTCAAACCTCAGCCCCCATTTCCGAACGTTGTTCATTAATTCAGCTTCGTAGCATGAACCGGCCGGTTGGTCGGATGGTTGGCCTAGTCGACGATGGTTCGACGGGACACGGGGTAACGACCTTATTGGAGAACACGGTATTTGACGATGTTCGCTCTCTTGACGGTTCGTCTTCTGCGGACGGAGCAGCTGGCGGTGGTGCATAGGATGGCCCTTAGAAGGAGATCTCTGTGTATGTCGGTGACTTAGGTTCGGTTTCGTTTTCTTGTGTGGGCACTTGCTTGTACTCCCGTTCAGTTACGGCTCTTTCCAAATCCTCGCACTGTGGATTTCCGGAGTCTAGCCTTTTTAATGTAACTACTAAAACGGGCTCGTAGCGTAGATAATGTGCCTTCGGTGTCAAGCCCTAACCGACTCATACGTGTCACTAGCTCTGGCTTGCTAAGCAGGTGTATCGCCCCTATACTGGCGAACACGTCGAAGCTCTTTTCGGAGTCTGACATGTCTGGATTTTTTTCTTGTAGGTTTAATTTTATAGTTCTAAGAGAATTTCTTTTTCAACGGGGTAGACCTTAATAGTCCCTGCTCGGGCGCCAAATTGTGACGTGTTCTTAGTTTTCCAGCTGAGGTAATGCTCACGGCTAGCCATGGTATAGTGAAGAAAAACACCAAACTTCACAAAGGTCAAAGAAATTCTCTTTTATTGGAACTTAACAAAATTTAGAGTTATAATTAACAAATGAGTATTTATATATATCGTTGTATATTGTTATATATGTATGTTTTGGTGTCGACACCTTCTGATTAGCGGCCAACGTTCCTAAGTCTGAATAGCCGGGACTTCTAAGGCTCGGGTCAGGTTAATGTCCGCAATTATGGCAGCTTGCGATATCCTTATAGAAACTATGGGAGAGAAAGGATTAGCGATGATATGGTCTAATGTGGTTTAGCTGCCTCGATTGGCACAATCCCTTGTGGCACATTCACCCTATAGGTAGCCGTAGTTTGTCGAAGCGCATAGGCGTCCTAGCAGGTAGAAACACGAGCGTCTTACGACCCCGGTAGGTAGAAACACGAGCGTCTTACGACCCCGGTAGGTAGAAACACGAGCGTCCAAAGACCCCGGTAGGTAGAAACACGAGCATCTTACGACCCCGGTAGGTAGAAACACGAGCGTCCAAGGACCCCGGTAGGTAGAAACACGAGCGTCTTACGACCCCGGTAGGTAGAAACGCGAGCGTCTTACGACCCCGGTAGGTAGAAACACGAGCGTCTAAAAAAGATCCCGGTAGGTAGATCACAGGCAATAGCTCTGGGGAATTTGCAGGTATTATTCTCTGCCCCAGGTGGCACAATACGTAAGCAATATATTTAGTTTATTAAACTTACTCATTTACCTTTACCTTTACCTTGGTTTGTTAGCTATTGCTCGGCTGGTTGCAGGTTGTAACTCCTTTTCCTGGATATTTCTGGAGATGTGCACCGTATGGCCGGTGCCGGCGGACTGTGATTTCCTTGCGCTGAGCCGCCCTATTTATACTCAACGCTCGTTGTGGTACCGTGCGCCAATCCCATATGACATGCAATATCCCCTACTCCCATGTAATTGTTATAACTATACACGACATTCCCATATGCTTGTTCATATGCTACCACTATACCATCAATGTAACTCACCATCGAGCTCTGCCGATGGTTATACTTTGCACTGCTTGTGCATGGGGAGTTGGTTGTTGGGTGGTATTACCACCTACCTATTATCCACCACCTATGTTGGTGCGGTCAGCTTTTTACCTCTATGGTATAACATGAATACTTTTCACCACCAGGTACTACGTCTTGGCTATGAGCTTACTTTCTGGGTTGTTGTCTTAGCTTGACAAGCTTTTCTCCTTACCATTCCACTAGATGGCGGGGGCTGTTCCTTGGGCGACAACGAAAAGCATGTAATAAGGTTTGTGAAAAATGCCTCCTTACAGTCAGTGCTCTTCGGACGTAGAATGGATCGGTTGCGTATGATAAGCTCATTGAAATCTGACCTTGATAGCATTGTTTCATGGGGTCTTATGAACCAAGTAGAATTCAATGCTTCGAAAACTCAATGCTGTCTCTTGTCGTTGAAGCTTAACATTCCCCCATTGCCATTATCCGTGAATGATACCTGCATCCAAGAAACCGAAAAGCTGTCAGTACTTGGTATGTGTGTAAACGACGACCTTCGTTGGTGTTGTGACAACAAATGCAAACGACCGAATTCTACACTACAAACCAAGTAAACAACAGCAGGTGAATGACCAACAGGTTAATGAACGTCACCACCAGTTGGCGAATAAATATGACACCTCCTGCAACTATCAGCGTTCTCGTGCTCGGAGCCGTTGCAGTGCATTGCATTGGATTGCTTGCATTGCATTTCTTTCCATTTCAATTATGTATATATTGTTTGTCTGTATCTCGAATTATTTATTGCCTAGTTAGCAGTTAAGTTGTATAAATATCTTGAATAGGAAATAAATAATTCACTTGCTAGTAAACCAGCGAGCCAAAAGACATTTAAGTTTTCTCTTCATTGACTTCCTCCCACCAGCGGCAAGGAGTTAATTAACAACTTATTCTGTCAACTATTCATGGTCCTTCGAGGAAATGAACAAGAAAGCGTAACCAGGGCTCAAACTTTGGTTAGTGAAAAGCGTAGCCAGGGCTTCAAACATTGGCTAGTAAAAAGTTAGCGAACAAGCGTAACCAGGGCTTAGACATTGGTTAGTGAAAAGCGTTGCCAAGGCTTCAAACATTGGCTAGTAAAAAGTGAGCAAATAAGCGTAACCAGGGCTTAGACATTGGTTAGTGAAAAGCGTAGCCAGGGCTTCAAACATTGGCTAGTGAAAAGTAAAGTTACAAAAACAACGCATTCAAAGTACGAAAAAACTACTGTCGCTATCTATAAGATTATCTACAATATAGAACAAGACAATTCAAACAAAAAACTAAGATGTTGGACGAAACAGATGTGTTTATTATAAGCTCGAAGCAAAAGGCCTTGAGAGAAGAAATCGAAAAGCAATGTCGAAACTTCGGCAAGGATAGTGCCTCCAGAAAAACACAGAAATACAAAGAAGAAAGGCTAGAACGCCTCGAAAAATGTTGGTCTGAATTTCACGCAAACCATATTAAAATAGTTCCCTTTGTAAAATTTGATACACCCTACATACAAAGGGATACGTACAACAGAGTAAAATCATTGTACGAAAGTTTCAAACGAGAATTGGAAAATATAGATCCAAGTGTCGCACAAGCTTCGAAGGAAATGGAAAAGCCTGAAGTCCCTCACGATGCTCCCACTGCAGAAACTTCAAAGAACATCGCACAAGCTTCGAAGGAAATGGAAAGGCCTGAAGTCCCTCAAGATGCTCCCACTGCAGAAACTTCAAAGAACATCGCACAAGCTTCGAAGGAAATGGAAAGGCCTAAAGTCCCTCAAGATGCTACCACTGCAGAAACTTCAAAGAAAATTGAAAAGACATCTAATGCTTCTGCCTACAAAGCCGACACCGCAAAGCCGGACAAGAATTCAACTACCGTACAAGGTCAACGGTTGACAAAGTTAAAGCTGAGGATAACGGCCATTATCGAGAACATAGAAGAATTTGAACAAACATTCGATGAATATTCCAAGGACATTTACGACTTTCAACAAAAAATACTGCTGGAGCAGTTGCGAACATTCACTGAATTACATGAAGACTTCATCTGCAATTCATCTGAAGAAGACCTTGAGAAACCTTATGTAACGAATAAGGAATATAAAAATGTCAAACAAGAGGTCAACAGATTTCTCAATACAATGGCATCAAAACTCTCCAGTAGTAACAACAAGCCGAAGGAACATAAGACTGAATCAATGCTTCCAAGACTTAAAATACCGACATTTAAGGGTAATTATTTGGAGTGGCAGCAGTTTTATGACCTGTTCCTCAATATAATACACGCCAAGGCCAATTTAACAACGACTGAAAAAATGGAGTATTTAAAAACTCATTTGGAAGGAGAGCCCCTGCAACTCATAAAGCATCTAACGTTTTCAAGTGAAAACTATAATAGCGCTTGGGAGATCTTAAAAAGTAGATACTACAATGAGCGAAAAATAGTGTCTATGCATATAGAGAAGATGCTCAAATCTGGACACAATAGCGCTCCAACAGCGTCTTCCATTAAAAACAGCTTGGATGCCATTAAAGAGGGACTAGCGGCACTAAAAAATTTGGGCTACGACACTTCTTCATGGGGTCCTTTGATTGTTCATATGACTACAAAGTCACTTGACACAGAATCAAGAAATTTGTTTGAACAAGGTTTAGAGGAGCCAAATAAAATGCCGAAAATGAAGACTCTCCTCGACTTTCTGGAAAGACTTTACCAAGCTCTTGAAGTAATGTCAACAAACAAAAAACAAAAGAACTCATTTGAGGAACCAAGATCTGGAGTCCGTAACTTCATCATAGATGCAAAAGTTATTCAGTGTCCAATATGCAAAGGAGACCATAAAATATACGCATGTCAAAAGTTTTTAAAATTATCGCCAAAAGAAAGATGGACACAGTGCAAGCAGGCAAAGCTTTGCCTGAACTGTTTGAGGCATAACAAACAGATCCAATGTTTTAGCAAGAAAAATTGCCAACATTGCAACAAGAAACATCATTCACTTCTTCACATGGAATGGACTGATAAGCCAAAACAAACAGAATTGATAGAAGCTGCAAGATCATCCGCACAAATAAATCATAGCGAACAGAACCAGAATGTTTTAATCGCAACGGCAATTCTAAAAGTTAATAATGACAAGGGACAGTACGTTACAGTCAGAGAACTTATCGATCCTGGATCCCAAGCCTCGCTAATCACCGAGTCGGTTGTACAGACACTGAAACTTAAGAGACAGGACGTTTGTGTTGAAGTCAGCGGACTAGGAGCAACAAAAGCAGGAATTGCCACCAATAAGGTAGATGTGACCATAATGCCACATTTTGCTTCGAGTTTTAAGCTAAAAATAGAAGCTCTGGTGCTGTCAAAATTGACAAGGCAGTTACCTTCGAAGCAAACAAACACTAAACAAGTTGAAAAGTTCGATCGTCTAGAGCTTGCTGATCCAACATTCAATATTCCTGGGCCAATTGATATGATAATTGGAGCTGATACATATGGCGACATCATGTTATTGGTATATGCTAGATCACTAATCGCTCAAAGATCACAGTAAGGTTGGCTGATCTCTGGACGAACATCAAACGACATTCCCGACACATACAGGGTTACTGGACTAGTAGCACTTACATCAATTGATCAACAACTAGAAAAGTTTTGGGAGATAGAAGAGGTTAATCAACCAAAATTCCAAAAGCCGGAAGATAAACGGTGCGAACAAATCTATAAGGATACACACTACCGAAAGGACAATGGGAGGTATGTTGTAAAGATCCCATTCGACGAAGAATTAATCCAAACAAATCCACTTGGTGAATCAAGAAATAGAGCTACAGCTAGATTTCGACAGCTGGAGTTGCAGCTTAACAGGAATCCTACACTAAAAAACGATTATACACAAGTTATAAACGAGTTTCTCAACCTGGGGCACATGGTAGAAGTCAGTAACAATTCATCCAACAAAAACAATATTTTCTATATTCCACATCATGCCGTTATTAAACCTACGAGTACAACAACCAAACTTCGTGTTGTTTTTGACGGGTCAGCAAAATCAACGACTGGAGTAAGCTTAAATCAATTAATGCTGATAGGCCCTAAGCTCCAAGACGACATAACTACAATTTTGACGCGTTGGAGAAAATATAAATATGTTTTTTCTTCGGACATTGAAAAAATGTACCGCCAAATTGAATTACACGAAGAACACCAAGATTACCAGAGGATATTATGGCGCAGTTCTAACAACCAACCTATTAAAGAGTACAAACTAACGACTGTCACGTATGGTACAGCATCAGCACCTTATCTGGCTATTAGGACTCTTCAACAACTAGCTAGGGACGAACAATCCAACTATCCGACCGCTGCAGAAATAATTAACAATGACTTCTATGTTGATGATGTTATGTCTGGAGGAGATACCATCGCGGAGTACAGGGCAGCTCAGAAAGAACTTGACGAGATGCTTAAGGGAGCAGGCTTTCAGCTTCGAAAATGGGCTGCAAACAACAGAAAACTACTACAACATATACCGATTGAGTTACGAAATCAACAAAACAAAGACGTGATGAAAGACGAAACTATAAAAACTTTGGGTATACACTGGAATCCTTTAAGTCACACATTTCAATTCAAGGTGAACGTCGATACAAAAATAACTAAGGAAATACTTACCAAACGCAAAACATTGTCCGAAATAGCCAAGTTATTCGATCCTCTTGGATGGTTGGCTCCAGTAACTGTCAGTGCCAAAATTTTAATGCAACGTATTTGGCAAGCAGAGCTTCAATGGGACGAACCACTTCCAACCGAACTGCAAAAACAGTGGAACAAACTAAGGATAAACCTGATTGCAGTGGAAGACATTTGAATTCCAAGGTGGATAAACTCCACAAAGGTTCAAGAATTTGAGCTTCACGGATTTTGTGATGCTTCAGAGGAAGCATATGCAGCAGTAGTTTATGCCAGGATAGCTCTACCAACGGGTTTCTTTGCTACAACAATTGTAGCTGCAAAAAACAAAGGTGGCCCCAATCCGAAAAAAAATATCTCTTCCGAAATTGGAACTATGTGGTGCTCACCTGTTATCAAAGCTGCTGGCAGAAACAATGAAGACATTTGGGTGCCAAGTTAAAAACATATTTGCTTGGACAGATTCGAGAATAACGTTGGCCTGGCTACAAAAATGTCCGTCGACCTGGAAAACATTTGTTGCGAACCGAGTCTCAGAAATACAAGAGGCAGTAAACGTTAGCTGCTGGAGACATGTTCGGTCAACTGATAATCCAGCTGATGATGGTTCAAGAGGATGCCTTCCAGAACAGATGGCAACCAATGATTTATGGTGGAATGGACCTTATTGGCTGAAATTCGATTCTGAACAATGGCCGTTAAATAACCAACAGCCAATCGCAGTGATCGATATACCCGAAGCAAAAAGGGTTTTAACAATTAGAGTTGAAGAAATTGACGACCTGACTAAGAGATTTTCTTCATACACAAAACTAATAAGAGTCGCTGCTTATTGCAGACGATTCATATCGAACTGCAAAAACAAACTAAAGAAGAAACCATCGGAAACGGGTAACCTAACAACAAGGGAATTGAGCGATGGAAGTAAAGGAATCATACGGTATCTACAAGAGAAAGTGTATTCCAAGGAACTAGAATCTTTACGAGATGGGAAGGCGATCAACAAAAAGAGTAAGGTACTATCTCTGAACCCGTTTCTGAACAACGAGAACATCCTTGTTTTGGGCGGGCGGCTACAAAACGCGGATCTGTCTAGCTCAGAGAAACATCCTATCATCTTACCACATCAAGAGTGGTTCACAAAACTATTAGTAGAAGATGCCGATGAACGCACACTGCATGGTGGTATTCGACTTACAATGGCTAAATTGAGACAACGCTACTGGATTATACAAGCAAAAAGATGTGTCCGACAAGTAATAAATAAATGTATAAGATGCTTTAGATTTGCTGCTCAACCAAATACTCAACAAATGGGGCTACTTCCAGCAGCAAGAGTGACACAATCAAGACCCTTTACACATACGGGTGTTGACTATGCTGGACCAATTCAAATACTGATCTCAAAAGGACGAGGAAACCGGTCAACTAAGGGCTACATCGCTATATTTGTCTGCTTTGCTACAAAAGCAGTTCACATCGAGCTTGTGAGTGACCTCACTTCAGCAGCATTCATAGCAGCATTGAAGCGGTTCACATCAAGAAGAGGGATATGTTCACATTTCTACAGTGACAATGGAACTACATTCATTGGAGCTAACATGGAAATCCAACAACAAGTGAGAGCAGCCAGTACGGTGTAGTAGACGCATCATCAATGCTTACGAAACATGAAATGCAATGGCATTTCATACCACCAGCAGCACCGCACTTTGGCGGTTTGTGGGAGTCAAGCGTTAAATCCACAAAATTTCACCTAAAACGAATAATTGGAGACACCATGTTAACATTTGAGGAACTTTCGACATTGTTGACTCAAATAGAAGCATGCCTAAACTCCCGACCACTTACGGCAATCGAAAACGATATTGACAACACTACGATACTTACTCCGGGACATTTTCTAATCGGAAGTTCTCTGAATGCTGTACCCGAACAACCCATTGATGAAAAGAAAACGTTCCGCTCACGCTGGCAACTAATACAAAAAATGACTCAAGACTTTTGGAAAATCTGGTCATCAGAATATTTGTCACAGCTTCAACAATTGCCTAAATGGAAACAAAAAGAAGACAACATTCAAACTGGCGATATAGTTCTTATCAAGGAAGACCGGCTACCACCGACCACCTGGATGATGGGAAGGATATCAGAAGTTCATCCTGGGAGTGACAACGGTGTTCGGGCTGCAACTGTATTTAGTAACAATAAACAGTTCAAGCGACCCATAACAAAGTTATGTAAATTACCAATAGAAAATGATGAGGAAGATAGGGAAGTGAGACAAGTCAATACATCCACAAATCGCTCACATAAAATTCTTTCTTTATGCACTTTGTTTGCCTTTCTCAACATAGTCGGCTCCACTCCAGTCCCCTACGATGTCGAGATAGTTCCATTTCAAACACACCCTGGAATATACTTCGAAGATGTGGGACAGGCAAATTTGATTTCAAGCTCATGGAAGACAATTAAAAATAAATAAATAAATAGGGTGGCGCTACAGAGCGAGGAGCCCTTGGGCCTAGCGCATTTCTCACAACCATGCCTTGTGAGGGAATGGAGGGGACCTACAATTTTATGCCGGATCCGAACGGCTAATTGAGAAAGCGCTTTTCATGGCATGAATTTACTAACGGAGGACTTGCCAATTCCTCGCGAAAGGCGATACCCGGGAAAAAACATTTCTTTGCCTCTGCTGGGAAGACAATTGTTTTCTTTAATTTGACGAACTATTGGCAGGAAATTGTTTCAAAAATGGAGAGAGTATGTTCATCATCGGGAATGGAGAAACTAGATTCTATTAAGTGCGAAGGAATACTGAACCAATTTGAATATCAACTTCAACAAATAGAGCTCAACAATGAAATTCTCTTACACGCAAACGACGATTCATTAAAAAGGCAAAGACGATCACCATTTGACTTTATTGGAACAGTCTCTAATGAATTGTTCGGAATACTTGATCAAAGATTTGCTGAGAAATATGAGCAAACAATAGAAGCTGTTCAAGAAAATGAAAAACACTTGCTACAACTCATGAAAAATCAAACAACTATTGTTGATTCCACGGTCAATATTTTCAAGAAAGAACAATCGAAAAATTCTAATCAAATTATGTTACTAAGTTCTATTGTCACGAATTTGGAAAACGAAACAAGTAAATTCGAGTACATGGGGAGATTTTCAGCAACTGCTCTTAACGGGATACTTATTATGATCAATTATAAAGCAACCCAGAGCATATTGCTTGATATTCTGCTATCAACGCATGCTGGAAGAATACACCCTCTTATCCTTTCAGTCCGACAATTCAAAAATGAGTTGACTAAGATTCATGAGAATATCCCTAAGTCTTTAATGATTCCTGGCGAAAGACATCACGAATCCATACTGCAGCTGTATAAAATTGTAAGCCCAAGAGCTAGAGTGACGAACAACAATATCATAATTGAGATCAGTCTCCCGTTGTTGTATAATGAAGAACTCAAGCTATACAAAGTATTGTCAGTTCCAACAAATCACAATGAACGCTTTACACGAATTGTTCCATCATCGGACTATTTAATGGTAAACTTACAAGGCAACCATGTTTATCCAATCAACAAAGATGAATTCCTACTTTGTAAAATAAGGCCTTCCGACATCTTCTGGTGCCCACTTCAGCATCCTCTGTATACAACCGGAGCGTCAACTAGTGTTTGTGAAACAAACATTATACAAGACAAGAAAATTATGGACTCATGCACGATTGAGGACATATCACCAAGGCTGTACTGGATTGAGATGCATCAACCAAACGCATGGATATACAGCACTCCAAATTCAACCACAGTTAATATTAACTGTGATTACAATACTGAGCCCTTTACACTGCGAGGGAGTGGGCTGATTAAGCTACCAGCAAAATGTATAATTCATGACCAAACCACGACAATTGTTGGAAAGCAAACAATGTCAAGCCGACTAAAATCATCATTTCTACCGTCATTCAATCTTTCTGAGACGTTAATTTCGTTTAACTTCAAAAGAGAGAAACAGTCGATGCTGCCATCAAACACTTCGATAGAGTTTGCTACATTGGAAAATGCAATAAACCTTCAAAAAAATCAGGAATATATATTGAATGAATTCAGTACCCATCGAGTTCACCAATATTCACTGTTTGGAGTCACTGGCTGTCTTACTATAATAGTTATCGTAGCTGTTATCATCTTCATCATCTTTCGAAAAAGAGATCAGCCACTTGCACCACCAACCATCACCACTATTCCAATGCGAAGTCTCAACAAGACGAAGTCTCAACAACGACGTAACACACAAACATCCTTTGACGACATCGACTTCTGTGTATCTTCATTTTGAGGGGCCCAGCATGTTGTGACAACAAATGCAAACGACCGAATTCTACACTACAAACCAAGTAAACAACAGCAGGTGAATGACCAACAGGTTAATGAACGTCACCACCAGTTGGCGAATAAATATGACACCTCCTGCAACTATCAGCGTTCTCGTGCTCGGAGCCGTTGCAGTGCATTGCATTGGATTGCTTGCATTGCATTTCTTTCCATTTCAATTATGTATATATTGTTTGTCTGTATCTCGAATTATTTATTGCCTAGTTAGCAGTTAAGTTGTATAAATATCTTGAATAGGAAATAAATAATTCACTTGCTAGTAAACCAGCGAGCCAAAAGACATTTAAGTTTTCTCTTCATTGACTTCCTCCCACCAGCGGCAAGGAGTTAATTAACAACTTATTCTGTCAACTATTAATGACCACATATTTGAAGTCGCCAAAAATGCTGCAAAGTGCTAAGGTTTCCTAAAGCGATGCAAAAAAATTTATACCTCCTCTGATCTGGCTACAATCTATAAGGCCTACATCCGCCCTAAACTAGAGTATAATTCTCATATCTGGTCAAGTGCTTCTCAAACATCTTTGCGCCTACTTGAAAGGAAACAAAACAGAGCGTTGAGACTGATAGGTGATAGTTCAATTGCAGAATCGATTGATTCTCTTGAACACCATCGAAATGTTACTTGCCTCACTCTTTTTTATCGCTTCTTTTACAAACAGTGCTCTAGTGAAATAGCCAGTTGCATTCCTCCCCTGAAACAATTTAGCCGCAATACCCGCCTCGCAAGGAATGATCATCAGTTCTCCCTTCAGCCCAACTTCGGTCGTACATAAGTATAGAGATTCATATTTTAGCCACTCAACCCGGATGTGGAATGCTTTACCCAACTCAATTTTCCCCACGCAATATAATGTACAGGAATTCAAGAGTGATGTGCATCGGCATTTCATTTCTTATCCTTTCCTTATTTCCTAGCACCCGCACTGTGTTCTAAACATTATAAGGGTAGTCATAACCCCTTGAAGTAAGCGTAAATTATAAAAAAAAAAAAAGCTCACAAATCACAAGCGCATAGGAGTCCAGCTGTCAAATTAGACAACCCAACTCAAATTTCGATGTTCCCTGGTGGAACAGTGAGTTGGAGAAGTTAAAAAGAAAGCTTCGAAAGATGTTCAACAAAGCTAAACGAACCAATTCGTGGAGCGAATATCGAACAATTCTAACGACTTACAACTCGATGATAAGAAGGCAAAAATGACTTACCTTAAAAAAACTTCTGTGAAAGTATCGATAACTTGCCTTCTTCAATTAGAGTTCAAAAAACCTTAGCTAAAGATCATAGCAACGGTATTGGTCTCTTAAAAAAATCGGATGGTAGTTTTACCTAAAGTTACAGTGAAACTCTGAGCCTACTTTTGGCCACTCATTTTCCTGACTGTATACATAACACTGATCAATCTCTTACCACAAATGTGAGTTACACTTCATCTAATAGTATAACAAGAAGTCTTGCAAGAAAAATTTTTAACGAAGACTCCATCAAATGGGCAATATCCTACCAACAGCCTTTCAAGGCACCCGGGGAGGATGGTATCTTTCCTGCTCTCTTGCAGTATGGAATTGATTCCATTATCTGCTCACTCACACTTATCTATAGATCCAGTTTTGAATTAAGCTACATCCCTTAAACTTGGAGAAAGGTGAGAGTAGTATTCATACCAAAAGCTGGCAATAGATCAAACTCAGACCCAAAATCTTTCAGACCAATCAGTCTCACATCCTTCTTTCTAAAGGTCATGGAAAAAGTAATTGATTTACACATTCGTAGTACGGCCTTAATAGCAAATCCTCTCAATGCTAACCAATTCGCTTACCAAACTGGTAAATCCACAGTCACAGCTCTCCATCAGCGTTTGCTAAGAAAGACATCATACTCTGCTCTTTTCTTGATATTTCTGGCGCCTTTGATAATACTACGTACTTGTCAATTCAAACCGCTGCAACTGTCAAAGGAATTGACACACCATCCATTAAATGGATTGACTCTATTGTAACGTGCGCTTAGTTCGCAAAATAAAACTTCACCTTTCAATTTATTTCTATCACTTTTATTCAGTATCTATACTTAATTCGATCTCAACTCGACTTTTGCACTATAACTTGTATACAACAATTTACTCTTAACTTTATCACTCTATAATCAAAACTGACTGCTCGTTGCGTCAACGGCCTATTTATATAGAACAACACTCATCTAGAGCGTTCCAGTTTCTTCTCCATGGTTTCCACATTTGCTGTCAAAAATCTCTACACTCACACACACTGGCTTACAAGCAATGCCTCTCATTTATACCATTCCATTATAGTGTTGCCAGTTGTGTTTTCGGTTAAACGTTTTCGATTAGGAAATTGGTATAAATGTTGGGTGTTCATTACACTATGTTAAGTGGCAGAATCATCTCCACCATACTAGGTCAAACATCAATAACAGTTAATGCTGTTAAAAGCTGTCCCCAAGGGGATGTCTTATCTCCCCTACTCTGGTCAATTGTAATAGATCAGCTCTTGGACGACCTCAATAAGCTGGGCCTTGATACACAAGGCTACGCTGATGACCTAGTCATCTCTATTCAAGGCAATCAAGAAGCACAGGTCACAAACCGTATGCAAAGTGCCCAGAACAAAGTTAATGACTGGTGCAATAAAGAAGGGCTTAAGGTCAACCCCACCAAAACAGTCATCATTCCATTCACCAGGAGACGTAAAATCGATCTCCAAACACTATCCCTAAATAGTGTTCAAATTAATTTTTCCAAAGAGGTCAAATATCTAGGAGTAACCCTGGACAATAAACTCAATTGGAAACCACATCTAGACAAAACCGTAGCAAAAGCAACAAATGCTTTCTAGGCCTGTTCTAGACTCTTTGGTAAAAAGTGGGGACTTAGGCCAAAAATGATTTACTGGACATACCTCACTATTATCACACCCATCACAAGCTATGCTTCGCTGATCTGGTGGCAAAACAGAACAAGTTTATGCCCGCAAATCTTTGCGAAAGTTACAAAGACTAACCTGTGTAGGTATCACAGGTGCAATGCGCACCTGCCCAACTTTAGCGTTAGAAAGTTTATTAAATTTTCCTCCGCTACATCAAAGAGTAAAGAAGACTGCTGCACTAAGCGGACTAAAGCTTCATCTCACTAACTACTCGAGAAAGGAAAACTTACAAGGACATATGAGTATTCTGCAGGTGCTCCCAATACTGGAATCACCTGCAGCCTACTCCTCGGACTTTATGCCTAAACGCATTCTGTTACACCACCCCTTTGAAGTAATCTTTCCAAACCGCTCAGCGCATGGAAGAACCTTGTAATTCTTACAAATAACTTCCAATACATCTGGTATACTGACGGTTCAAAAACAAACAACGGTGTAGGTGCAGGGATTTACGGTCCCAACTTTAAATCATCTACATCCCTTGGTAACACAACTACTATCTTTCAGGCAGAGGTAATGGCTGTAGAATTCTGTATTAGGGAATGCATTAGAAGAAACCTCCGAAGATCAAGCATCCTAATCGGCTCTGACAGTCAGGCAGCACTAAAGGCTCTGTCCTCGACAAAACTCGAATCCAAACTAGTTTGGAACTGCCTGATATGTATATTTCAATTAGCTACTCACAATAAATCATGTGTGCCTGGTCATGAAGGCGTATGGGGTAACGAAGAGGCTGACCGCCTTGCTAGACTTGGCTCTCAGTCCCAATTCAAAGGCCCTGAACCCTCCTGTGGTCTCCCAATCAGTAGCCATAAAAACGAATTAACTACCTGGGAACGACAGAGCATGATCAGCACCGGGAACAACTCAAATGGCCATCGTCAGTCAAAACTATTCATTGACTTATCCCACAAACGTATGAAAGAAATTCTTGACATGAGCAAACGTGACTCAAAGTTACTTACGGACTTCTTCACTGGACACTGCTCTCTCAAGCAGCATCTTAAAAACATGGGCATCAGCCAAGATGACACCTGTCGTCTCTGTCTTGAAGACATAGAAACAGCTGAACACATTTAATGTGAATGCCCTGCCTTAGCTAGATCCAGGCTTAAAATATTCAATAAAGGGTTCCCCTGTCCCCCTGATATCAGAAACACCTCTTCCTCGAAGATTCTTAGGTTCTTACATGACCTCAGCTTCGAATGAACAAACCTATACACTACGTGTTTTTAAACCTAAGGGAACAGCACAAAAGATCTTTCAGGTCGACGTCCTTGTAAAGGTAATTTTCACCTTCACCCTGTCAAATTTAAAAAAAAAAAAACGTTGCAATCGCAGGATCACATTGATGAGTGAGTCCTGGATTGTCGGACCGACCAACTGGGTGTCGTTGAGAGATACACCACTGGTCGTCTTGGCTGAGGCGTTGAACACCACGCGGAATTTTTCTGTCACGGCGTGGTGTGGGATGTAGTAGCAGTTGGGGTGGTCGCCATGTTGACCAGCCCGTTCCATGTGTCCAAGACACTCGTACTCCCTCATGAAGTCGATGTACTTCTCTCGTATCTCAGGGTTGCTCTGCAGTCGGCGTTCGAGACTGTAGAACTGGCGTAGTGCTGCACGGTAAGAATCCCCGAGGGCAGGGGCGTCGTGGTCGAATGGGATTTGTACCATGTACCTCCCTTCAGATGTACGGGAATGCGTCTCTTTGAAATGACGACTGCATTCATCTTCTCGGGGTTCGGAGTCCGTTGGCACCTCTTCCAAGTGCCAGAGTTTCTGTACTAAGTCTTCCAACGTGCTGGTGGAAGAGTCTGTATGAGTTGGTTGGCAATGTAGCGATGCCGGTTCGAAAACCACCCATCCCAGTCGGGTGCGTTGTCCATGTGGTTCGTGAGGTTTCCCACGTATCACCTCACCTTGTACTTAGGAACCCCAGACATCTGCGCCCAGCAAAATGTCAATCGATCCAGGGGTCCCGTAGTGACGATCGGCCAGAGCAAGGCCAGCTAAGTGTGTCCATTGCGACACGTCCACGTGTGTTTCTGGAAGTGTTGTGGTGATAGTCGGAACGGAATGACTAACACCTTGCCAGGAGTACGGTCGAGTTCGGATTGGTGAGTCAATCCGCGAGGTCTTCGGCGACATCTTCGAAGATCTCTGGAGGACCATATCGCTTGTTTCGATACGGGTCCGGATACGGACCTGCGCCAGGATCGGATAAGTTCATCTGTCTCGGACTCGGCTTATCGGCATTTCGGTGGTTAGTCCCAGCGGACTCGGCACTGCCGCAGAGGAGGGTGTGGTGCCGCGTGTTGCAATGGCGACAGGAGCGTGTTGATGGGCATTGCGGCACTCTGTGCCCAGTGCCGAGACAGTTAAAGCATGCATTCCACTCGCTCGTCTTCGTCAGGCGGCTGTTGATTCCCATTGAACCAAAACGTTTTAGGAATCGTGTTCATGTAAGAAAAACAAAGTTTATAATCTACTAACAATTCATTTAATTATTCAATTTATTTTAGGAGATCTAAGTTTATGATGACAATTGAAGAGCGCGTGGCGAAGAAGTTGAAATCCGAATTACTAATAATTAACTGATTGACAAAAGTCAAAATGGTTGACTCAGCGTAGATGGTGTAGTGCTCTGGTGGCTGTTCTGTGAACGTGCGATTTATTTATTCGAAACGAGAATTTGAAATTTTAGAGGGCGATGTTTCGTGGCCCCTACATCACACCCCTTCCAGTGACTTTGTCACGACCAAATCTTTCCGGAATCCGTACACGTCTTCCCGCTCTGGTTGTTGTAGTAACGCTGTCATCAGAAGGTGGTAAAGCAAGGGTCGTCTGTTTAGGTTTGGATTGTTCACAATTGCTGTCTTCTGATAGGATGAAGGCTGGTTTCAACCGATCAATTGATACTGTAACCTCTTTGCCTCGAACTTTCAGAACAAAGAATTTATCGCCTCTCCTTAACACGGGAAATGGAAAATCGTACGGTGGCTGCAGCCCGATTCTGACTATATCTCGTTTGATGAAAACGTGCGATGAGCTCGAAAGTTCCTTAAATACGAAGGTTGCTCTTGAACCATGTTGTGATGCTGGTACTGGTTGTAACCCTTCGAAATGCTGTCGGAGTTGATTCACGAAGCTTGTCGGGTCCGCTTTCAAGTGTTGGTGAGGTGACAAAAACTGACCAGGAAGTCTAAAGGGTTCTCCGTAAACCAGTTCTGCTACTGTGGCCTTGAGATCTTCCTTAAAAGACCCTCTGAGCCCCGGCAGTACGATAGGGAGTTGATCGACCCATGATGTTGACTCGTGACACTCGATAGCGGCTTTTAATTGACGGTGAAATCTTTCAACCATACCATTGGGCGGTACGCAGTAGTAGTTAAATGACTTATGCCATACAGTTTTGCTAAATCCTGGAAAAGGTTTGATAAAAATTGTCTACCACGATCAGAAGTTACCCGTAGTGGCACTCCGAAACGCGCTATCCAATTTGAGAAGAGTGTTCTTGCTAGTGATTCCGATGTTGAATCTTCCAAGGGGTACGCTTCAGGCCAGCATGAAAACCGATCGATGATAGTTAGGCAAAATCTTGATCCTCGCGAATATGGGAGAGGTCCAATGAAGTCAACATGTATATGTTCGAATCGAGAGGCAGGTGGCTCAAAGTTTCCAGTTAGCGATGACGTATGCCGAGAAACCTTCGATCGCTAGCATGGAATACACGATTTCGCCCATGCTCTACAGTCCTTTCGTATAGATGGCCAGACAAATCTGGAGGCTACAAGTGTTGCTGAGGCTTTTGCACCAGGGTGGCTCAAACTGTGTAGCGAATCGAAAACTTGGCGGCGGTAGGGATGTGTTATGAATGGTCTAGCAGAACCCTGAGAAACGTCACAGTACAATTGTAGGTTGGTGTTTGGCAGCGGAACTTTAATAATCTGTAATGAAGAAGCAGATGTTAGAAAGTTTTTGAGTTCTACGTCACCTGCTTGTGATGCGGCAAGGCCTTCAAAGTTCACTGGGCTGCTGATGGTCTCAACTCTTGACAACGTGTCCCCGCTTGATTTTAATTGTGCTTGTGGCAAATCATATGAAAATCGAATGCTAAGAGATCGCATAATAACCGGTGTTTTCGATAAAAAACTGCAGTTAAAATTACTGGACGGCGTGATGAAACATTAGATCGTGTGGTTGATATTTGCAAAACATTTGAGTCTGCAAATGTCAACAAAAATCTCTTGGAATCAAAAAAACAAACGGTTGCTGTTGTATCATCGGATAAATCAGATTCAATCAACGCTATTAATTGTCGTTTTTGCTTCAACTGTGATCATGACTGGAAACCGGATCACAAAAATAATTGTCCAGCAAAGGATTTCACGTGTCAATGTGGAAAGAAGGGTCACTTTCGTCGGATGTGTCGCAAGAACAACAACAAAGCAAGAGCAACGGATGAAAAATTGGTGGAATCAAGTTCTAACAAGCGTGTCAATGATCTTCGTTGGCGTGATATGTCAGGTAAAATTAAGGAAAAAAAATGTAAGTTAGGAAATATTCTTAAAGTAAAAAAATTTTATTATAGAATAAGTTCAATCCGGAATGAAAATAAAACATGGACTAAGACGTACCAAATAGGGAAAGAAATAGTTAAACTTAAAATCGATACAGGCTCTGATGTCAATTGTATTCCATTAAGAATTATTAAAAAACTTAAAATTAAAATAGGCAGTCAGCGAAATGACTTTCATGTATATGATTATAGTAGTAATAAAGTAAACATTTTTGGTATAGTTGAACTACAACTTTTGGATTTGAAATTAAATGAAAGTAAATTAGTTGAATTTTTAGTGGTTGATGACGCATATGAACCGATACTCGGACGTGATACTTGCATGGAATTGAAATTGATTAAACGATTGAATATTGACTCAGTTACTTTGTCGGCGGATAAAGAGACTTATGTGAATATCAATAGTGATGTATTTACTGGTATTCGAAAAATTCCCGGAAAAGTTATTTATTATTCATTTAAAAGAAAACTCAAAACCAGTTGTGCATTACAGAAAACGTTTCCCGAGTACAATTATAAAAAAACTTGAGCCAAAATTAGAAAAAATGGTGCAAGATGGGATAATTTCACCTGTGACTCATCCAACGGATTGGGTTAACAATTTGCAAATTGTGGAAAAGTCAAATGGTGATCTTCGAATTTGTTTGGATCCAAAACCGCTGAATGCATGCATAAAACGGGAACATTTTATAATTCCTACAATTGATAACTTCACATCTGAATTTGCAAACAAGAAAATTTTCACAGTTCTTGATTGCTCAAACAACATGCTTTTATCATCAAACTCAATTAGATGATAAAAGTTCAGAGTTAACGACATTCATGACACCCTTTGGTCGTTACAAGTTCAACCGACTTCTATTTGGCTTGAATTGTGCACCGGAAATTTTTCAAAGAATTATGATTCAGATATTTGGTGACATTCCTGGTGTTTTTGTCTATTTTGATGATATTGGCAATGTAGCTTCGGATGAAATTGAACATGATAGAATATTATCAGATGTTCTGGAGCGTGCACGCTTGAATAATGTTAAATTTAACTCGGAAAAAATACAGTATCGCAAAGCAGAAGTTAAATTTATGGGTCACATTCTTTCTAATGGGACAATTAAGCCGTCACAAAAACACATTGACGCAATTTTGAATCTAAAAAAGCCAACTGACAAACTTGGCGTAATGCGTTTATTGGGACTTTTTAAATATCTTGCAAAATTTATCCCAAATCTGTCCAAATTAACGGCAGAATTAAGAAGATCAACCGGAAAAAATGTTGAATTTAAGTGGACCGAAAAACATGAAATAGAATTCACTAACTTATTAAAAATAATAACATCGGATCCAGTTTTAAGGGCATATGACCCAGACAAACCGGTTTTAATTCAGACTGACGCATCGAAAGATGGACTAGGATCAGTTTTAATTCAAGATGGTAATCCAATTGCATTTGCTTCAAGAACCCTTGGTAAAAATGAACAAAAATGGGCACAGATCGAAAAGGAACTGTTAGCTATAGTTTTGCGTGTGAAAGATTTCACCATTTCATTTATGGGCGTGAATTCACTGTTGAAAGTGATCGTAAGCCCCTAGAAACTATTGGAAAACGTGATATTGATGATATTACACCACGTTTGCAAAAAATGTTCATGAGGAATAGAACATTTAGTCTGGTCGAGTTAGATGGGGGAATTGTTTGAGTAGTTCGATGTACTTAGAGCTGCCGGAAATTGATTTAACCTGTACTGAGCTCTTATGTGCGTGAAAACCTCGTGTTGACATGCCAGTGAGTCCGTCTAGCAGTCTGCTGTACGCCACATCTACAAGAAGTTTGTAATATACCAAGAAGTCGGCTCCTATAATTGGTTTTCTGACGTCGGCCATTACAAAGCGCCATGTGAACTCTCGACGAAGTCCTAGGTTCATCAATATTGTACGAAACCCATAAGTTGGTATCGGGGTTCCATTGGCAGCGAAAAGCGTGTAGTCGGTTAGCTTGGATTTTTGACGTGGTCCAGAGTACGGAAACACCGATACGTCAGAGCCCGTGTCTATCAGAAATTGCATTTTGGATATTTTATCTATCACGAACAGGCGGCTTGAAGTTTGGTTATCGTTAACCGCCATTAATGACAACCGTTCTCGTTTCCCTGTTGGCCGAAATCACATGGTTGGCGACACTTTCTCGCATTGGATCCCAACCGACGCGACGTTGAAAATAACAAAAACTGCTTTGATGGTTGTTGGAAATGGTCTTCTTGTTCTCAACTTGTTTCGGCTTTTGTTGTTGTCGGCCACGTGAGTGGGATCGTGAGGTATCCCGTCGAATCTTACTGTCCATGCGATTGATGGCGATGGCCTCTACCTGTCTCGTCAGCTGATCTACTTTTTGTAGAATATTTAAAATAGACCCTGGGTGTGTTGATGTTGCGGCTACTTGTTGCTGTGGGATAACGTCGCTAATACGATCTGCAATAACGCCTAAGTCGTCAAGCTTGGTTGGATTGTCGCTGGTTCTGGGGGATGTGCGGCAAGAATTGACTGAGACTGAACTGGCAGTCGGTCTAGCCAAATTGCTTTTAAAGCGTCATCGGTCATGGTGTTTCCCGCTAGATCTCTCAAACGTCGAAGAAACTGCTACGGTTTTATGTCGCCTAGTTGCTCACGGTCCAGCATTTGCTTAATCTGTTGATCTCTCGACGGTATTACCACCTGTCATGGTAATTAGATGTTAATTAAGATTTTCGCGATATAAATTGTTAATTGTTTAGTTATGCGGTTTTACAAAACGAACGTCGGGGTCACCAATTAAGGAATCGTGTTCTTGTAAGAAAAACAAAGTTTATTATCTACTAACAATTCATTTAATTATTCAATTTAATTTAGGAGATCTAAGTTTATGATGACAATTGAAGAGTGCGTGGCGAAGAGGTTGAAATCCGAATTACTAATAATTAACTGATTGACAAAAGTCAAAATGGTTGACACAGCGTAGATGGTGAAGTGCTCTGGTGGCTGTTCTGTGAACGTGCGATTTATTTATTTGAAACGAGAATTTGAAATTTTAGCGGGCGATGTTTCGTGGCCCCTACAACGTGGACACTGCGTGATAGCATGCGATTCTTGGCAACAAATGCACCGTCCTGTGGTATTTGTGACCACATGTGTCCGTTCTGCCCGGGTGCGCTACTGGCTTGAGGCAGGTAAGACGGCATCTCTTCTGGGTTGTGACTCCTGGCGGGAGGCTGGAGCCGACAGGCTACTGGCCCGTTTCTCCAGATACTGTAGCAGGTCTTCTACCTGTGGTAGGTCACGGGACGGGTGGTGCAACCGCCATGCTCGGTTAGTGGCTGCCGTTAGTTTGAGTAGCACGGCTGCCGTCGTTATTACATCCCAGTGCTCCACGAGCACCTTCAAGATCCGGAGGGCACGGTAGGTTCCCCGGACGGTGTCCACAATTCGCAGAAGAGCGGCCTCGCTCTCCTCTGGCTTCGACTTCAACTGTAGTATGCGAAGAGCATGCGTTTCGGACAATTTGCAAGGGTTGTCGAAGCGGCGGCGGCGCTTGAGCTCCTCTCACAGTTGCTCGTACCCACCTTCGTATGTTCCACCAACCAAACCGACATCCATGTCGTTGATGGTACTCCGGAGCTTCTGTAATTGTAGGGCACCGGGAGATCCGCTAAGTGGATCAAGCTCTCAAACGTGTCCCGGAACGTCATCCAGGACTCCAATTTCCCATCGAATGTGGGAATCTTGATAGGGTCAAGCTTCATGTCGATCTTCCTTCTAGTACCATGTTGAGCATCTCTGTGTACCGCCACGCTATGCTCGCTTCCGTGGTGGCTGTCACGTCGTTCGCGCGTTGAATGAAGTCGTTGCAGGCGCCGCTCTATCGCGATCTGAGCTGCTTGCTCTTGGGACTCTACCATGGCGTACAGGGTATCGTGTACTTTGATTCCATCGCTGCTTGACTCGCCCGACACGAGTTCCATGTGAGTTTGGACAAAAGTAGCAAACAAATCTGTGAGCTTCTGGCGATAGCTCATGATTGTCGCCAGATCCCAGTCTTCCACTTCCTCTGCCAGGACCGCTGTGCTGAGCCTTTTGACGGCGGTACACACTGAGGACCATCGGTTTCATGATTCACTATAGTCTTTAGTTATCTTTCACTTGATTTCACTGGTTACTGGAACCACAAAATAACAAGCGGAAAGAAAAGCGTCAAGCGGAACTATGGGACGACCACGTCGTTGAAGTGAAAAAAGTAGAACTGAGTAATACTGCTAGTAGTAACCAAGTAGACGACCACGTCGCGATGAAGATTCGAGTAAGACTTGCTGTGGCAATCTCAAGCCACCAACCACCATCCTTCAGTCCACAGCGTCCAAACTGCTGACTTACCAAAACTCCCACGCGTTTTGGGAGTCCAGTAGCTGATACCAGTGCCATGCACTGGCTGTCCTACGGCACAACAGAAAGAATGTGCAACCCCTGCAACTAATGCTACGATCCGTGGGAGAGACATCATACTGCAAACGAAAAGTAGTGGCAGGTCATAGATGCGAAAGTATTTATACATCATAAATACTGCCATCGTATGACATCATCGACAGCGGTGTGTATCGGGTATCCACACCAAGTCGTATCTGGGCCAAGTCATTGACAGATACATTTCTCTGTACTTTGAATGGGTGTTGTTATGGTTGATAGCTGGTTCGTCAAATGTGGATATTTGAGGCGACCGATTATTCATGATATGAGGATGGCGGTGGTGACTGTTGCCTTTGATTGAAAAGTGGAATGCATCGTCAGCATTCCGTTGGAGAATTAATTCAGTCATCGTGTGACTGACCGAACAGATAGGATAGCTTGTTGTATTTAATTTAGAATGAAAAATATAAGGACCGACACACGAGATATAGAAGTCAAGAAGTAAAGTTTGTTTTTACATTAGCTCTGATAAATTTTAATCTAGTATATGCCATTGTGTATTTTTAAGAAAAATACAGAAACCCTTTTGTTTGAAAATTTTGAAAGTGCGTTAAAAATTATATTTTATTTCATACTTTTCCGTTATCAAATACCTTATTTCTATGGTTTACATGAAATTTTTCACGATTTTGATAGTTTCTAGTTTACTTTATCAGAATTGTCTGTCGAAGTTTAAGATCACACAAGTTGGAAAAGCGGTCGTTCAGATCAAAGTCTTTCCAACTGTGTGTCTAGTGTGGACTGCTGTTGTTGAAAAATGGTCAGGTTTTTTTACTTTCACCACGAAAAAAATGGCCGCAAAAGCAAAAGCTAAGGGTAAGGCTAGACATTAGTTAGCTTCTGTGAATAATTGAAAAAATTGCTCCCATAGTTATTCCAAACTGGTAGTTCCTTTTTTTGATATTTGTTGTAATGAATTTATTACTCGTATTATTGCTGTATTAAGATTTTATTCATACTTTTTCTTTTCAAGCTCATTCCAAGGCTATGATTTAAAGGTCGTACGTAAAAGCACAATTTATACTAATTATGAAACGTTTGTTTAATTAGGGAATGGCATTAATGTGAATGCCAGCAGTCAGCACATAATGTCAATTCTTTTCATACACAAATTTAAGCTAATACTAATTTGATTTCTGATTAATGCTACTTTTTCGTTTTTTTTAACTGTTCACTGGCAATGATTACAAAATAATAATAATAATCATATTAGTAATTACTCATATGTTAGCTTAAGCACACCTTTTTGACACAGTTTCAATCGAAAACTATTAATTTAATTCACTGTTTCTAACAGATGGTTTGCTTGAATTAAAATAAAATAAAAAAATAAATAGGGTGGCGCTACAGAGCGAGGAGCCCCTGGGCCTAGCGCATTTCTCACAACCATCCCTTGTGAGGGAATGGAGGGGACCTACAATTTTCTGCCGGTTCCGAACGGCTAATTGAGAAAGCGCTTTTCATGGCAATGAATACTAACGGAGGACTTGCCAATTCCTCGCGAAAGGCGATACCCGTAGAAAAAACATTTTTGCCTCTGTTGGGATTCGAACTCGAACCTCTGGATTAACAGGCGGACATGCTATCCATCACACCACGGGTACCACATGCTTGAATTAAAATACAATAAAAACTTATGATAACTGCAGTGCTAGAAAAAACTCCCCTATTCTTACTTAATCTACTATTATCAAACGAACATTTGTTGATCTGACATATTAAACGGAAAGAATATTGAAAAAGTGGAATGCGAAAATGAAAACAAAATTTTGCACAAAAAGTTTTAAAGATTGTTAAACTTTTTCAAAATCCAAAAAGTCAGCCAGACGTGGTCTTAGTGGTGTAAGCTGTACTCAAAGTGGTAGTAGTGAGATTATGTGTAAAGTTAATGGTGGAAGCTGTACTCAAAGTAGCAGAGGTGAAATCAGCTTGTAGGCAGTTTCAATAGGTCTGTTCGTTGAAGCCCTGGGGTTGCACTAGGGTCGCCACAAAGCGTTTTTTGAGAAACTTAAACTCGCCCTGAATGTCAAATTGAGTGTTTTTTGAGCCATAGGTTTGCCATAGGTTTTTCCCAAACTCGCCCTAGCTTTTTGCTGTGGCGATTTCAGGGCTGTCAAATGGCATGTATTTTTTCTTTTAATGACAGGGATGTGTGGTGATTTGTGGTGTAGTGTTTTTTGAGGACTGGAAAACCCAGGTTTTTTTGACAACTCATAGGGTTGTCAAGAAAACCTGGGTCAACCCTGGGTAAAGTTCAACGAACAGACCTAATGTGTGTGAAGTTTGCCATTTAATAAATTTCTTATCTCTGGTTTGCACCACAGAGTATAACTTATCTACTCTGTGGTTTGCACTCTTCACACTATTCATTTTCAATGCGCTTTTCCTTTCTATACATAGGGCGCGTTCCTGGGAGCTATGTTCGAAAATTTTAACTTAATATGCTGTCACTTTCATTTTTAAAAGGACAGATTTTCAGATGACAATTCAGATGACACTCAGATTTTCAGATTTTCGAACATAGATTTTCAGATGGAAAAACTTGGCTGAAAATCTTAACTCAAGACTTTACTTGCCAAAACAAGGAAGACAACATACATATATGTCAATATAACTGTCATTGAACAAATAAATCACTAAAACTAACGAAGCTCTTAATGCGGCCACCGAAGGCAAAGTGTAAACGCGGTGACAGTTGAGAAATGTACCAAAAGTGTAAACGCGGAGAGCGCATGCGCATAAAAATTCCCTAAAGAAATTCCCTAAAGAAATTCCCTACCTTCAATATATTTTTCATTTCGTTGTCAGCCATCAGCCGAAGAAGTCTAACTTTAAAAACTAGAAGTAAGCCAAATTTTGTATAAGCAGAAAAGAGTAAGTGTGACATATACTGTTCAATTTAACTTTAATTTTAAACAGAGAATAAACGCACGCACGTACTGAACACACTATGTGCGCACTATGTACGCATCAAGCAATACGCACAATAAAACAATAAGCATTAACATCAAGTAATAAAGTGGAGTTTTTTCTTCTGAGTACTAAGGAATTTTTGGTTTCTGTTGCAAAAGCAACAGATTTTATTCTTCTAATGCAACGCCTGGATAAAGACAGATTTGATTCTTCCTCTGCCCGCCCGGATGGCAACATTATTATTCCTTTATGGCTGGATGGAAATTAGAATTGTGAATCTCTGAATTGAGAAAAGCCAGCCATTTTTTAGCCATTGCTACTTGCAGCCAGACAGCGATTACGTCATCTCATCAAGATATCTTGAATAGCCGCCAGCCAGCTATTGTGTTGCCAAGCCAGCCATTTTATTAGCCATTGCTACTTGCAGCCAGCCATTTTATTACGTCATCTATTCAAGATATTTGGAATTGCCGCTAGCCAGCTATTGTGTTGCCAAGCCAGCCATTTTATTAGCCATTGCTACTTGCAGCCAGCCATTTTATTACGTCATTTATTCAAGATATTTGGAATTGCCGCTAGCCAGCTATTGTGTTGCCAAGCTAGCCATTTTATTAGCCATTGCTACTTGCAGCCAGCCATTTATTACGTCATCGCATCAGGATATTTCGAATTCATAGTCAGCCAGCCATTTTACTAGCCATTAAGCGTTTTGCATTTTACCGCCAGCCAGATATTACGTCATCTCATCAAGACATTTTCAACTTTCGTCACCAGCCAGCTATTGTGTTGCCAAGCCAGCCATTTTATTAGCCATCAAGATATTTTAAATTTCACCGCCAGCCAGCTATTACGCCATCTTATTCGAGACATTTTCAACTTGCAGCCAGCCAGCCATTACGTCATCTCTTCAAGATATTTTCAACTTTCGTCACATACATAATCAACAGTAAGTGAACATTTAAAGAAATTAACAGTTTTTATGTATTATTAGATCAAATATATATATATAATAAATAACGTTAAGTCTATATCATACATACATACATTCGACAGTTATTTGATTAAGGAATTGTATACGATTGTCAGTTTAACCGTAGGCAACGACATTTTTAGTTTATTTTTTGTGAATATCGAAGGTGGGAAATTCTTTTTGCCTTTTACATACATTTTGCTAGTCTTCGAACCACGTCACTGTCACCGAGTGATATATTAAGCAAAGCCGGGTTTAATGCCTCAAACCCAATACTCAGTTAGGACAAGTCAAAGAAAAAATAAAGGGATTCCGCCACCTAGATTCGATAAAAATAGTGAAGCTCGGTCTTCCAAAATGCCAGTAGATAGATCACCACCCGCCGCCGTTCCCGAAGTTGAAAGGATACTACGGTTGGATTTAGACGACAATCAGACCCAAGAGTCCTTGCATGGGTCATCCAACGTAGGTGTTCCACCGAACCAAGAGTCCTTGCCTAGCTTATCCAACGTAGGTGTTCCGCCGAACCAAGAGTCCTTGCCTGGGTCATCCAACGTTAGTGTTCTGCCCAACCAGCCGGAATCACAAGCCAACGATTTACAACAAATGAACGATATGCGAATCGAATTTAATAAGCAAATAAAGGCAATGCAAGATCTCTTAACACTTACTAATCAGTCAATGCAAAACATAAGCAGCCACCTAGCAAAAGAAATGGAAACAGCACATAATGCCGTGCAAGTCCCTTTTTATTCTAATAATATTGTAATGAACACCCAACATTTATACCAATTTCCTAATCGAAAAGGTTCAACCGAAAACACAACTGGCAACACTATAATGGAATGGTTTAAAATGACAGGTATTGCTTGTAAGCCAGTGTGTGTGAGTGTAGAGATTTTTGACAGCAAATGTGGAAACCATGGAGAAGAAACTGGAACGCTCTAGATGAGTGTTGTTCTATATAAATAGGACCGCTGACGCAACGAGCAGTCAGTTTTGATTATAGAGTGATAAAGTTAAGAGTGAATTGTTAGGAACAAGTGATAGTCCAAAAGTCGAGTTGAGATCGAATAAAGTATAGATACTGAATAAAAGTGGTAGAAATAAATTGAAAAGTGAAGTTTTATTTTGCGAACTAAGCGCACGTTACATTGGTGTCAGAAGTGTAAATAAAACTTATTTGACTAGTAAAAAAAAAAAAAAAAAGAGTTAAATACAGTGAAAATGGGTAAGTTATTGGAAGAGCTCAACTGCACTGAGCTTAAAAAGGAGTTAGGTAAGCGAAATCTTTCTAGAGCGGGATCGAAAAATGAGCTCGTCCTGCGCTTGCGCAACTATTTGGAACAGCAAGGGGAAGACGTAAACACTTTTGTTTTTGAAACAGAAGTGGAAAAAGAAGAAGAAGTAAGTGAAAGTGTAGATTTTTCTAGTGTGATGAAACTTTTGTTAGAACAGCGAAACGAGCAAAAGAAGGAACAGCAGAATGTTCTCGAACGACTCGAAGTACAACAAAAGAAGATGGAAGAGCAACGAAATGAGCAAAAGAAGGAACAGCAGAATGTTCTGGAACAGCTTGAAGCACAACGAAACGAGCAAAAGAAGGAACAGCAGAATGTTCTCGAACAACTGGAAGCACAACGAAACGAACAAAAGAAGGAACAACAGAATATTCTCGAAAGACTTGAGGTGCAACAGAATGTTTTGGAAGGTCAGAAAAACATTCTTGAAGGTAAATTGGGTAACATTGAGAAAAATGTATGTGCCCTAGACGAACGCGTTGAAGGTGTGGAGAAACAGCTTTCTGTTGTAGAGAATCGTTTGGAAAGCCGATGCGATAAACAGTTCTCTGTTCTGTCCAAGGAATTAGACCAGATCCGGAAAATCAAAATTCGAGAATCTGCTGGAGAGTTTGCAAGGAAAAAGGAGATGAAACCCCCAACATTTGATGGACAGTCTTCTTGGCCAGTTTACAAGAGACAATTTGAGGCAGCCGCGACAACAAATGGCTGGGATGACGAAGACAAGTACATAGCACTGACTCTTGCTCTTAGAGGACCAGCAGCTGAATTACTTCAAACAGTTCCAGCTGGTAAGAGCGGCGATTTCAGTTCTCTCGTGGCAGCTATAGATAAACGTTTTGGAGATAGCCACTTGAAAGAAGTCTTCCGAGTCCAACTCAATAACAGAGTCCAGAAAAGGGGTGAAAGTCTACAGCAGCTCCAAGCAGACGTCGACAGACTGGTTCACCTGGCATACCCGAATGCTGGAGAAGAAATCATCAACCAGCTTGCTGTTGAGTCCTTTGTTCGTGCCATTTCCGATATAAATCTTCAGAGGTCTGTGCGAACTGCTAGAACACGTACTCTTTCTGAAACTTTAGCATTTGCATTGACAATTGAAGCAGCAGAACAGGCTTCTCATGGAGTACATCGACTTAGAGAAGCCATGGTCGAAGAATGCTCATGCCGAAGAGCTGAAATACAAAAGAACCAGCGGAGCGGACTAGCAAGATGTTGGAACTGCAACAAGACCGGGCACTTACAGCGTCAATGCCGACTACCACCAAATAAAGCCGCTTGTCAACATTGTGGAAGCAAGAAATCCAACCTAGAGCAAGGTAACAACAACACCAGCGTTGCCTATCAATCCAACTTCGAGGGGCAGAGGCGGGTTTCTTGTATCGATGGCCCCAGAACCACCATCCAGGTCTCACAGACCAAACGAGACAACAAAAGTCTGACTGTGGAGACTACTATTAACGGGACCAAACATGTGGCTACCATCGACACCGGTGCCACAGCCTCCATAGTACGTCGAGACCTGGTAAAGACGACGTGGCTTCATAACACCAATAGCTACCGTCTAAGAACCGCAACGGGAGAAGCAGCAAGAGTATATGGAGAAGTGTGTCTTAAAATCCGATTTGCTGATCTAGTGTTTACTCATCAATTCCTGGTGGCAGATATATGTGACGAGCGCATCATTGGAATCGACTTTATGAAACAGCACGGAGTTATTTTGGATATCGGTAATCAAGTTTTGAAATACCAAAATAAAGAAATTCCAATGACCTATTCGAATGAAAATACGTCAACACTGAGGACTGTCATCACGGAAGATCTTATCCTGCCTCCTTCTTCTGAAGTGTTCGTTTGGACAAAGCTTGAAGGTGAGTTTGGAAGCCTTCGATACCTCATGGTGGAACCAGACCCAGAGTGTTCCTCCCAAAGTGTCATCATTGGGAAAACACTAGTAGCACCGAAAAACAAAATGGTCCCCGTACGATTACTAAACACCAGACCGTACGATGTAAGGTTGAAGAAAGGAGAAGTCGTTGGACGTTGCGAATCGGTTGCAGCAATTACGAAGATCACAGACGAAGCCCCGAGAAAAACTTTAACTCCGGAGGAGCTCAAAACCATCAGAGCTAAAATACTGTATTCATCCAACCTTGATCACCAACAAACAAGGATGGCTGAAAATCTCCTACAAGAGTACACTGACATCTTCGCATCGGCAAAAGGGCAATATGGTAGGACACAGTTGGTGCAGCATCGCATCAACACAGGAGATGCAAGACCGATTCGTCAGCCCGCAAGACGCCTTCCACTGGCCAAACAAGGTGAGGTTGAGGAAATGATAACAACAATGAAGAAGGACGGTCTTATCGAAAATTCCAAAAGTCCTTGGGCGTCACCAGTGGTTCTAGTGAAAAAGAAAGACGGAAGCACTCGTTTTTGTGTGGACTACCGAAGGCTGAACGATGTGACTAAGAAGGACAGCTATCCTCTGCCGAGAATCAGTGATACCCTGGATGCCATGGAGGGAGCCCAGTGGTTTTCGACGCTGGACTTGAAGAGTGGATATTGGCAAGTTGACATCCACCCTGATGATCGGGAAAAGACGGCGTTTTCGACAGGTAATGGGCTCTGGCAGTTTAAAGTTATGCCGTTTGGGCTATGCAACGCTCCGGCAACATTCGAGCGTTTGATGGAGTGCGTTCTTCAAGGACTGACGTGGAAAGCGTGCCTTGTCTACTTGGACGATGTCATTGTTTACGGGAAAACATTTGACCAACATTGCAAGAACCTAAAAGCCGTGTTTCAGAGACTTCGAGAGGCTAACCTTAAACTGAATCCGGAAAAATGTGCACTTTTCAAAACCGAAGTTAAGTATTTGGGACACATCATCTCTTCCCAAGGAGTGAAGACTGATCCTGAAAAAGTTGACTCCGTCAAAAATTGGCCAACACCACAGGACAAACATCAACTCCGAAGCTTTCTTGGTCTTGCCACATATTACCGACGTTTCGTTAAGAACTTTGCTGGAGTTGCAAAGAGTTTGCATCAGCTCACCGAAAAAGGGAAGCAGTTCAAATGGTCAGGTGAGTGTGAAAAATCTTTTCAGGAACTCAAATACCGCCTCTGTAACGCTCCAGTGCTGGCACATCCAACACCTGGCAAAACATTCATCATCGACGCAGATGCAAGCAACGTTGGAATCGGGGCGGTACTATCCCAAGTGCATGATGGCGAAGAGAAAGTGGTGGCATATTATAGTAAGGTCCTCTCGAAGCCTGAAAGAAACTACTGCGTGACCAGAAGGGAACTGCTGGCTCTTATCTTGGCAACAAAGCACTTCCATAAGTACATCTATGGACAGAAATTCCTTCTGCGGACAGACCATGGTGCTCTGAACTGGCTGTTGAACTTCAAAAATCCAGAAGGTCAAGTCGCAAGGTGGATAGAAAGACTGCAGACTTATGACTACCAGATTCAACACCGCAGAGGAAAGCTGCACTCCAACGCCGACGCATTGTCCCGAAGACCTTGCAAAGAGGATTGCAAGCATTGTAGGCGACAAGAAAACAAAGAAAATATTACCGCTCAGCGACTAAGAGCTGACCCCATATGCGGATGGAGCAATGAGGAAGTGAGGACCGCTCAACAGGAGGATCCAGATATCGAACCCATTCTCGCATGGAAAGAAAATGAAGAGAAACCTGAATGGGGAGACATTTCTGACCGGAGTCCAGTTCTCAAAGCCTATTGGGCACAGTGGGACTCACTATATGTGCAAGAAGGTGTCCTCAGGCGAAGATGGGAGTCCGTTGACGGTAAATCATATGTGATGCAGCTGATCGTACCGCAATCGAAAGTCAGTGAAGTTCTTCGGGAGATGCACGACGGACCTTCTGGAGGTCACCTGGGAGTTAACAAAACACTGGAGAAGGTGCGACATCGGTTCTACTGGTTACATGCTAGAGACGACGTGGAGAAGTGGTGCCGAACATGTGACAAGTGTGCTGCAACCAAAGGACCTGGTAGGAAGATTCAAGGTAAGATGCATCAGTACAACGTTGGATCGCCTTTTGAGAGGATTGCAGTAGATGTGGCTGGGCCTTTTCCAGAGACCAACGCTGGAAACAAGTACATTCTGGTTGTAATGGACTATTTTAGCAAATGGCCTGAGGCGTATGCCATCCCAAATCAAGAAGCCAAAACGGTAGTCGACCAGATTGTGTTTAACTGGGTAAGTAGGTTTGGCGTACCTATGGAACTCCATTCCGACCAAGGGAGGAACTTCGAGTCAAACATCTTCCAAGGAGTGTGCGGACTACTTGGCATCAAGAAGACCAGAACCACACCGCTTCATCCACAATCTGATGGGATGGTTGAAAGATTCAACCGGACCTTGAAAGAACACCTCACCAAGGTCGTAGGCGACTACCAAAGAGACTGGGATAGGCACGTACCGCTATTCCTGATGGCCTATAGAAGTGCAGTACATAGCTCGACAGGACAAACACCATCTGACATCCTGTTCGGGAAAACCATGCGGCTGCCCAGCGAACTTAAATTTGGATGCCCCACAGAGGAGCCACAGGACACGAACGAGTATGTGGATGACCTCAAGGAGAGACTCGCTGACATCCATAAAAGAACAAGGGAGCGGATGAAAACCTACAGCGACCGGATGAAGACACGGTACGACACAAAAGCGACAACGGCAGGATTCCAAGCAGGAGATCGTGTGTGGCTTTATAATCCTCATCGTCAAAAGGGATTGTCACCGAAACTTCAGCAGAACTGGGAAGGTCCTTATACTGTTGTCACGAGGATTAACGACGTGGTTTACCGCATCCAAAGAGGATTAAGAGGCAAGTTAAAAGTAGTTCATTGTGACCGGCTGCATCGATATAGTGGCGAGGCTGCAGATGGAATTATTCGGGACGAACAATCTTAAGGAGGGGGCAGTGTAATGAACACCCAACATTTATACCAATTTCCTAATCGAAAAGGTTCAACCGAAAACACAACTGGCAACACTATAATGGAATGGTTTAAAATGACAGGTATTGCTTGTAAGCCAGTGTGTGTGAGTGTAGAGATTTTTGACAGCAAATGTGGAAACCATGGAGAAGAAACTGGAACGCTCTAGATGAGTGTTGTTCTATATAAATAGGACCGCTGACGCAACGAGCAGTCAGTTTTGATTATAGAGTGATAAAGTTAAGAGTGAATTGTTAGGAACAAGTGATAGTCCAAAAGTCGAGTTGAGATCGAATAAAGTATAGATACTGAATAAAAGTGGTAGAAATAAATTGAAAAGTGAAGTTTTATTTTGCGAACTAAGCGCACGTTACAATATTTTCCCAGCTTCTCAGCAATTTCAGCCAACGTCATTCCAACAGCCGCTACCGGCGCAACCATCTACAATACATTCATCAGCACAACAGTCAAGCCATGTTACTCGCCAGCTAAAGCCACCATCATCGTCGCAATATAATTCCAACCAGTAGATGTACATACAAAGAGACTACCAACAGCTAGCTCCTCACCCAACGTTACCCAGCCATCAAAGTCAAAATCGTTTTGTGCAACCATCATCACAGTCGCCGCCACGACAGCAGATTACAAGCCAATGGTTACAACATCCACCTAGGCCTACAGATCACTTCACTGTTCCTCCGACTAGCCAGGAATCAATCCAAACGGTCAATGAACTTGGTCATAGGACAATGACAAGACAGAAGAAGATCTACCACTACCGATATTTACAGGAGCACCTGAGGAGTGGCCGACCTTCTCAGAAGCGTTTTACAGTACAACGATGGAGTTCGAGTATTCACCGTTACATAACATTATGCGACTACGTGACGCAATCCAAAGAGATGCGAGACAGGTAGTGGAGGCTCTATTAACCAGTTCCAACAATGTCGAAGCCATCATGACGACACTAGAGGAAATGTTCGGGAGACCTGAACAATTAATTGGTAGCCAGGTGGAAAAGGTGCGGGCTGTTGCTCCCGTTATAGATGGTGTTATACACCTAAATTTGGTTCCTTCACCTTTACCTACTATGCCAGTAAGCATAACTGTTATTATGCATATTATTGCTTTATCAATATTATGCATACTAACAGTTTCCGGCCGCACTTATTGCGACATGGCTAAGTAGGTCAAGCTGAATTCCAGAATGCAAGTTAAGCAATGCATTCTGGAGTTCAATCAAAAGTTCCAGCCAGGTCAACGGAAATATGGTGAGTCTATTGTTAACCACCGAAACGAGAGGTTGTGTGTCTTTTTAATTTACATTACATTTCATTACATTTCGATTACGTACGTTACATTTGGCGCAGCCGGTTCGCGAACCTTTAAAAAAAAAAAGTAATTTGTGTTTTTAAATTGAATAAAACACCTTATCGTACGTTGTCGTGATTGAAAAAGTGATTGGAAAAGTGAAGGAAAATACTCGTATTTTTGTGTGCAGTGCTCTGTGGATTCATTTAATTGTCGTCTACCTTTGGTTTTTTCTTAAACTTGGATAAAATAAGTTACACCAAAATCAACTTGCCAAAAGAAGAATTGGAAAGAAACTTGAAACATACTACTGATACTGTATATCTGAACAATTAAAAGTAGATACAAAGGGAGAAATACAGGTGAGTATACTTTAACGTATGTACCTATGTTTTATTTTTTAGATCATAAGTGACAAAGTTGTGTACCTATAAATTTTATTTATTTTTTTTTTCTCGGTTTAGTTTTTCAAGTCAAGTTCTTAGTCAAGTTTCGTTTCTTTCATTTGTTTTTCGTAGTAACTTTAGTTGAGGTGGTCGTTTGATTTTATTTGATTTAAAAAAGAAAAAAAAATTAGATCTGTTGGTTGGCGTTAGTTAATGGCCCGCACCCAAGTTGAAGCCCAACTTAACGATATAATAGAGGAGTTAGAGTATTTTAAAAAAGAAAAGAAAGAAAATCAACGACAATTAAAGTCGGTGAATGAATTTCTTTTCACAGAATTAAGGGATATTTTGAATCCTGAGGTTTACAAACTGGTAAGTTTTCAGCTAACGTCTCAGTGGGGTAAATTAACTAGAGTAGAATCGACTGACGAAATCGTTAACGAATACGTCAAAGCCGTTCACGCTCTAGTAGAAAACCACGCTAAAGAGGCAGAAGACCTTAGAAAACAGCTTAAAAAGAGCGAGTTTAGGCGTAAGGAAGCTGAAAAACAACTTCTGAAAACAACAGAAGAAGCTGACCAGGAAATAGACCAGCTCACTATTGAGTTAAACAAAAGTTTAACAACTCAAAGGGAGCTAAGGGAAAAAGGTAAATCATCACCTTATCCTGACAGTTCAAAACACCTTATTCCGTTGCTCACTCCTCAACATACTTCTACACCAAAATCGTCTCTGGAAAGAAACCTGGTCAACACAGGAGTTCAAACCACAGTTGTAGAAGTATTTAAATCAAATAAAATCACTCAGGTAGAAATAGAAGAAAATTGCGAAATGCCACTTGAGAGTATAAGCAAGGTAGTTTCAAGGTTAGTCCCCATATTCAACGGGGAGAGAAATCATGAACTTTCACAAAGAGTTCATGAATTCTTAAACGCATGCGATCTGGCTTTGAAAATGGTAAAGCCAGAAGAAGAGGGGATCTTAGTGTCTCTAATCTCAACCCGATTGCAAGGCGATGCGTTTGAGTTAATTCGTTCAAACAATGTGAACACAATAGAGGGTTTGGCAAAACTGTTTAAAGACAGTTATTTAGTGCCAAAAACTCTGGACAATGTGATGAACGAATTAAAACAATGCCATCAATTGTTAGGCGAAGATGTAAAAGCGTTCGCTAGACGTCTAGCGAAACTGAAAGCTACATCTGTTGAAATTATTGACTCAAGATATTCCGCAACTGAGTCAGTAGGCCTCAAAAAAGAAGTTGAAAACACGGTGTTGACAATTTTTAAAAAAGGGCTAGTCGATCAAGCTCTTCGACAGTTTATGCTGGGGAGCAAAAGCAAAGATCTCAACGAAATCTCTGAGGAAGCCTTGAAAACTTCCTTGCTACTACAGCCAAACTCGATGGGCTATATGGGAGTTGGAACAACACCAAACTTACCTTTTGATCGTATTAGCTCAATGTACCAAATTCCCGGTACTTTCCAACAAAATTACAATAGCCTGACTCAAGCATATCCATCTATGCCTTCCATGCCTCATCTTTTTAACAATTATACTACACTACCTCACAATTTACCTCAAGTGACACAAGACTACACATCTAAACCCGCACAACATCCTTCACACATCACACATAATGAAACACCTCAATACATCCAGAATTTTCAAGACCCTCCCCACTCCAGCAATAGACAGTCAACAAGGTCTGCAAATCCCATTAAAACCTGTGGATTCTGTGGCAAGAAAAATCACAGCTATGTTGATTGTAATATTCGTAAAAGAACGCCATACTGCGACACTTGCGAGGACTATGGGCATGCTCAAAACAGTTGTCCCCGCTCACAAATACGAGCTACTCAGACAATAAGTCAAAGGCCTAGAGTCAAATGCAAGTGGTGTTCTAGGGTGGGTCATGTGGAGGACGATTGTTTCTCTAAGAGAAATTACCTCAAAGACCAGTCGGGAAACGCCCTGGGGGCCAATTTGAATCACTAAATTGTGCCCCAGAAAATTCGCTCTCCACAAAATCAACAACGAAAAATAAAAAAAACAAAGCAAAAAAAAGCAATGTAGACGAAGTAAAGCCATTAGCGCCTGTATTAAACGATCGACAAAAAGAAAAAAGAACACAAAACATTGACTCGGAGGAGTTAAATTTCTTTACTTTTGAGTCGATTCGTAAAACGAAGCAGAAATCAAGGCCACTAGTTTCTGGGACAAAAATAAACCTAGGTCAGTTTGGTTTCTTATTTCTGATTTTCAATCTTCGTTTCGTTTGGAGTAAGTGCTATTCAAAGGTGAAATTCGTCTATAACTTTTTGAATGATTATTTTAAGTGTTTTGTTTTGAAGTGTTTCAACCAGTATGCTTTGCCGAAAAGTAAGAAAAAAATATTATATGCATTTAGGAATCTTCGTAAGCATGACGTGTTCGTCGAGCTGCCTATGTCAATGGCCAAGTCCGAAAAGGTACTTCTTCTGGTCGACACAGGAGCAGACTCGAGCTTACTAAAAAGAAGCTCATTAAAAAATGCTACCAATATAAATATAAATGAAACAAAGCAACTGGGTGGTGTTTTCGGTGGAGTAGGTATGACAAAAGGCACAATCAAAACTTCCTTATCATTCCCCAACAATAAGTTCTGTACTAAGTGGAACGTTGTCGATGGTTTAGATGAAATACCTGCTGACGGTATCCTAGGACGTGATATCCTATGGAATCAAACAATCATCGACGCTGTTTCAAAAAGAATAACATTATTTAATAGGAAAAGAGAAGTTATAATCGAATTACCTCTAAAGTGTTTACCTTCTAAAATATCTGCAATACAGGAAACACAAGAGAAGTTCAAAATAGGAGCTCGGACACAAACAGCTGTTAAGCTTTATATTCCCAACTCAAAATCAAATGAATTGCTAATACATTCACAAGAGATTGATTGCGGAATCTACTTGGGAAATGCAATAGTAAAAGCAAACAATAGCTACGTCCATGTTCCTATCATGAATTGTACCACACAAGACTACTGTTTGGACGGAAATTTTGTTCCAAAGCATTCGAATTTCAAAAACTTTAAAATTATTAACCAGAGTGCGGAAAACAGAATATTGGCTAATTTTCCAAGACAACAGCTTAGTGAACGGGTCAGTACTCTGATTAGTTCATTAAAGTTAGATGAAAACCTGAATAGGGAAGAGAAGGAGTCAGTAGAAAAATTATGCTCCAAATTTAATGACGTTTTCTTACTGAAGGGTGATAACTTAAGCTTCACACCTGTCTTAGCACACAGTATACCCACTAAATCTGACCAAGGACCGATTAACACTAAGCAATATCGAACTCCGGAGATTCATAAGAAAGAAATTGAAAGACAAGTACAAGAGATGCTTGATCAAAACATAATTTCGGAAAGTAAATCTCCATGGAATTCACCATTGCTTATTGTACCTAAGAAATCCATTGAAGGTCAGAAAAGGTGGAGGGTCGTTGTGGATTTCAGAAAACTAAACGAAATAACGATAAAAGATGCCTTTCCCTTACCAAGAATCGAAGAAATTCTTGACCAATTGGGACACTGCCAATTTTTTACCACATTGGATTTGGCAAGCGGCTACCACCAGGTAATGATCGATCCGGCTGACAAGGCAAAAACCGCGTTTAGCACTAGCAAAGGGCATTACGAATTCAATAGAATGCCGTTTGGGCTAACCGGTGCCCCAGCAACATTCCAAAGGATCATGAATCACATCCTGACTGGTTTGCATGGCATCGATTGTTTTGTTTATTTGGATGATATTGTCGTGTATGGCAAAAATCTTGAACAACACAACGAAAAGCTTGCAAACGTTTTAGCTAAGTTAAGGCAACACAACCTGAAGTTAAATATTGAAAAATGTAATTTTCTTCGCCGTGAAGTAACGTATTTAGGACACGTGTGCTCTGAAAACGGAGCTACTCCAGACCCATCAAAAATTCAATGTGTCTCCAATTTTCCCACCCCAAAGACAGTAAAGCAGGTACAATCATTTTTGGGGCTTGCGAACTACTATAGAAAGTTCATACCCAATTTCTCTCAAATAGCCGCTCCAATCACGAAGCTATTGAGAAAAGGGGAGGTGTTCCAATGGTCCCCAGATTGCGAAAAATCATTTAGATTTCTTAAAAAAGCTATTTCCTCACCACCTATATTGATATATCCAGATTTTTCGTTGCCGTTTATCTTGACAACCGATGCGAGTAACGAAGCTTTGGGAGCCGTTTTGTCTCAGGGCAAAGTTAGTGAAGATAAACCTATAGCTTTTGCTAGTCGATCTTTAAATCAGGCCGAAAAAAATTACTCAACCATAGAAAAAGAATTGCTTGCCATAGTTTGGGCCTGTAAGCATTTCCGAACATACCTCCTTGGTCGTAATTTTACTATCTATACGGATCATCGCCCCCTGATTGGTGTTTTTAATGTTAAGGACCCAACAACAAGACTAGTTAGGTTCCATCATAAGCTGTCGGATTATGATTATAAGATAATGTATAAGGCGGGCAAAACAAACTGCAATGCGGATGCACTCAGTAGGATCCCAATAGATACACATCCAATACAAGCTGTACAAACTAGGAGCAAGGCAAAAATAAGTGAGAACAAAAAACCTCAAAAAAATAATATATTGGTTGTAACACGAGGGCAAAAACAAAGACAGTTCGAAGATAATATTCAAGCAAAAGCAACTGTGGCTCCTAAACAAAAAACAACCTCTAAGGACAAGTTGAACATAGAGAGTACAAAGGTACCTATAGAGGAAAAGAAGAACGACCATGCCATATCAGAACAAATTCCTGAAGGTGAAATAATAACTGATTTGTCCAAAACATCATGGAAAATCGGACCGTCTATAGGCATGGGAAGTCATGGTCAAATATATTCAGCGTGTAAGGCATCGAGTTCACCAAAGAATCCGTCCGACTATGAATATGTCGTCAAAATTGAACCACATGGCAACGGGACGTTGTTTGTTGAAATGCATTTTTGTATGCACAATGCTCGTTCTGAAGACATTACACAGTTCAAACAGCAGCGCGGACTTAAATCTTTTGGGATGCCTTATCTAGTTGGTAAGGGATCACACGACATTAACGATGTGAAACATCGCTTCGTTGTAATGCCACGTTATGGAGACGATATTTGGAAGCTTTTCTTGGAAAACGGAAGAAGGATTCCAGAACACACAATTTATCGTCTTGCCTTACAGATGTTGGATGTGTATGAGTACATCCACGGCCGAACGTATGTCCATGCCGATTTAAAAGGAGCCAACATCTTATTAGGCTATGGGAAAGGCGGTGCTTCCCAAGCATATTTGGTAGACTTTGGTTTAGCTAGTCACTACACCCAAAAGGATTTCAAGCCAGATCCAAAGAAAATGCACAATGGTACAATTGAATACACATCTAGAGATGCACATCTCGGAGTAGCAACAATGCGAGGAGACTTTGAGATCCTTGGGTATAATCTAATCGATTGGTCAGGCGTGAGGCTGCCTTGGGAACAAGAAAACGTCCTTAAGGTTCCCATTAAAGTCCAGAAGTCTAAGGAAACTTTTATGAGAGATGTAAGTACTGGTTTGGAAAAACTATACCCCAGAGGAGTGCCAAATCCAATAATGGAATTCATGAAATACGTCTCTGCTCTGGAATACAATGAGACACCAGACTATGAAAAATGCCGAAAGATATTTCAATCGGGACTTAAAGCTCTTAACGCTAACAATTCAGGAGACTTAGAATTCAATCTAAAGTCATCACAAGACTCTAAAAACAGGAAAGAAAATAATAACCAACTCAATGACAAAATAGTCACTGCCCCAAACAAAAGGGTTGTCACTTTAACGGATCCTGCTGATATTTTAACAGTTCTCCGTGATTTCCATGACTCTCCACTTGGCGGACATCAGGGAACATCAAAGACGTTAGCACGCATTCGCTGTCAGTTTCGATGGAAGAACATGCACAAAGACGTCGCAAGCTATATAAGGAACTGTGAAAAATGCCAAAAGAATAAATCTGGAAATCTAACGAAGATGCCAATGGAATTAACGGATACTCCATGTTCCCCTTTCGAAAAACTATATATGGACATGGTAGGGCCCCTTCCACTAACGCATTCCGGAAACAGGTATATTTTAACGTTCCAAGACGACTTGACTAAGTACATGGCTTGTGTAGCAATTCCGGATGCTGAAGCAGCCACTGTTGCTAGAGCCTTTTATGAGGAAATCATAACACGTTTTCTCATACCGAAAAAGCTCATAACGGATAATGGATCTAACTTTACTTCAAAACTGTTTTCTGAAACATGTAAACTTTTGAGAGTCAAGAAAATCCATATAACAGCCTACCATCCACAGGCCAATGGTTCACTAGAGCGAAGTCACAGACCCTTAGCGGAATATCTAAGGAGTTTTGTTGATAATGACAGCCAAAATTGGGACCAATGGCTTAGGCAGGCTATGCATGTCCATAATAATACTCAGCATACATCCACCAAACTGACACCACTTCACAGTTTGTTTGGCCTCGATTTTGTTATGCCTACAAATCTAAAAGGTAAAACTACTCCATTATATAATATCGAAGACTATCCGCAACAGTTAAGGTTTCAACTCCAAAGGTCGCATGAGATAGCTAGAAACAATCTAGAAAAAGCCAAAATAGCAGCGAAAAAACAGTATGACCGAAAGGTTAATCCCACGTCCTTTACAACAGGGCAAAAAGTGTTGCTTAGAAATCCTGTTCGAAAAAACAAGTTTTCACAAATTTGGTTAGGACCCTATGAGGTAGTTTCGGTTAGAGGTGACGTCAACACAACCATTAAAATGGGTAGAAAAACGAAGCGGGTTCACAACAACCAGCTAAAAGCTTTCCATCATTTATGATCTAATTTTAATGAGAATTTATTATCATCAATCCGTACAGTCTTATTAATTCTTTTTGTCTTTCCAGAATTTGAAGAAAAGGATTCACTAAAAGAAGCCCAAAGAACCAAAAAAAAAAAAAAAATATCTTAACCTAATTTAAACTGTAAAAAAAAGAGTGTTTCCTTATTTGCAACAACTTTTCAATAGTTGCATTAAAATTAAAATAAAATGTTTAATCTTAATATAAATTTAGTAGCAGTTGCGTTATTAGTTATAAGCATTTACCCCGGGCAGACGAATAGTGAACAGCCATTCAACGTCCAACAACTGAAGCTGACCTCACCAGTGGTGTTCGAAGCGGTGGAAAATGCTGTATTTTATAGTGATACGTGGACAATATTTACGAAGTTCACACCACTGGACTCCGGAATGGTTATTCAAATGGTGGAAAAGTGCGAACAAAAACTGGAAACCCTGTGCAGAAGCATTCCGGACGACGATTTCAAACGTTACTGTCAATTGATCGCTCAAGAGACTGAGACAAACATCGACAACTTACGACGAACTGCCTTTCGTATGAAACAACTTACACATGCTAAACGTCAAAAACGCGCACTGGAGTTCATAGGAGGATTTTCAAAATGGGCCTTCGGTACTATGGATAGCAAAGATGCTAGGAGCGTTTACCACCAGTTGGAAGTTCTCCACAAACAGGATGCGAGCTCGTTCGAATTAATGCACCGACAGTTAAGTGTCATGAAATCAAACTTCGACACGTTATCCAAACCCATTTCACAACTGACAGACGAAATCGAAAATATGGCTGTGAGCATGGGTAACCTTAGTGCCACTTTCCGAACGTACAGTCAAGTCACGAACAAGGAAATCGCGATGCTGAAAGCGACAAGTGAAGCGACTGCAATGACTTCAGTCATAACCACAAAAGTTTTAGAAGTCCAAAACCGACAATCCTTGGAACTTTCAATTTTGGATGACCTGTACCAAAATAAGATACATCCTTTGGTATTAGACGAGGGAAATATCACCGGACTATTGCGGAACATAACGAGTAAAGGAAGATTTTTGTTGGACAACCCCCTCATAATAAACCAAGTCGCCAAAACCTCGGTGTACCTTGACGGGGGAAATTTTATGGTAAAAATTATACTACCTTTACCCGAATATGTTCGGTACAAGGTCCAGAAAATATACCCCCTACCAACATCCTTTAACGAGAACTGGGACCTTGTGCTAGACACCAAGCATGAGTACATTGCCGAAGCAGAAAACCATGATCGTTTTGTCATCATGAGCGAAACAGAGTACGCACAATGTGCAATGGTATTGACAGGAGGTTCCCTCACCAGGACGGCTATTTGTCGGCATGAAAGACCCATCCTTACATCGGGATCTAATGAGTGTCTGGTAGAGCTTATACAGCACGCGCCATCATCTAAGAACTCTTGTAAATATGCTGCGATTCCCGCAACGGAGGCGATATTCCTTAAGATGACGTCCGCCAACGAATGGCTTTTCAAAGTTAAGGAAACGATGTCATTGAACGTGAAGTGTGAAACCCAAAATTACGCAGTAACACTGAGCGATTCGGGAATATTGCAAATGAAGCAGCCATGCGAAGCAATTGCAAAAGGGTTCAAACTGTTTTATGAATTTCGTGCTGAAGCAATAACTGAGTACAAACAGCCCATGGTAGACCACTCAGGACTCAAAGAAGCACTGTTGAGAAAAGTTAGCGTCTCGAAATCAGCACCTGTACCAGAGTTACTTCCGATAAAAATTGGCAATCATAAAAATTTTGCCAATATTTTAAAAGAAGGGAAGAAGAGTATTGACGATTTGATTCAATCTTGGGACGGCCTGGAGGCAGAACGTAAAGCAGACAGCCAGGACTGGGAACTGAGTATTCATCGATATTCCATGATGTCCTTCGTTTCGTTAGTAGCAGTAGTAACCGCAGTAGTATTTTTGATCCGCTGTCTACGAAAAGGACCACCAACCATTCCGGCCCAACGAAAATATATAGCGAATTCCGAAGTGATAGAAATGCCAGCTTATCTACCAAAAAGAAGAGCGCCCGTAACACGACCACCACCACCACCAGTACAGACCGACAACAAAAGTTCAACAGTCTACGGAGTCACCTATGCTCGGGTGTAAGAAAAAAAAATATTCTTTTCAAAAAACTGTTATTTAATTTAAAATCGTAGAATTATATCAACTTAAATGTAAATTAACGTAAATACTTCCGAAAATATGTAATTATTTTTATTATTGTAATGATTAGTATGTACACATAACGCATATACTTACTACAAAGCAAGCAAAAATCATGTTCTGAATAAAAAAAAAAAAATTTTAAAAATAAACATGTGAATATGACATCTTATGTAGATTTATAAGCAAATGCCTATTTTTCAGTGTTATATTTAAGCCAATATATATTGTATAAGATTTCGAGTTAATATACATAGCTAAACTAAAAAAAAAAAAAAAAAAAATATTATTTACACATAATCATACTACGTGAAATATTGTTAAGCTTTACTCACTATAAATGTATGTGTAATGTTTTGTCTGTGTGTTTAAGTTTCTAGTTTAATATTATTTGATTTGAATTAATAACGAATAGACATTGTGATTTAATCTGTTATTTTAGAATAAATTTAACATTTTAATGAATAAAAGAAGACAAACCTATTTCTGGAGACCTGGCTTGAACTATCCAACGGCGGAGGGATGTTATACACCTAAATTTGGTTCCTTCACCTTTACCTACTATGCCAGTAAGCATAACTGTTATTATGCATATTATTGCTTTATCAATATTATGCATACTAACAGTTTCCGGCCGCACTTATTGCGACATGGCTAAGTAGGTCAAGCTGAATTCCAGAATGCAAGTTAAGCAATGCATTCTGGAGTTCAATCAAAAGTTCCAGCCAGGTCAACGGAAATATGGTGAGTCTATTGTTAACCACCGAAACGAGAGGTTGTGTGTCTTTTTAATTTACATTACATTTCATTACATTTCGATTACGTACGTTACAATGGTGACCTTCAGTCCTTAGTAAATTTTGCAAATAGGATTGATTGATAAACCACTCATTTCTAAAGCTGACGAAAGAGCTTTATTTTTATTGGAAGCTACAACCAAAGAGATTGGAAATAGGTATGAAGCAGGACTCTTATGGAAAGAGAATCTCGCCGCCTTCCCAGATAGTTATAACATGGCCTTAAAGCGGCTTGAAAATATTGAGCGAAAAATGGCGCGTGATTCAGAATATGCTAAAGAATATTCCGAGAAAATCAAGAGTTACCTAGAAAAAGGCTACGCGAGAAGACTAAGTCCAGATGAAGAAAGTCGACGAACCCCTAGGACATTTTACCTACCACATTTTGGGGTAAGAAACCCTAATAAGACAGGAATTCGTCTGGTATTCGATGCAGCAGCGGAAATTAACCATTTTTCACTGAACAAAGCTCTTTTAAGTGGCCCAGACATCAACCAACCATTGATCTCAATTTTATTCAAGTTCCGACAAGGTCCGTTTGCAGTTTGTGGTGACATTAAGGAGATGTTTCACCAAGTCCAAATAGTAAAAGACGATCAGGATAGCCAAAGATTCTTATGGAGAGAAAATGCCTCAGATGTGATAGAAACGTATGTCATGGAAAGAATGTTTTTTGGAGCCACATGCTCTCCGACTATCGCTCAACATGTTAAGAATGTCAACGCTACAAAATATAGAGAACAGTTTCCTAGAGCTGTCAAAGGTATTATCGAAAGGCACTATGTTGACGATTATGTCGACAGCTTCGGAACAGAGAAAGAGGCCATTGAAGTTTTGAAAGATGTCATCACTATACATAAGAAGGCGGGTTTTGAACTACGCAACGTCACGTCGAACTCCGAAAGACTAAAGACCGATGTTGGAAGCGCCGTATGTCAACATGGAGAGTCGGTTAATGTAGATGGTCAAGTCGAGCGAATTTTAGGGATGCATTGGCTGCCAAAGTTGGACGTCTTCGTTTACACTCTGAAATTTAACAAAGTACCACAGGCAATACTTAAATTTAGTAGAAAACCTACAAAACGAGAAATGCTTAGCACGAACATGTCAGTATTCGACCCTTTTGGATTCTTAGTGGACTTCATGGTAACAGCTAAAATTTTGATGCAAGCAGTATGGTCGGTATCGATTGGGACGAGTCATTACCAGATGACATTTATCAACGATGGAAAGGGTGGCTACAGGAGCTACCGAGAGTGGAAGGCCTACGAATACCACGCTGCTACTTTAAGGATTTCGAAGCGAATCAATTGGATCTGCACATATTCGTCGATGCCAGTGAGGAGGCTATGGCAGTAGTAGCCTATTGGAGGGCAGAAAGCGAAGGCAAGGTTAAGGTGGCCTTCGTAGCAGCCAAAAGTTGTCTAGCTCCTACACGGTTTCATACCATACCAAAGCTCGAATTGCAGGCTGCAGTAATGGGCGTCCGATTGATGGCATCAATAGTCAAATGTCTCACTGTCAAGATAAACAAATGTCATTTTTGGAGTGTGTTATACCTACATGTAGTTCCCTCACCTTTACCTACTATGCCAGTAAGCATAACTGTTATTATGCATATTATTGCTTTATCAATAATATGCATACTAACAGTTTCCAGTTTTAGGTATAACAAGTGATTCACACACTGTGATAAGTTGGATACGATCAGACCATCGAGTCTATAAGCAGTACGTCGCAAATCGTGTTTCGGAAATCCTCGAAAGTACTCAAGTCGGTGATTGGAGATGGTGCCCTGGTGTTTTGAACCCTGCAGATGAAGCAACAAGAGCTAGAAATCCTATGCGATGGGAATGTATTGGCAGATGGAACAAAGGCCCACAGTTTCTATACGAACACGAAGACACCTGGCCAGACGAAACATTGATGGGACAGACTGTCGATAAAAGTTTTGAAGAGATTAGAACCAAACATTATCTTCTCTTTGGTTCTCAAAAGGTTAGTCTGATAAATCATATGATTAGTCGTTTTTCAAATTATTCAAGGCTCAAAAGATCCATTGCCTGGTTGTTTCGTTACATGGGAAATCTAAAAAAGAAAGTTTTAAGACAGGGACTTGTCGGAGGGGAGCTGGAAGTAGAAGAGGAAGCGTTTGCAGAAGAGCAGCTTAGTAAGTGGGTTCAACAACAAGTTTTCACAGAAGAATATTCCGCCTTGTCTCGAAATGAAACGATATCTCAATCCAGCACAATTAAAACTCTGAATCCTTTTATTTCGCAAGATGGTGTCATGCGTGTGAACCATGATGCTTATCCATTCAAGCAAGGCAGCCAGTCATATTACCTACTAAACATGAGCTCACAGCCCTAATATCGAGATTCTACCATATCAAGTTTCATCATATAAATACGGCAACGGCAATCAGCGAGTTACGAAAGAAATTTTGGATACCTTCAGTTAGAAGACTAATGAACATAGAGCGGATAAAATGTGAGGACTGCAAAATTCGAAGGGCCAAACCAGTTCAACCACAAATGAGTGCACTACCGATGGATCGAGTCACCCCATACGTATGTCCTTTCTCATATACTGGGCTGGATTATTTCGGACCCATAACAGTGACAATCCGTCGTCAGAGAGAAAAAGGGTGGGTGGCACTCTTTACATGCTTGACCGTCCGCGCTGTCCACTTGGAAATAGCCACAGACTTATCAACTGATGCCTGTATCATCTGTATCCGTAATTTTATTAACAGACGTGGTGTGCCACAGGTAATAAGAAGTGATAATGGGACCAATATCGTAGGTATCGCCAAGGAACTACAAGGAGAACGTAAGTTCATGGATCAAGACACGATCAAAGCGAGTCTTACACCACTGGGAATTAAGTGGAAGTTTAATACACCTTTGAATCCAAGCGAAGGAGGAGCTTGGGAGAGATTAGTGCAATCAGTAAAAAGAGCCTTATATTTGATGATGAAGGAGCAATCTCCAAGACTGGACACACTTCAAAGTTTTCTAATCGAAGCCGAAAATATGGTGAACTCAAGACCTTTGACCCATATTCCAGTGACTCCTGAAGAACCAGAACCATTGACGCCCAACCATTTTCTGCTCGGGTGTACGAACACGACACAAACTCCAGCCCCGTATGAACCTCGCCTGATGTGTTTAAGAAAGCAATGGCGTGTGGCCCAAAATCTAAAAAACGGCATGTGGCACCAATGGATTCGAGAATACCTTCCCGAACTAACGAGGCGAACTAAGTGGTGCTTACCTACCAAACCGGTAAATGAAGGAAGTTTGGTTTTTATCTGCGATCCAGAGATGCCGAGGTCGCAGTGGAAGCGAGCTAGAGTTATTAAACTCTTTTATGGAACAGATTACGTAGCAAGATCGGCAGTGGTGAGAACTAGTAATGGGAAACTGCGAAGGCCGATATGTAAGTTAGCGGTTCTTGATGTGATTATGAATGAGGATGGTGAGGCTTCCCCCTCCAGGTCAGCTCACGGGGGTGGGGATGTCATTGAAAAAATAAATCACTAAAACTAACGAAGCTCTGAATGCGGCCACCGAAGGCAAAGTGTAAACGCGGTGACAGTTGAGAAATGTACCAAAAGTGTAAACGCGGAGAGCGCATGCGCATAAAAATTCCCTAAAGAAATTCCCTAGAGAAATTCCCTTTTCCCTACCTTCAATATATTTTTCATTTCGTTGTCAGCCATCAGCCGAAGAAGTCTAACTTTAAAAACTAGAAGTAAGCCAAATTTTGTATAAGCAGAAAAGACTAAGTGTGACATATACTGTTCAATTATACTTATAAAAATAACTTTAATTTTAAACAGAGAATAAACGCACGCACGTACTGAACACACTATGTGCGCACTATGTACGCATTAAGCAATACGCACAATAAAACAATAAGCATTAACATCAAGTAATAAAGTGGAGTTTTTTCTTCTGAGTACTAAGGAATTTTTGGTTTCTGTTGCAAAAGCAACAATAACTTTACTCGGTGTTCTGGGTTTGTTTTTTGTTCTACAAGTTTTTGCTTATTTGTTGAATTGAAATTGATAATTTATTGCAGTCGTATTTATAAAATTTGCTTAGAACATCCTTAGACAACTGTCCAACTAGACGGTGTCTAAAGAGTTGGACAACCCTTAGCCAATTCCGTATATATAAATGCATTCCAACAGTTGTTTAAACAACCCCTCAAACTGTCAACTTCGAATGAAAAACTAACTGGTGGCGTTCATGATGTGTCCGTGCAGTACCATTTTTTTTGTTTTGATATACGAGTGCAACAAATAAATAGCTCTGAAAGAGTGTGGCGTAGCACTTGAACCAGACCAAAAAAGCAGCTGATTTGACTTTGAGTTACAGCTTTTCCAAGTTCATAAAACGATGAAATTTGTGCAATTTATAAATTAAATTGTTGAAAGTAGTATTTTTGCACCCCAAACTACTTATTTTTTCGATCTTAGAGCTTTCAACAGTGTTTAATTACATGTTCAACAAAATTGTTTTCTGCTGTAGCAAATGCCACTTTAGCCATAGTTTAGACAACCAATTTCGGTGTCTAAAGTTAGACGTTCCTTAAGACAGCGATGAAAGTGTTTATAAATACGATTTGGAGTTGGACACTGTTCTAAGAGCTGTCTAAAGTTAGACATACTTTGGAATGGGATTATAAATACGACTGTTAGTGTTGAGCAGTTTTGAAATTACTTTCATTTTACTTAATTAGTATTTAATTAGTATTTAAAAACTCATTTGGAAGGAGAGCCCCTGCAACTCATAAAGCATCTAACGTTTTCAAGTGAAAACTATAATAGCGCTTGGGAGATCTTAAAAAGTAGATACAACAATGAGCGAAAAATAGTGTCTATGCATATAGAGAAGATGCTCAAATCTGGACACAATAGCGCTCCAACAGCGTCTTCCATTAAAAACAGCTTGGATGCCATTAAAGAGGGACTAGCGGCACTAAAAAATTTGGGCTACGACACTTCTTCATGGGGTCCTTTGATTGTTCATATGACTACAAAGTCACTTGACACAGAATCAAGAAATTTGTTTGAACAAGGTTTAGAGGAGCCAAATAAAATGCCGAAAATGAAGACTCTCCTCGACTTTCTGGAAAGACGTTACCAAGCTCTTGAAGTAATGTCAACAAACAAAAAACAAAAGAACTCATTTGAGGAACCAAGATCTGGAGTCCGTAACTTCATCATAGATGCAAAAGTTATTCAGTGTCCAATATGCAAAGGAGACCATAAAATATACGCATGTCAAAAGTTTTTAAAATTATCGCCAAAAGAAAGATGGACACAGTGCAAGCAGGCAAAGCTTTGCCTGAACTGTTTGAGGCATAACAAACAGATCCAAAGTTTTAGCAAGAAAAATTGCCAACATTGCAACAAGAAACATCATTCACTTCTTCACATGGAATGGACTGATAAGCCAAAACAAACAGAATTGATAGAAGCTGCAAGATCATCCGCACAAATAAATCATAGCGAACAGAACCAGAATGTTTTAATCGCAACGGCAATTCTAAAAGTTAATAATGACAAGGGACAGTACGTTACAGTCAGAGAACTTATCGATCCTGGATCCCAAGCCTCGCTAATCACCGAGTCGGTTGTACAGACACTGAAACTTAAGAGACAGGACGTTTGTGTTGAAGTCAGCGGACTAGGAGCAACAAAAGCAGGAATTGCCACCAATAAGGTAGATGTGACCATAATGCCACATTTTGCTTCGAGTTTTAAGCTAAAAATAGAAGCTCTGGTGCTGTCAAAATTGACAAGGCAGTTACCTTCGAAGCAAACAAACACTAAACAAGTTGAAAAGTTCGATCGTCTAGAGCTTGCTGATCCAACATTCAATATTCCTGGGCCAATTGATATGATAATTGGAGCTGATACATATGGCGACATCATGTTAAGTGGTATTAAACGAGTCGCTGCTAGATCACTAATCGCTCAAAGATCACAGTTAGGTTGGCTGATCTCTGGACGAACATCAAACGACATTCCCGATACATACAGGGTTACTGGACTAGTAGCACTTACATCAATTGATCAACAACTAGAAAAGTTTTGGGAGATAGAAGAGGTTAATCAACCAAAATTCCAAAAGCCGGAAGATAAACGGTGCGAACAAATCTATAAGGATACACACTACCGAAAGGACAATGGGAGGTATGTTGTAAAGATCCCATTCGACGAAGAATTAATCCAAACAAATCCACTTGGTGAATCAAGAAATAGAGCTACAGCTAGATTTCGACAGCTGGAGTTGCAGCTTAACAGGAATCCTACACTAAAAAACGAATATACACAAGTTATAAACGAGTTTCTCAACCTGGGGCACATGGTAGAAGTCAGTAACAATTCATCCAACAAAAACAATATTTTCTATATTCCACATCATGCCGTTATTAAACCTACGAGTACAACAACCAAACTTCGTGTTGTTTTTGACGGGTCAGCAAAATCAACGACTGGAGTAAGCTTAAATCAATTAATGCTGATAGGCCCTAAGCTCCAAGACGACATAACTACAATTTTGACGCGTTGGAGAAAATATAAATATGTTTTTTCTTCGGACATTGAAAAAATGTACCGCCAAATTGAATTACACGAAGAACACCAAGATTACCAGAGGATATTATGGCGCAGTTCTAACAACCAACCTATTAAAGAGTACAAACTAACGACTGTCACGTATGGTACAGCATCAGCACCTTATCTGGCTATTAGGACTCTTCAACAACTAGCTAGGGACGAACAATCCAACTATCCGACCGCTGCAGAAATAATTAACAATGACTTCTATGTTGATGATGTTATGTCTGGAGGAGATACCATCGCGGAGTACAGGGCAGCTCAGAAAGAACTTGACGAGATGCTTAAGGGAGCAGGCTTTCAGCTTCGAAAATGGGCTGCAAACAACAGAAAACTACTACAACATATACCGATTGAGTTACGAAATCAACAAAACAAAGACGTGATGAAAGACGAAACTATAAAAACTTTGGGTATACACTGGAATCCTTTAAGTCACACATTTCAATTCAAGGTGAACGTCGATACAAAAATAACTAAGGAAATACTTACCAAACGCAAAACATTGTCCGAAATAGCCAAGTTATTCGATCCTCTTGGATGGTTGGCTCCAGTAACTGTCAGTGCCAAAATTTTAATGCAACGTATTTGGCAAGCAGAGCTTCAATGGGACGAACCACTTCCAACCGAACTGCAAAAACAGTGGAACACACTAAGGATAAACCTGATTGCAGTGGAAGACATTCGAGTTCCAAGGTGGATAAACTCCACAAAGGTTCAAGAATTTGAGCTTCACGGATTTTGTGATGCTTCAGAGGAAGCATATGCAGCAGTAGTTTATGCCAGGATAGCTCTACCAACGGGTTTCTTTGCTACAACAATTGTAGCTGCAAAAACAAAGGTGGCCCCAATCCGAAAAAAAATTTCTCTTCCGAAATTGGAACTATGTGGTGCTCACCTGTTATCAAAGCTGCTGGCAGAAACAATGAAGACATTTGGGTGCCAAGTTAAAAACATATTTGCTTGGACAGATTCGAGAATAACGTTGGCCTGGCTACAAAAATGTCCGTCGACCTGGAAAACATTTGTTGCGAACCGAGTCTCAGAAATACAAGAGGCAGTAAACGTTAGCTGCTGGAGACATGTTCGGTCAACTGATAATCCAGCTGATGATGGTTCAAGAGGATGCCTTCCAGAACAGATGGCAACCAATGATTTATGGTGGAATGGACCTTATTGGCTGAAATTCGATTCTGAACAATGGCCGTTAAATAACCAACAGCCAATCGCAGTGATCGATATACCCGAAGCAAAAAGGGTTTTAACAATTAGAGTTGAAGAAATTGACGACCTGACTAAGAGATTTTCTTCATACACAAAACTAATAAGAGTCGCTGCTTATTGCAGACGATTCATATCGAACTGCAAAAACAAACTAAAGAAGAAACCATCGGAAACGGGTAACCTAACAACAAGAGAATTGAGCGATGGAAGTAAAGGAATCATACGGTATCTACAAGAGAAAGTGTATTCCAAGGAACTAGAATCTTTACGAGATGGGAAGGCGATCAACAAAAAGAGTAAGGTACTATCTCTGAACCCGTTTCTGAACAACGAGAACATCCTTGTTTTGGGCGGGCGGCTACAAAACGCGGATCTGTCTAGCTCAGAGAAACATCCTATCATCTTACCACATCAAGAGTGGTTCACAAAACTATTAGTAGAAGATGCCGATGAACGCACACTGCATGGTGGTATTCGACTTACAATGGCTAAATTGAGACAACGCTACTGGATTATACAAGCAAAAAGATGTGTCCGACAAGTAATAAATAAATGTATAAGATGCTTTAGATTTGCTGCTCAACCAAATACTCAACAAATGGGGCTACTTCCAGCAGCAAGAGTGACACAATCAAGACCCTTTACACATACGGGTGTTGACTATGCTGGACCAATTCAAATACTGATCTCAAAAGGACGAGGAAACCGGTCAACTAAGGGCTACATCGCTATATTTGTCTGCTTTGCTACAAAAGCAGTTCACATCGAGCTTGTGAGTGACCTCACTTCAGCAGCATTCATAGCAGCATTGAAGCGGTTCACATCAAGAAGAGGGATATGTTCACATTTCTACAGTGACAATGGAACTACATTCATTGGAGCTAACATGGAAATCCAACAACAAGTGAGAGCAGCCATTAAGTACGGTGTAGTAGACGCATCATCAATGCTTACGAAACATGAAATGCAATGGCATTTCATACCACCAGCAGCACCGCACTTTGGCGGTTTGTGGGAGTCAAGCGTTAAATCCACAAAATTTCACCTAAAACGAATAATTGGAGACACCATGTTAACATTTGAGGAACTTTCGACATTGTTGACTCAAATAGAAGCATGCCTAAACTCCCGACCACTTACGGCAATCGAAAACGATATTGACAACACTACGATACTTACTCCGGGACATTTTCTAATCGGAAGTTCTCTGAATGCTGTACCCGAACAACCCATTGATGAAAAGAAAACGTTCCGCTCACGCTGGCAACTAATACAAAAAATGACTCAAGACTTTTGGAAAATCTGGTCATCAGAATATTTGTCACAGCTTCAACAATTGCCTAAATGGAAACAAAAAGAAGACAACATTCAAACTGGCGATATAGTTCTTATCAAGGAAGACCGGCTACCACCGACCACCTGGATGATGGGAAGGATATCAGAAGTTCATCCTGGGAGTGACAACGGTGTTCGGGCTGCAACTGTATTTAGTAACAATAAACAGTTCAAGCGACCCATAACAAAGTTATGTAAATTACCAATAGAAAATGATGAGGAAGATAGGGAAGTGAGACAAGTCAATACATCCACAAATCGCTCACATAAAATTCTTTCTTTATGCACTTTGTTTGCCTTTCTCAACATAGTCGGCTCCACTCCAGTCCCCTACGATGTCGAGATAGTTCCATTTCAAACACACCCTGGAATATACTTCGAAGATGTGGGACAGGCAAATTTGATTTCAAGCTCATGGAAGACAATTGTTTTCTTTAATTTGACGAACTATTGGCAGGAATACGAAGCATACAAGGAAATTGTTTCAAAAATGGAGAGAGTATGTTCATCATCGGGAATGGAGAAACTAGATTCTATTAAGTGCGAAGGAATACTGAACCAATTTGAATATCAACTTCAACAAATAGAGCTCAACAATGAAATTCTCTTACACGCAAACGACGATTCATTAAAAAGGCAAAGACGATCACCATTTGACTTTATTGGAACAGTCTCTAATGAATTGTTCGGAATACTTGATCAAAGATTTGCTGAGAAATATGAGCAAACAATAGAAGCTGTTCAAGAAAATGAAAAACACTTGCTACAACTCATGAAAAATCAAACAACTATTGTTGATTCCACGGTCAATATTTTCAAGAAAGAACAATCGAAAAATTCTAATCAAATTATGTTACTAAGTTCTATTGTCACGAATTTGGAAAACGAAACAAGTAAATTCGAGTACATGGGGAGATTTTCAGCAACTGCTCTTAACGGGATACTTATTATGATCAATTATAAAGCAACCCAGAGCATATTGCTTGATATTCTGCTATCAACGCATGCTGGAAGAATACACCCTCTTATCCTTTCAGTCCGACAATTCAAAAATGAGTTGACTAAGATTCATGAGAATATCCCTAAGTCTTTAATGATTCCTGGCGAAAGACATCACGAATCCATACTGCAGCTGTATAAAATTGTAAGCCCAAGAGCTAGAGTGACGAACAACAATATCATAATTGAGATCAGTCTCCCGTTGTTGTATAATGAAGAACTCAAGCTATACAAAGTATTGTCAGTTCCAACAAATCACAATGAACGCTTTACACGAATTGTTCCATCATCGGACTATTTAATGGTAAACTTACAAGGCAACCATGTTTATCCAATCAACAAAGATGAATTCCTACTTTGTAAAATAAGGCCTTCCGACATCTTCTGGTGCCCACTTCAGCATCCTCTGTATACAACCGGAGCGTCAACTAGTGTTTGTGAAACAAACATTATACAAGACAAGAAAATTATGGACTCATGCACGATTGAGGACATATCACCAAGGCTGTACTGGATTGAGATGCATCAACCAAACGCATGGATATACAGCACTCCAAATTCAACCACAGTTAATATTAACTGTGATTACAATACTGAGCCCTTTACACTGCGAGGGAGTGGGCTGATTAAGCTACCAGCAAAATGTATAATTCATGACCAAACCACGACAATTGTTGGAAAGCAAACAATGTCAAGCCGACTAAAATCATCATTTCTACCGTCATTCAATCTTTCTGAGACGTTAACTTCGTTTAACTTCAAAAGAGAGAAACAGTCGATGCTGCCATCAAACACTTCGATAGAGTTTGCTACATTGGAAAATGCAATAAACCTTCAAAAAAATCAGGAATATATATTGAATGAATTCAGTACCCATCGAGTTCACCAATATTCACTGTTTGGAGTCACTGGCTGTCTTACTATAATAGTTATCGTAGCTGTTATCATCTTCATCATCTTTCGAAAAAGAGATCAGCCACTTGCACCACCAACCATCACCACTATTCCAATGCGAAGTCTCAACAAGACGAAGTCTCAACAACGACGTAACACACAAACATCCTTTGACGACATCGACTTCTGTGTATCTTCATTTTGAGGGGCCCAGCATGTTGTGACAACAAATGCAAACGACCGAATTCTACACTACAAACCAAGTAAACAACAGCAGGTGAATGACCAACAGGTTAATGAACGTCACCACCAGTTGGCGAATAAATATGACACCTCCTGCAACTATCAGCGTTCTCGTGCTCGGAGCCGTTGCAGTGCATTGCATTGGATTGCTTGCATTGCATTTCTTTCCATTTCAATTATGTATATATTGTTTGTCTGTATCTCGAATTATTTATTGCCTAGTTAGCAGTTAAGTTGTATAAATATCTTGAATAGGAAATAAATAATTCACTTGCTAGTAAACCAGCGAGCCAAAAGACATTTAAGTTTTCTCTTCATTGACTTCCTCCCACCAGCGGCAAGGAGTTAATTAACAACTTATTCTGTCAACTATTAATGACCACATATTTGAAGTCGCCAAAAATGCTGCAAAGTGCTAAGGTTTCCTAAAGCGATGCAAAAAAATTTATACCTCCTCTGATCTGGCTACAATCTATAAGGCCTACATCCGCCCTAAACTAGAGTATAATTCTCATATCTGGTCAAGTGCTTCTCAAACATCTTTGCGCCTACTTGAAAGGATACAAAACAGAGCGTTGAGACTGATAGGTGATAGTTCAATTGCAGAATCGATTGATTCTCTTGAACACCATCGAAATGTTACTTGCCTCACTCTTTTTTATCGCTTCTTTTACAAACAGTGCTCTAGTGAAATAGCCAGTTGCATTCCTCCCCTGAAACAATTTAGCCGCAATACCCGCCTCGCAAGGAATGATCATCAGTTCTCCCTTCAGCCCAACTTCGGTCGTACATAAGTATAGAGATTCATATTTTAGCCACTCAACCCGGATGTGGAATGCTTTACCCAACTCAATTTTCCCCACGCAATATAATGTACAGGAATTCAAGAGTGATGTGCATCGGCATTTCATTTCTTATCCTTTCCTTATTTCCTAGCACCCGCACTGTGTTCTAAACATTATAAGGGTAGTCATAACCCCTTGAAGTAAGCGTAAATTATAAAAAAAAAAAGCTCACAAATCACAAGCGCATAGGAGTCCAGCTGTCAAATTAGACAACCCAACTCAAATTTCGATGTTCCCTGGTGGAACAGTGAGTTGGAGAAGTTAAAAAGAAAGCTTCGAAAGATGTTCAACAAAGCTAAACGAACCAATTCGTGGAGCGAATATCGAACAATTCTAACGACTTACAACTCGATGATAAGAAGGCAAAAATGACTTACCTTAAAAAAACTTCTGTGAAAGTATCGATAACTTGCCTTCTTCAATTAGAGTTCAAAAAACCTTAGCTAAAGATCATAGCAACGGTATTGGTCTCTTAAAAAAATCGGATGGTAGTTTTACCTAAAGTTACAGTGAAACTCTGAGCCTACTTTTGGCCACTCATTTTCCTGACTGTATACATAACACTGATCAATCTCTTACCACAAATGTGAGTTACACTTCATCTAATAGTATAACAAGAAGTCTTGCAAGAAAAATTTTTAACGAAGACTCCATCAAATGGGCAATATCCTACCAACAGCCTTTCAAGGCACCCGGGGAGGATGGTATCTTTCCTGCTCTCTTGCAGTATGGAATTGATTCCATTATCTGCTCACTCACACTTATCTATAGATCCAGTTTTGAATTAAGCTACATCCCTTAAACTTGGAGAAAGGTGAGAGTAGTATTCATACCAAAAGCTGGCAATAGATCAAACTCAGACCCAAAATCTTTCAGACCAATCAGTCTCACATCCTTCTTTCTAAAGGTCATGGAAAAAGTAATTGATTTACACATTCGTAGTACGGCCTTAATAGCAAATCCTCTCAATGCTAACCGATTCGCTTACCAAACTGGTAAATCCACAGTCACAGCTCTCCATCAGCGTTTGCTAAGAAAGACATCATACTCTGCTCTTTTCTTGATATTTCTGGCGCCTTTGATAATACTACGTACTTGTCAATTCAAACCGCTGCAACTGTCAAAGGAATTGACACACCATCCATTAAATGGATTGACTCTATTGTAACGTGCGCTTAGTTCGCAAAATAAAACTTCACCTTTCAATTTATTTCTATCACTTTTATTCAGTATCTATACTTAATTCGATCTCAACTCGACTTTTGCACTATAACTTGTATACAACAATTTACTCTTAACTTTATCACTCTATAATCAAAACTGACTGCTCGTTGCGTCAACGGCCTATTTATATAGAACAACACTCATCTAGAGCGTTCCAGTTTCTTCTCCATGGTTTCCACATTTGCTGTCAAAAATCTCTACACTCACACACACTGGCTTACAAGCAATGCCTCTCATTTATACCATTCCATTATAGTGTTGCCAGTTGTGTTTTCGGTTAAACGTTTTCGATTAGGAAATTGGTATAAATGTTGGGTGTTCATTACACTATGTTAAGTGGCAGAATCATCTCCACCATACTAGGTCAAACATCAATAACAGTTAATGCTGTTAAAAGCTGTCCCCAAGGGGATGTTTTATCTCCCCTACTCTGGTCAATTGTAATAGATCAGCTCTTGGACGACCTCAATAAGCTGGGCCTTGATACACAAGGCTACGCTGATGACCTAGTCATCTCTATTCAAGGCAATCAAGAAGCACAGGTCACAAACCGTATGCAAAGTGCCCAGAACAAAGTTAATGACTGCTGCAATAAAGAAGGGCTTAAGGTCAACCCCACCAAAACAGTCATCATTCCATTCACCAGGAGACGTAAAATCGATCTCCAAACACTATCCCTAAATAGTGTTCAAATTAATTTTTCCAAAGAGGTCAAATATCTAGGAGTAACCCTGGACAATAAACTCAATTGGAAACCACATCTAGACAAAACCGTAGCAAAAGCAACAAATGCTTTCTAGGCCTGTTCTAGACTCTTTGGTAAAAAGTGGGGACTTAGGCCAAAAATGATTTACTGGACATACCTCACTATTATCACACCCATCACAAGCTATGCTTCGCTGATCTGGTGGCAAAACAGAACAAGTTTATGCCCGCAAATCTTTGCGAAAGTTACAAAGACTAACCTGTGTAGGTATCACAGGTGCAATGCGCACCTGCCCAACTTTAGCGTTAGAAAGTTTATTAAATTTTCCTCCGCTACATCAAAGAGTAAAGAAGACTGCTGCACTAAGCGGACTAAAGCTTCATCTCACTAACTACTCGAGAAAGGAAAACTTACAAGGACATATGAGTATTCTGCAGGTGCTCCCAATACTGGAATCACCTGCAGCCTACTCCTCGGACTTTATGCCTAAACGCATTCTGTTACACCACCCCTTTGAAGTAATCTTTCCAAACCGCTCAGCGCATGGAAGAACCTTGTAATTCTTACAAATAACTTCCAATACATCTGGTATACTGACGGTTCAAAAACAAACAACGGTGTAGGTGCAGGGATTTACGGTCCCAACTTTAAATCATCTACATCCCTTGGTAACACAACTACTATCTTTCAGGCAGAGGTAATGGCTGTAGAATTCTGTATTAGGGAATGCATTAGAAGAAACCTCCGAAGATCAAGCATCCTAATCGGCTCTGACAGTCAGGCAGCACTAAAGGCTCTGTCCTCGACAAAACTCGAATCCAAACTAGTTTGGAACTGCCTGATATGTATATTTCAATTAGCTACTCACAATAAATCATGTGTGCCTGGTCATGAAGGCGTATGGGGTAACGAAGAGGCTGACCGCCTTGCTAGACTTGGCTCTCAGTCCCAATTCAAAGGCCCTGAACCCTCCTGTGGTCTCCCAATCAGTAGCCATAAAAACGAATTAACTACCTGGGAACGACAGAGCATGATCAGCACCGGGAACAACTCAAATGGCCATCGTCAGTCAAAACTATTCATTGACTTATCCCACAAACGTATGAAAGAAATTCTTGACATGAGCAAACGTGACTCAAAGTTACTTACGGACTTCTTCACTGGACACTGCTCTCTCAAGCAGCATCTTAAAAACATGGGCATCAGCCAAGATGACACCTGTCGTCTCTGTCTTGAAGACATAGAAACAGCTGAACACATTTAATGTGAATGCCCTGCCTTAGCTAGATCCAGGCTTAAAATATTCAATAAAGGGTTCCCCTGTCCCCCTGATATCAGAAACACCTCTTCCTCGAAGATTCTTAGGTTCTTACATGACCTCAGCTTCGAATGAACAAACCTATACACTACGTGTTTTTAAACCTAAGGGAACAGCACAAAAGATCTTTCAGGTCGACGTCCTTGTAAAGGTAATTTTCACCTTCACCCTGTCAAATTTAAAAAAAAAAAAAAACGTTGCAATCGCAGGATCACATTGATGAGTGAGTCCTGGATTGTCGGACCGACCAACTGGGTGTCGTTGAGAGATACACCACTGGTCGTCTTGGCTGAGGCGTTGAACACCACGCGGAATTTTTCTGTCACGGCGTGGTGTGGGATGTAGTAGCAGTTGGGGTGGTCGCCATGTTGACCAGCCCGTTCCATGTGTCCAAGACACTCGTACTCCCTCATGAAGTCGATGTACTTCTCTCGTATCTCAGGGTTGCTCTGCAGTCGGCGTTCGAGACTGTAGAACTGGCGTAGTGCTGCACGGTAAGAATCCCCGAGGGCAGGGGCGTCGTGGTCGAATGGGATTTGTACCATGTACCTCCCTTCAGATGTACGGGAATGCGTCTCTTTGAAATGACGACTGCATTCATCTTCTCGGGGTTCGGAGTCCGTTGGCACCTCTTCCAAGTGCCAGAGTTTCTGTACTAAGTCTTCCAACGTGCTGGTGGAAGAGTCTGTATGAGTTGGTTGGCAATGTAGCGATGCCGGTTCGAAAACCACCCATCCCAGTCGGGTGCGTTGTCCATGTGGTTCGTGAGGTTTCCCACGTATCACCTCACCTTGTACTTAGGAACCCCAGACATCTGCGCCCAGCAAAATGTCAATCGATCCAGGGGTCCCGTAGTGACGATCGGCCAGAGCAAGGCCAGCTAAGTGTGTCCATTGCGACACGTCCACGTGTGTTTCTGGAAGTGTTGTGGTGATAGTCGGAACGGAATGACTAACACCTTGCCAGGAGTACGGTCGAGTTCGGATTGGTGAGTCAATCCGCGAGGTCTTCGGCGACATCTTCGAAGATCTCTGGAGGACCATATCGCTTGTTTCGATACGGGTCCGGATACGGACCTGCGCCAGGATCGGATAAGTTCATCTGTCTCGGACTCGGCTTATCGGCATTTCGGCGGTTAGTCCCAGCGGACTCGGCACTGCCGCAGAGGAGGGTGTGGTGCCGCGTGTTGCAATGGCGACAGGAGCGTGTTGATGGGCATTGCGGCACTCTGTGCCCAGTGCCGAGACAGTTGAAGCATGCATTCCACTCGCTCGTCTTCGTCAGGCGGCTGTTGATTCCCATTGAACCAAAACGTTTTAGGAATCGTGTTCATGTAAGAAAAACAAAGTTTATAATCTACTAACAATTCATTTAATTATTCAATTTATTTTAGGAGATCTAAGTTTATGATGACAATTGAAGAGCGCGTGGCGAAGAAGTTGAAATCCGAATTACTAATAATTAACTGATTGACAAAAGTCAAAATGGTTGACTCAGCGTAGATGGTGTAGTGCTCTGGTGGCTGTTCTGTGAACGTGCGATTTATTTATTCGAAACGAGAATTTGAAATTTTAGAGGGCGATGTTTCGTGGCCCCTACATCACACCCCTTCCAGTGACTTTGTCACGACCAAATCTTTCCGGAATCCGTACACGTCTTCCCGCTCTGGTTGTTGTAGTAACGCTGTCATCAGAAGGTGGTAAAGCAAGGGTCGTCTGTTTAGGTTTGGATTGTTCACAATTGCTGTCTTCTGATAGGATGAAGGCTGGTTTCAACCGATCAATTGATACTGTAACCTCTTTGCCTCGAACTTTCAGAACAAAGAATTTATCGCCTCTCCTTAACACGGGAAATGGAAAATCGTACGGTGGCTGCAGCCCGATTCTGACTATATCTCGTTTGATGAAAACGTGCGATGAGCTCGAAAGTTCCTTAAATACGAAGGTTGCTCTTGAACCATGTCGTGATGCTGGTACTGGTTGTAACCCTTCGAAATGCTGTCGGAGTTGATTCACGAAGCTTGTCGGGTCCGCTTTCAAGTGTTGGTGAGGTGACAAAAACTGACCAGGAAGTCTAAAGGGTTCTCCGTAAACCAGTTCTGCTACTGTGGCCTTGAGATCTTCCTTAAAAGACGCTCTGAGCCCCGGCAGTACGATAGGGAGTTGATCGACCCATGATGTTGACTCGTGACACTCGATAGCGGCTTTTAATTGACGGTGAAATCTTTCAACCATACCATTGGGCGGTACGCAGTAGTAGTTAAATGACTTATGCCATACAGTTTTGCTAAATCCTGGAAAAGGTTTGATAAAAATTGTCTACCACGATCAGAAGTTACCCGTAGTGGCACTCCGAAACGCGCTATCCAATTTGAGAAGAGTGTTCTTGCTAGTGATTCCGATGTTGAATCTTCCAAGGGGTACGCTTCAGGCCAGCATGAAAACCGATCGATGATAGTTAGGCAAAATCTTGATCCTCGCGAATATGGGAGAGGTCCAATGAAGTCAACATGTATATGTTCGAATCGAGAGGCAGGTGGCTCAAAGTTTCCAGTTAGCGATGACGTATGCCGAGAAACCTTCGATCGCTAGCATGGAATACACGATTTCGCCCATGCTCTACAGTCCTTTCGTATAGATGGCCAGACAAATCTGGAGGCTACAAGTGTTGCTGAGGCTTTTGCACCAGGGTGGCTCAAACTGTGTAGCGAATCGAAAACTTGGCGGCGGTAGGGATGTGTTATGAATGGTCTAGCAGAACCCTGAGAAACGTCACAGTACAATTGTAGGTTGGTGTTTGGCAGCGGAACTTTAATAATCTGTAATGAAGAAGCAGATGTTAGAAAGTTTTTGAGTTCTACGTCACCTGCTTGTGATGCGGCAAGGCCTTCAAAGTTCACTGGGCTGCTGATGGTCTCAACTCTTGACAACGTGTCCCCGCTTGATTTTAATTGTGCTTGTGGCAAATCATATGAAAATCGAATGCTAAGAGATCGCATAATAACCGGTGTTTTCGATAAAAAACTGCAGTTAAAATTACTGGACGGCGTGATGAAACATTAGATCGTGTGGTTGATATTTGCAAAACATTTGAGTCTGCAAATGTCAACAAAAATCTCTTGGAATCAAAAAAACAAACGGTTGCTGTTGTATCATCGGATAAATCAGATTCAATCAACGCTATTAATTGTCGTTTTTGCTTCAACTGTGATCATGACTGGAAACCGGATCACAAAAATAATTGTCCAGCAAAGGATTTCACGTGTCAATGTGGAAAGAAGGGTCACTTTCGTCGGATGTGTCGCAAGAACAACAACAAAGCAAGAGCAACGGATGAAAAATTGGTGGAATCAAGTTCTAACAAGCGTGTCAATGATCTTCGTTGGCGTGATATGTCAGGTAAAATTAAGGAAAAAAAATGTAAGTTAGGAAATATTCTTAAAGTAAAAAAATTTTATTATAGAATAAGTTCAATCCGGAATGAAAATAAAACATGGACTAAGACGTACCAAATAGGGAAAGAAATAGTTAAACTTAAAATCGATACAGGCTCTGATGTCAATTGTATTCCATTAAGAATTATTAAAAAACTTAAAATTAAAATAGGCAGTCAGCGAAATGACTTTCATGTATATGATTATAGTAGTAATAAAGTAAACATTTTTGGTATAGTTGAACTACAAATTTTGGATTTGAAATTAAATGAAAGTAAATTAGTTGAATTTTTAGTGGTTGATGACGCATATGAACCGATACTCGGACGTGATACTTGCATGGAATTGAAATTGATTAAACGATTGAATATTGACTCAGTTACTTTGTCGGCGGATAAAGAGACTTATGTGAATATCAATAGTGATGTATTTACTGGTATTGGAAAAATTCCCGGAAAAGTTATTTATTATTCATTTAAAAGAAAACTCAAAACCAGTTGTGCATTACAGAAAACGTTTCCCGAGTACAATTATAAAAAAACTTGAGCCAAAATTAGAAAAAATGGTGCAAGATGGGATAATTTCACCTGTGACTCATCCAACGGATTGGGTTAACAATTTGCAAATTGTGGAAAAGTCAAATGGTGATCTTCGAATTTGTTTGGATCCAAAACCGCTGAATGCATGCATAAAACGGGAACATTTTATAATTCCTACAATTGATAACTTCACATCTGAATTTGCAAACAAGAAAATTTTCACAGTTCTTGATTGCTCAAACAACATGCTTTTATCATCAAACTCAATTAGATGATAAAAGTTCAGAGTTAACGACATTCATGACACCCTTTGGTCGTTACAAGTTCAACCGACTTCTATTTGGCTTGAATTGTGCACCGGAAATTTTTCAAAGAATTATGATTCAGATATTTGGTGACATTCCTGGTGTTTTTGTCTATTTTGATGATATTGGCAATGTAGCTTCGGATGAAATTGAACATGATAGAATATTATCAGATGTTCTGGAGCGTGCACGCTTGAATAATGTTAAATTTAACTCGGAAAAAATACAGTATCGCAAAGCAGAAGTTAAATTTATGGGTCACATTCTTTCTAATGGGACAATTAAGCCGTCACAAAAACACATTGACGCAATTTTGAATCTAAAAAAGCCAACTGACAAACTTGGCGTAATGCGTTTATTGGGACTTTTTAAATATCTTGCAAAATTTATCCCAAATCTGTCCAAATTAACGGCAGAATTAAGAAGATCAACCGGAAAAAATGTTGAATTTAAGTGGACCGAAAAACATGAAATAGAATTCACTAACTTATTAAAAATAATAACATCGGATCCAGTTTTAAGGGCATATGACCCAGACAAACCGGTTTTAATTCAGACTGACGCATCGAAAGATGGACTAGGATCAGTTTTAATTCAAGATGGTAATCCAATTGCATTTGCTTCAAGAACCCTTGGTAAAAATGAAAAAAAATGGGCACAGATCGAAAAGGAACTGTTAGCTATAGTTTTGCGTGTGAAAGATTTCACCATTTCATTTATGGGCGTGAATTCACTGTTGAAAGTGATCGTAAGCCCCTAGAAACTATTGGAAAACGTGATATTGATGATATTACACCACGTTTGCAAAAAATGTTCATGAGGAATAGAACATTTAGTCTGGTCGAGTTAGATGGGGGAATTGTTTGAGTAGTTCGATGTACTTAGAGCTGCCGGAAATTGATTTAACCTGTACTGAGCTCTTATGTGCGTGAAAACCTCGTGTTGACATGCCAGTGAGTCCGTCTAGCAGTCTGCTGTACGCCACATCTACAAGAAGTTTGTAATATACCAAGAAGTCGGCTCCTATAATTGGTTTTCTGACGTCGGCCATTACAAAGCGCCATGTGAACTCTCGACGAAGTCCTAGGTTCATCAATATTGTACGAAACCCATAAGTTGGTATCGGGGTTCCATTGGCAGCGAAAAGCGTGTAGTCGGTTAGCTTGGATTTTTGACGTGGTCCAGAGTACGGAAACACCGATACGTCAGAGCCCGTGTCTATCAGAAATTGCATTTTGGATATTTTATCTATCACGAACAGGCGGCTTGAAGTTTGGTTATCGTTAACCGCCATTAATGACAACCGTTCTCGTTTCCCTGTTGGCCGAAATCACATGGTTGGCGACACTTTCTCGCATTGGATCCCAACCGACGCGACGTTGAAAATAACAAAAACTGCTTTGATGGTTGTTGGAAATGGTCTTCTTGTTCTCAACTTGTTTCGGCTTTTGTTGTTGTCGGCCACGTGAGTGGGATCGTGAGGTATCCCGTCGAATCTTACTGTCCATGCGATTGATGGCGATGGCCTCTACCTGTCTCGTCAGCTGATCTACTTTTTGTAGAATATTTAAAATAGACCCTGGGTGTGTTGATGTTGCGGCTACTTGTTGCTGTGGGATAACGTCGCTAATACGATCTGCAATAACGCCTAAGTCGTCAAGCTTGGTTGGATTGTCGCTGGTTCTGGGGGATGTGCGGCAAGAATTGACTGAGACTAAACTGGCAGTCGGTCTAGCCAAATTGCTTTTAAAGCGTCATCGGTCATGGTGTTTCCCGCTAGATCTCTCAAACGTCGAAGAAACTGCTACGGTTTTATGTCGCCTAGTTGCTCACGGTCCAGCATTTGCTTAATCTGTTGATCTCTCGACGGTATTACCACCTGTCATGGTAATTAGATGTTAATTAAGATTTTCGCGATATAAATTGTTAATTGTTTAGTTATGCGGTTTTACAAAACGAACGTCGGGGTCACCAATTAAGGAATCGTGTTCTTGTAAGAAAAACAAAGTTTATTATCTACTAACAATTCATTTAATTATTCAATTTAATTTAGGAGATCTAAGTTTATGATGACAATTGAAGAGTGCGTGGCGAAGAGGTTGAAATCCGAATTACTAATAATTAACTGATTGACAAAAGTCAAAATGGTTGACACAGCGTAGATGGTGAAGTGCTCTGGTGGCTGTTCTGTGAACGTGCGATTTATTTATTTGAAACGAGAATTTGAAATTTTAGCGGGCGATGTTTCGTGGCCCCTACAACGTGGACACTGCGTGATAGCATGCGATTCTTGGCAACAAATGCACCGTCCTGTGGTATTTGTGACCACATGTGTCCGTTCTGCCCGGGTGCGCTACTGGCTTGAGGCAGGTAAGACGGCATCTCTTCTGGGTTGTGACTCCTGGCGGGAGGCTGGAGCCGACAGGCTACTGGCCCGTTTCTCCAGATACTGTAGCAGGTCTTCTACCTGTGGTAGGTCACGGGACGGGTGGTGCAACCGCCATGCTCGGTTAGTGGCTGCCGTTAGTTTGAGTAGCACGGCTGCCGTCGTTATTACATCCCAGTGCTCCACGAGCACCTTCAAGATCCGGAGGGCACGGTAGGTTCCCCGGACGGTGTCCACAATTCGCAGAAGAGCGGCCTCGCTCTCCTCTGGCTTCGACTTCAACTGTAGTATGCGAAGAGCATGCGTTTCGGACAATTTGCAAGGGTTGTCGAAGTGGCGGCGGCGCTTGAGCTCCTCTCACAGTTGCTCGTACCCACCTTCGTATGTTCCACCAACCAAACCGACATCCATGTCGTTGATGGTACTCCGGAGCTTCTGTAATTGTAGGGCACCGGGAGATCCGCTAAGTAGATCAAGCTCTCAAACGTGTCCCGGAACGTCATCCAGGACTCCAATTTCCCATCGAATGTGGGAATCTTCATAGGGTCAAGTTTCATGTCGATCTTCCTTCTAGTACCATGTTGAGCATCTCTGTGTACCGCCACGCTATGCTCGCTTCCGTGGTGGCTGTCACGTCGTTCGCGCGTTGAATGAAGTCGTTGCAGGCGCCGCTCTATCGCGATCTGAGCTGCTTGCTCTTGGGACTCTACCATGGCGTACAGGGTATCGTGTACTTTGATTCCATCGCTGCTTGACTCGCCCGACACGAGTTCCATGTGAGTTTGGACAAAAGTAGCAAACAAATCTGTGAGCTTCTGGCGATAGCTCATGATTGTCGCCAGATCCCAGTCTTCCGCTTCCTCTGCCAGGACCGCTGTGCTGAGCCTTTTGACGGCGGTACACACTGAGGACCATCGGTTTCATGATTCACTATAGTCTTTAGTTATCTTTCACTTGATTTCACTGGTTACTGGAACCACAAAATAACAAGCGGAAAGAAAAGCGTCAAGCGGAACTATGGGACGACCACGTCGTTGAAGTGAAAAAAGTAGAACTGAGTAATACTGCTAGTAGTAACCAAGTAGACGACCACGTCGCGATGAAGATTCGAGTAAGACTTGCTGTGGCAATCTCAAGCCACCAACCACCATCCTTCAGTCCACAGCGTCCAAACTGCTGACTTACCAAAACTCCCACGCGTTTTGGGAGTCCAGTAGCTGATACCAGTGCCATGCACTGGCTGTCCTACGGCACAACAGAAAGAATGTGCAACCCCTGCAACTAATGCTACGATCCGTGGGAGAGACATCATACTGCAAACGAAAAGTAGTGGCAGGTCATAGATGCGACAGTATTTATACATCATAAATACTGCCATCGTATGACATCATCGACAGCGGTGTGTATCGGGTATCCACACCAAGTCGTATCTGGGCCAAGTCATTGACAGATACATTTCTCTGTACTTTGAATGGGTGTTGTTATGGTTGATAGCTGGTTCGTCAAATGTGGATATTTGAGGCGACCGATTATTCATGATATGAGGATGGCGGTGGTGACTGTTGCCTTTGATTGAAAAGTGGAATGCATCGTCAGCATTCCGTTGGAGAATTAATTCAGTCATCGTGTGACTGACCGAACAGATAGGATAGCTTGTTGTATTTAATTTAGAATGAAAAATATAAGGACCGACACACGAGATATAGAAGTCAAGAAGTAAAGTTTGTTTTTACATTAGCTCTGATAAATTTTAATCTAGTATATGCCATTGTGTATTTTTAAGAAAAATACAGAAACCCTTTTGTTTGAAAATTTTGAAAGTGCGTTAAAAATTATATTTTATTTCATACTTTTCCGTTATCAAATACCTTATTTCTATGGTTTACATGAAATTTTTCACGATTTTGATAGTTTCTAGTTTACTTTATCAGAATTGTCTGTCGAAGTTTAAGATCACACAAGTTGGAAAAGCGGTCGTTCAGATCAAAGTCTTTCCAACTGTGTGTCTAGTGTGGACTGCTGTTGTTGAAAAATGGTCAGGTTTTTTTACTTTCACCACGAAAAAAATGGCCGCAAAAGCAAAAGCTAAGGGTAAGGCTAGACATTAGTTAGCTTCTGTGAATAATTGAAAAAATTGCTCCCATAGTTATTCCAAACTGGTAGTTCCTTTTTTTGATATTTGTTGTAATGAATTTATTACTCGTATTATTGCTGTATTAAGATTTTATTCATACTTTTTCTTTTCAAGCTCATTCCAAGGCTATGATTTAAAGGTCGTACGTAAAAGCACAATTTATACTAATTATGAAACGTTTGTTTAATTAGGGAATGGCATTAATGTGAATGCCAGCAGTCAGCACATAATGTCAATTCTTTTCATACACAAATTTAAGCTAATACTAATTTGATTTCTGATTAATGCTACTTTTTCGTTTTTTTTAACTGTTCACTGGCAATGATTACAAAATAATAATAATAATCATATTAGTAATTACTCATATGTTAGCTTAAGCACACCTTTTTGACACAGTTTCAATCGAAAACTATTAATTTAATTCACTGTTTCTAACAGATGGTTTGCTTGAATTAAAATAAAATAAAAAAATAAATAGGGTGGCGCTACAGAGCGAGGAGCCCCTGGGCCTAGCGCATTTCTCACAACCATCCCTTGTGAGGGAATGGAGGGGACCTACAATTTTCTGCCGGTTCCGAACGGCTAATTGAGAAAGCGCTTTTCATGGCAATGAATACTAACGGAGGACTTGCCAATTCCTCGCGAAAGGCGATACCCGTAGAAAAAACATTTTTGCCTCTGTTGGGATTCGAACTCGAACCTCTGGATTAACAGGCGGACATGCTATCCATCACACCACGGGTACCACATGCTTGAATTAAAATACAATAAAAACTTATGATAACTGCAGTGCTAGAAAAAACTCCCCTATTCTTACTTAATCTACTATTATCAAACGAACATTTGTTGATCTGACATATTAAACGGAAAGAATATTGAAAAAGTGGAATGCGAAAATGAAAACAAAATTTTGCACAAAAAGTTTTAAAGATTGTTAAACTTTTTCAAAATCCAAAAAGTCAGCCAGACGTGGTCTTAGTGGTGTAAGCTGTACTCAAAGTGGTAGTAGTGAGATTATGTGTAAAGTTAATGGTGGAAGCTGTACTCAAAGTAGCAGAGGTGAAATCAGCTTGTAGGCAGTTTCAATAGGTCTGTTCGTTGAAGCCCTGGGGTTGCACTAGGGTCGCCACAAAGCGTTTTTTGAGAAACTTAAATTCGCCCTGAATGTCAAATTGAGTGTTTTTTGAGCCATAGGTTTGCCATAGGTTTTTCCCAAACTCGCCCTAGCTTTTTGCTGTGGCGATTTCAGGGCTGTCAAATGGCATGTATTTTTTCTTTTAATGACAGGGATGTGTGGTGATTTGTGGTGTAGTGTTTTTTGAGGACTGGAAAACCCAGGTTTTTTTGACAACTCATAGGGTTGTCAAGAAAACCTGGGTCAACCCTGGGTAAAGTTCAACGAACAGACCTAATGTGTGTGAAGTTTGCCATTTAATAAATTTCTTATCTCTGGTTTGCACCACAGAGTATAACTTATCTACTCTGTGGTTTGCACTCTTCACACTATTCATTTTCAATGCGCTTTTCCTTTCTATACATAGGGCGCGTTCCTGGGAGCTATGTTCGAAAATTTTAACTTAATATGCTGTCACTTTCATTTTTAAAAGGACAGATTTTCAGATGACAATTCAGATGACACTCAGATTTTCAGATTTTCGAACATAGATTTTCAGATGGAAAAACTTGGCTGAAAATCTTAACTCAAGACTTTACTTGCCAAAACAAGGAAGACAACATACATATATGTCAATATAACTGTCATTGAACAAATAAATCACTAAAACTAACGAAGCTCTTAATGCGGCCACCGAAGGCAAAGTGTAAACGCGGTGACAGTTGAGAAATGTACCAAAAGTGTAAACGCGGAGAGCGCATGCGCATAAAAATTCCCTAAAGAAATTCCCTAAAGAAATTCCCTACCTTCAATATATTTTTCATTTCGTTGTCAGCCATCAGCCGAAGAAGTCTAACTTTAAAAACTAGAAGTAAGCCAAATTTTGTATAAGCAGAAAAGAGTAAGTGTGACATATACTGTTCAATTTAACTTTAATTTTAAACAGAGAATAAACGCACGCACGTACTGAACACACTATGTGCGCACTATGTACGCATCAAGCAATACGCACAATAAAACAATAAGCATTAACATCAAGTAATAAAGTGGAGTTTTTTCTTCTGAGTACTAAGGAATTTTTGGTTTCTGTTGCAAAAGCAACAGATTTTATTCTTCTAATGCAACGCCTGGATAAAGACAGATTTGATTCTTCCTCTGCCCGCCCGGATGGCAACATTATTATTCCTTTATGGCTGGATGGAAATAAGAATTGTGAATCTCTGAATTGAGAAAAGCCAGCCATTTTTTAGCCATTGCTACTTGCAGCCAGACAGTGATTACGTCATCTCATCAAGATATCTTGAATAGCCGCCAGCCAGCTATTGTGTTGCCAAGCCAGCCATTTTATTAGCCATTGCTACTTGCAGCCAGCCATTTTATTACGTCATCTATTCAAGATATTTGGAATTGCCGCTAGCCAGCTATTGTGTTGCCAAGCCAGCCATTTTATTAGCCATTGCTACTTGCAGCCAGCCATTTTATTACGTCATTTATTCAAGATATTTGGAATTGCCGCTAGCCAGCTATTGTGTTGCCAAGCCAGCCATTTTATTAGCCATTGCTACTTGCAGCCAGCCATTTATTACGTCATCGCATCAGGATATTTCGAATTCATAGTCAGCCAGCCATTTTACTAGCCATTAAGCGTTTTGCATTTTACCGCCAGCCAGATATTACGTCATCTCATCAAGACATTTTCAACTTTCGTCACCAGCCAGCTATTGTGTTGCCAAGCCAGCCATTTTATTAGCCATCAAGATATTTTAAATTTCACCGCCAGCCAGCTATTACGCCATCTTATTCGAGACATTTTCAACTTGCAGCCAGCCAGCCATTACGTCATCTCTTCAAGATATTTTCAACTTTCGTCACATGCATAATCAACAGTAAGTGAACATTTAAAGAAATTAACAGTTTTTATGTATTATTAGATCAAATATATATATATAATAAATAACGTTAAGTCTATATCATACATACATACATTCGACAGTTATTTGATTAAGGAATTGTATACGATTGTCAGTTTAACCGTAGGCAACGACATTTTTAGTTTATTTTTTGTGAATATCGAAGGTGGGAAATTCTTTTTGCCTTTTACATACATTTTGCTAGTCTTCGAACCACGTCACTGTCACCGAGTGATATATTAAGCAAAGCCGGGTTTAATGCCTCAAACCCAATACTCAGTTAGGACAAGTCAAAGAAAAAATAAAGGGATTCCGCCACCTAGATTCGATAAAAATAGTGAAGCTCGGTCTTCCAAAATGCCAGTAGATAGATCACCACCCGCCGCCGTTCCCGAAGTTGAAAGGATACTACGGTTGGATTTAGACGACAATCAGACCCAAGAGTCCTTGCCTGGGTCATCCAACGTAGGTGTTCCACCGAACCAAGAGTCCTTGCCTAGCTTATCCAACGTAGGTGTTCCGCCGAACCAAGAGTCCTTGCCTGGGTCATCCAACGTTAGTGTTCTGCCCAACCAGCCGGAATCACAAGCCAACGATTTACAACAAATGAACGATATGCGAATCGAATTTAATAAGCAAATAAAGGCAATGCAAGATCTCTTAACACTTACTAATCAGTCAATGCAAAACATAAGCAGCCACCTAGCAAAAGAAATGGAAACAGCACATAATGCCGTGCAAGTCCCTTTTTATTCTAATAATATTGTAATGAACACCCAACATTTATACCAATTTCCTAATCGAAAAGGTTCAACCGAAAACACAACTGGCAACACTATAATGGAATGGTTTAAAATGACAGGTATTGCTTGTAAGCCAGTGTGTGTGAGTGTAGAGATTTTTGACAGCAAATGTGGAAACCATGGAGAAGAAACTGGAACGCTCTAGATGAGTGTTGTTCTATATAAATAGGACCGCTGACGCAACGAGCAAGAGTGAATTGTTAGGAACAAGTGATAGTCCAAAAGTCGAGTTGAGATCGAATAAAGTATAGATACTGAATAAAAGTGGTAGAAATAAATTGAAAAGTGAAGTTTTATTTTGCGAACTAAGCGCACGTTACATTGGTGTCAGAAGTGTAAATAAAACTTATTTGACTAGTAAAAAAAAAAAAAAAAAGAGTTAAATACAGTGAAAATGGGTAAGTTATTGGAAGAGCTCAACTGCACTGAGCTTAAAAAGGAGTTAGGTAAGCGAAATCTTTCTAGAGCGGGATCGAAAAATGAGCTCGTCCTGCGCTTGCGCAACTATTTGGAACAGCAAGGGGAAGACGTAAACACTTTTGTTTTTGAAACAGAAGTGGAAAAAGAAGAAGAAGTAAGTGAAAGTGTAGATTTTTCTAGTGTGATGAAACTTTTGTTAGAACAGCGAAACGAGCAAAAGAAGGAACAGCAGAATGTTCTCGAACGACTCGAAGTACAACAAAAGAAGATGGAAGAGCAACGAAATGAGCAAAAGAAGGAACAGCAGAATGTTCTGGAACAGCTTGAAGCACAACGAAACGAGCAAAAGAAGGAACAGCAGAATGTTCTCGAACAACTGGAAGCACAACGAAACGAACAAAAGAAGGAACAACAGAATATTCTCGAAAGACTTGAGGTGCAACAGAATGTTTTGGAAGGTCAGAAAAACATTCTTGAAGGTAAATTGGGTAACATTGAGAAAAATGTATGTGCCCTAGACGAACGCGTTGAAGGTGTGGAGAAACAGCTTTCTGTTGTAGAGAATCGTTTGGAAAGCCGATGCGATAAACAGTTCTCTGTTCTGTCCAAGGAATTAGACCAGATCCGGAAAATCAAAATTCGAGAATCTGCTGGAGAGTTTGCAAGGAAAAAGGAGATGAAACCCCCAACATTTGATGGACAGTCTTCTTGGCCAGTTTACAAGAGACAATTTGAGGCAGCCGCGACAACAAATGGCTGGGATGACGAAGACAAGTACATAGCACTGACTCTTGCTCTTAGAGGACCAGCAGCTGAATTACTTCAAACAGTTCCAGCTGGTAAGAGCGGCGATTTCAGTTCTCTCGTGGCAGCTATAGATAAACGTTTTGGAGATAGCCACTTGAAAGAAGTCTTCCGAGTCCAACTCAATAACAGAGTCCAGAAAAGGGGTGAAAGTCTACAGCAGCTCCAAGCAGACGTCGACAGACTGGTTCACCTGGCATACCCGAATGCTGGAGAAGAAATCATCAACCAGCTTGCTGTTGAGTCCTTTGTTCGTGCCATTTCCGATATAAATCTTCAGAGGTCTGTGCGAACTGCTAGAACACGTACTCTTTCTGAAACTTTAGCATTTGCATTGACAATTGAAGCAGCAGAACAGGCTTCTCATGGAGTACATCGACTTAGAGAAGCCATGGTCGAAGAATGCTCATGCCGAAGAGCTGAAATACAAAAGAACCAGCGGAGCGGACTAGCAAGATGTTGGAACTGCAACAAGACCGGGCACTTACAGCGTCAATGCCGACTACCACCAAATAAAGCCGCTTGTCAACATTGTGGAAGCAAGAAATCCAACCTAGAGCAAGGTAACAACAACACCAGCGTTGCCTATCAATCCAACTTCGAGGGGCAGAGGCGGGTTTCTTGTATCGATGGCCCCAGAACCACCATCCAGGTCTCACAGACCAAACGAGACAACAAAAGTCTGACTGTGGAGACTACTATTAACGGGACCAAACATGTGGCTACCATCGACACCGGTGCCACAGCCTCCATAGTACGTCGAGACCTGGTAAAGACGACGTGGCTTCATAACACCAATAGCTACCGTCTAAGAACCGCAACGGGAGAAGCAGCAAGAGTATATGGAGAAGTGTGTCTTAAAATCCGACTGGCTGATCTAGTGTTTACTCATCAATTCCTGGTGGCAGATATATGTGACGAGTGCATCATTGGAATCGACTTTATGAAACAGCACGGAGTTATTTTGGATATCGGTAATCAAGTTTTGAAATACCAAAATAAAGAAATTCGAATGACCTATTCGAATGAAAATACGTCAACACTGAGGACTGTCATCACGGAAGATCTTATCCTGCCTCCTTCTTCTGAAGTGTTCGTTTGGACAAAGCTTGAAGGTGAGTTTGGAAGCCTTCGATACCTCATGGTGGAACCAGACCCAGAGTGTTCCTCCCAAAGTGTCATCATTGGGAAAACACTAGTAGCACCGAAAAACAAAATGGTCCCCGTACGATTACTAAACACCAGACCGTACGATGTAAGGTTGAAGAAAGGAGAAGTCGTTGGACGTTGCGAATCGGTTGCAGCAATTACGAAGATCACAGACGAAGCCCCGAGAAAAACTTTAACTCCGGAGGAGCTCAAAACCATCAGAGCTAAAATACTGTATTCATCCAACCTTGATCACCAACAAACAAGGATGGCTGAAAATCTCCTACAAGAGTACACTGACATCTTCGCATCGGCAAAAGGGCAATATGGTAGGACACAGTTGGTGCAGCATCGCATCAACACAGGAGATGCAAGACCGATTCGTCAGCCCGCAAGACGCCTTCCACTGGCCAAACAAGGTGAGGTTGAGGAAATGATAACAACAATGAAGAAGGACGGTCTTATCGAAAATTCCAAAAGTCCTTGGGCGTCACCAGTGGTTCTAGTGAAAAAGAAAGACGGAAGCACTCGTTTTTGTGTGGACTACCGAAGGCTGAACGATGTGACTAAGAAGGACAGCTATCCTCTGCCGAGAATCAGTGATACCCTGGATGCCATGGAGGGAGCCCAGTGGTTTTCGACGCTGGACTTGAAGAGTGGATATTGGCAAGTTGACATCCACCCTGATGATCGGGAAAAGACGGCGTTTTCGACAGGTAATGGGCTCTGGCAGTTTAAAGTTATGCCGTTTGGGCTATGCAACGCTCCGGCAACATTCGAGCGTTTGATGGAGTGCGTTCTTCAAGGACTGACGTGGAAAGCGTGCCTTGTCTACTTGGACGATGTCATTGTTTACGGGAAAACATTTGACCAACATTGCAAGAACCTAAAAGCCGTGTTTCAGAGACTTCGAGAGGCTAACCTTAAACTGAATCCGGAAAAATGTGCACTTTTCAAAACCGAAGTTAAGTATTTGGGACACATCATCTCTTCCCAAGGAGTGAAGACTGATCCTGAAAAAGTTGACTCCGTCAAAAATTGGCCAACACCACAGGACAAACATCAACTCCGAAGCTTTCTTGGTCTTGCCACATATTACCGACGTTTCGTTAAGAACTTTGCTGGAGTTGCAAAGAGTTTGCATCAGCTCACCGAAAAAGGGAAGCAGTTCAAATGGTCAGGTGAGTGTGAAAAATCTTTTCAGGAACTCAAATACCGCCTCTGTAACGCTCCAGTGCTGGCACATCCAACACCTGGCAAAACATTCATCATCGACGCAGATGCAAGCAACGTTGGAATCGGGGCGGTACTATCCCAAGTGCATGATGGCGAAGAGAAAGTGGTGGCATATTATAGTAAGGTCCTCTCGAAGCCTGAAAGAAACTACTGCGTGACCAGAAGGGAACTGCTGGCTCTTATCTTGGCAACAAAGCACTTCCATAAGTACATCTATGGACAGAAATTCCTTCTGCGGACAGACCATGGTGCTCTGAACTGGCTGTTGAACTTCAAAAATCCAGAAGGTCAAGTCGCAAGGTGGATAGAAAGACTGCAGACTTATGACTACCAGATTCAACACCGCAGAGGAAAGCTGCACTCCAACGCCGACGCATTGTCCCGAAGACCTTGCAAAGAGGATTGCAAGCATTGTAGGCGACAAGAAAACAAAGAAAATATTACCGCTCAGCGACTAAGAGCTGACCCCATATGCGGATGGAGCAATGAGGAAGTGAGGACCGCTCAACAGGAGGATCCAGATATCGAACCCATTCTCGCATGGAAAGAAAATGAAGAGAAACCTGAATGGGGAGACATTTCTGACCGGAGTCCAGTTCTCAAAGCCTATTGGGCACAGTGGGACTCACTATATGTGCAAGAAGGTGTCCTCAGGCGAAGATGGGAATCCGCTGACGGTAAATCATATGTGATGCAGCTGATCGTACCGCAATCGAAAGTCAGTGAAGTTCTTCGGGAGATGCACGACGGACCTTCTGGAGGTCACCTGGGAGTTAACAAAACACTGGAGAAGGTGCGACATCGGTTCTACTGGTTACATGCTAGAGACGACGTGGAGAAGTGGTGCCGAACATGTGACAAGTGTGCTGCAACCAAAGGACCTGGTAGGAAGATTCAAGGTAAGATGCATCAGTACAACGTTGGATCGCCTTTTGAGAGGATTGCAGTAGATGTGGCTGGGCCTTTTCCAGAGACCAACGCTGGAAACAAGTACATTCTGGTTGTAATGGACTATTTTAGCAAATGGCCTGAGGCGTATGCCATCCCAAATCAAGAAGCCAAAACGGTAGTCGACCAGATTGTGTTTAACTGGGTAAGTAGGTTTGGCGTACCTATGGAACTCCATTCCGACCAAGGGAGGAACTTCGAGTCAAACATCTTCCAAGGAGTGTGCGGACTACTTGGCATCAAGAAGACCAGAACCACACCGCTTCATCCACAATCTGATGGGATGGTTGAAAGATTCAACCGGACCTTGAAAGAACACCTCACCAAGGTCGTAGGCGACTACCAAAGAGACTGGGATAGGCACGTACCGCTATTCCTGATGGCCTATAGAAGTGCAGTACATAGCTCGACAGGACAAACACCATCTGACATCCTGTTCGGGAAAACCATGCGGCTGCCCAGCGAACTTAAACTTGGATGCCCCACAGAGGAGCCACAGGACACGAACGAGTATGTGGATGACCTCAAGGAGAGACTCGCTGACATCCATAAAAGAACAAGGGAACGGATGAAAACCTACAGCGACCGGATGAAGACACGGTACGACACAAAAGCGACAACGGCAGGATTCCAAGCAGGAGATCGTGTGTGGCTTTATAATCCTCATCGTCAAAAGGGATTGTCACCGAAACTTCAGCAGAACTGGGAAGGTCCTTATACTGTTGTCACGAGGATTAACGACGTGGTTTACCGCATCCAAAGAGGATTAAGAGGCAAGTTAAAAGTAGTTCATTGTGACCGGCTGCATCGATATAGTGGCGAGGCTGCAGATGGAATTATTCGGGACGAACAATCTTAAGGAGGGGGCAGTGTAATGAACACCCAACATTTATACCAATTTCCTAATCGAAAAGGTTCAACCGAAAACACAACTGGCAACACTATAATGGAATGGTTTAAAATGACAGGTATTGCTTGTAAGCCAGTGTGTGTGAGTGTAGAGATTTTTGACAGCAAATGTGGAAACCATGAAGAAGAAACTGGAACGCTCTAGATGAGTGTTGTTCTATATAAATAGGACCGCTGACGCAACGAGCAGTCAGTTTTGATTATAGAGTGATAAAGTTAAGAGTGAATTGTTAGGAACAAGTGATAGTCCAAAAGTCGAGTTGAGATCGAATAAAGTATAGATACTGAATAAAAGTGGTAGAAATAAATTGAAAAGTGAAGTTTTATTTTGCGAACTAAGCGCACGTTACAATATTTTCCCAGCTTCTCAGCAATTTCAGCCAACGTCATTCCAACAGCCGCTACCGGCGCAACCATCTACAATACATTCATCAGCACAACAGTCAAGCCATGTTACTCGCCAGCTAAAGCCACCATCATCGTCGCAATATAATTCCAACCAGTAGATGTACATACAAAGAGACTACCAACAGCTAGCTCCTCACCCAACGTTACCCAGCCATCAAAGTCAAAATCGTTTTGTGCAACCATCATCACAGTCGCCGCCACGACAGCAGATTACAAGCCAATGGTTACAACATCCACCTAGGCCTACAGATCACTTCACTGTTCCTCCGACTAGCCAGGAATCAATCCAAACGGTCAATGAACTTGGTCATAGGACAATGACAAGACAGAAGAAGATCTACCACTACCGATATTTACAGGAGCACCTGAGGAGTGGCCGACCTTCTCAGAAGCGTTTTACAGTACAACGATGGAGTTCGAGTATTCACCGTTACATAACATTATGCGACTACGTGACGCAATCCAAAGAGATGCGAGACAGGTAGTGGAGGCTCTATTAACCAGTTCCAACAATGTCGAAGCCATCATGACGACACTAGAGGAAATGTTCGGGAGACCTGAACAATTAATTGGTAGCCAGGTGGAAAAGGTGCGGGCTGTTGCTCCCGTTATAGATGGTGTTATACACCTAAATTTGGTTCCTTCACCTTTACCTACTATGCCAGTAAGCATAACTGTTATTATGCATATTATTGCTTTATCAATATTATGCATACTAACAGTTTCCGGCCGCACTTATTGCGACATGGCTAAGTAGGTCAAGCTGAATTCCAGAATGCAAGTTAAGCAATGCATTCTGGAGTTCAATCAAAAGTTCCAGCCAGGTCAACGGAAATATGGTGAGTCTATTGTTAACCACCGAAACGAGAGGTTGTGTGTCTTTTTAATTTACATTACATTTCATTACATTTCGATTACGTACGTTACAATGGTGACCTTCAGTCCTTAGTAAATTTTGCAAATAGGATTGATTGATAAACCACTCATTTCTAAAGCTGACGAAAGAGCTTTATTTTTATTGGAAGCTACAACCAAAGAGATTGGAAATAGGTATGAAGCAGGACTCTTATGGAAAGAGAATCTCGCCGCCTTCCCAGATAGTTATAACATGGCCTTAAAGCGGCTTGAAAATATTGAGCGAAAAATGGCGCGTGATTCAGAATATGCTAAAGAATATTCCGAGAAAATCAAGAGTTACCTAGAAAAAGGCTACGCGAGAAGACTAAGTCCAGATGAAGAAAGTCGACGAACCCCTAGGACATTTTACCTACCACATTTTGGGGTAAGAAACCCTAATAAGACAGGAATTCGTCTGGTATTCGATGCAGCAGCGGAAATTAACCATTTTTCACTGAACAAAGCTCTTTTAAGTGGCCCAGACATCAACCAACCATTGATCTCAATTTTATTCAAGTTCCGACAAGGTCCGTTTGCAGTTTGTGGTGACATTAAGGAGATGTTTCACCAAGTCCAAATAGTAAAAGACGATCAGGATAGCCAAAGATTCTTATGGAGAGAAAATGCCTCAGATGTGATAGAAACGTATGTCATGGAAAGAATGTTTTTTGGAGCCACATGCTCTCCGACTATCGCTCAACATGTTAAGAATGTCAACGCTACAAAATATAGAGAACAGTTTCCTAGAGCTGTCAAAGGTATTATCGAAAGGCACTATGTTGACGATTATGTCGACAGCTTCGGAACAGAGAAAGAGGCCATTGAAGTTTTGAAAGATGTCATCACTATACATAAGAAGGCGGGTTTTGAACTACGCAACGTCACGTCGAACTCCGAAAGACTAAAGACCGATGTTGGAAGCGCCGTATGTCAACATGGAGAGTCGGTTAATGTAGATGGTCAAGTCGAGCGAATTTTAGGGATGCATTGGCTGCCAAAGTTGGACGTCTTCGTTTACACTCTGAAATTTAACAAAGTACCACAGGCAATACTTAAATTTAGTAGAAAACCTACAAAACGAGAAATGCTTAGCACGAACATGTCAGTATTCGACCCTTTTGGATTCTTAGTGGACTTCATGGTAACAGCTAAAATTTTGATGCAAGCAGTATGGTCGGTATCGATTGGGACGAGTCATTACCAGATGACATTTATCAACGATGGAAAGGGTGGCTACAGGAGCTACCGAGAGTGGAAGGCCTACGAATACCACGCTGCTACTTTAAGGATTTCGAAGCGAATCAATTGGATCTGCACATATTCGTCGATGCCAGTGAGGAGGCTATGGCAGTAGTAGCCTATTGGAGGGCAGAAAGCGAAGGCAAGGTTAAGGTGGCCTTCGTAGCAGCCAAAAGTTGTCTAGCTCCTACACGGTTTCATACCATACCAAAGCTCGAATTGCAGGCTGCAGTAATGGGCGTCCGATTGATGGCATCAATAGTCAAATGTCTCACTGTCAAGATAAACAAATGTCATTTTTGGAGTGTGTTATACCTACATGTAGTTCCCTCACCTTTACCTACTATGCCAGTAAGCATAACTGTTATTATGCATATTATTGCTTTATCAATAATATGCATACTAACAGTTTCCAGTTTTAGGTATAACAAGTGATTCACACACTGTGATAAGTTGGATACGATCAGACCATCGAGTCTATAAGCAGTACGTCGCAAATCGTGTTTCGGAAATCCTCGAAAGTACTCAAGTCGGTGATTGGAGATGGTGCCCTGGTGTTTTGAACCCTGCAGATGAAGCAACAAGAGCTAGAAATCCTATGCGATGGGAATGTATTGGCAGATGGAACAAAGGCCCACAGTTTCTATACGAACACGAAGACACCTGGCCAGACGAAACATTGATGGGACAGACTGTCGATAAAAGTTTTGAAGAGATTAGAACCAAACATTATCTTCTCTTTGGTTCTCAAAAGGTTAGTCTGATAAATCATATGATTAGTCGTTTTTCAAATTATTCAAGGCTCAAAAGATCCATTGCCTGGTTGTTTCGTTACATGGGAAATCTAAAAAAGAAAGTTTTAAGACAGGGACTTGTCGGAGGGGAGCTGGAAGTAGAAGAGGAAGCGTTTGCAGAAGAGCAGCTTAGTAAGTGGGTTCAACAACAAGTTTTCACAGAAGAATATTCCGCCTTGTCTCGAAATGAAACGATATCTCAATCCAGCACAATTAAAACTCTGAATCCTTTTATTTCGCAAGATGGTGTCATGCGTGTGAACCATGATGCTTATCCATTCAAGCAAGGCAGCCAGTCATATTACCTACTAAACATGAGCTCACAGCCCTAATATCGAGATTCTACCATACCAAGTTTCATCATATAAATACGGCAACGGCAATCAGCGAGTTACGAAAGAAATTTTGGATACCTTCAGTTAGAAGACTAATGAACATAGAGCGGATAAAATGTGAGGACTGCAAAATTCGAAGGGCCAAACCAGTTCAACCACAAATGAGTGCACTACCGATGGATCGAGTCACCCCATACGTATGTCCTTTCTCATATACTGGGCTGGATTATTTCGGACCCATAACAGTGACAATCCGTCGTCAGAGAGAAAAAGGGTGGGTGGCACTCTTTACATGCTTGACCGTCCGCGCTGTCCACTTGGAAATAGCCACAGACTTATCAACTGATGCCTGTATCATCTGTATCCGTAATTTTATTAACAGACGTGGTGTGCCACAGGTAATAAGAAGTGATAATGGGACCAATATCGTAGGTATCGCCAAGGAACTACAAGGAGAACGTAAGTTCATGGATCAAGACACGATCAAAGCGAGTCTTACACCACTGGGAATTAAGTGGAAGTTTAATACACCTTTGAATCCAAGCGAAGGAGGAGCTTGGGAGAGATTAGTGCAATCAGTAAAAAGAGCCTTATATTTGATGATGAAGGAGCAATCTCCAAGACTGGACACACTTCAAAGTTTTCTAATCGAAGCCGAAAATATGGTGAACTCAAGACCTTTGACCCATATTCCAGTGACTCCTGAAGAACCAGAACCATTGACGCCCAACCATTTTCTGCTCGGGTGTACGAACACGACACAAACTCCAGCCCCGTATGAACCTCGCCTGATGTGTTTAAGAAAGCAATGGCGTGTGGCCCAAAATCTAAAAAACGGCATGTGGCACCAATGGATTCGAGAATACCTTCCCGAACTAACGAGGCGAACTAAGTGGTGCTTACCTACCAAACCGGTAAATGAAGGAAGTTTGGTTTTTATCTGCGATCCAGAGATGCCGAGGTCGCAGTGGAAGCGAGCTAGAGTTATTAAACTCTTTTATGGAACAGATTACGTAGCAAGATCGGCAGTGGTGAGAACTAGTAATGGGAAACTGCGAAGGCCGATATGTAAGTTAGCGGTTCTTGATGTGATTATGAATGAGGATGGTGAGGCTTCCCCCTCCAGGTCAGCTCACGGGGGTGGGGATGTCATTGAAAAAATAAATCACTAAGACTAACGAAGCTCTGAATGCGGCCACCGAAGGCAAAGTGTAAACGCGGTGACAGTTGAGAAATGTACCAAAAGTGTAAACGCGGAGAGCGCATGCGCATAAAAATTCCCTAAAGAAATTCCCTAGAGAAATTCCCTTTTCCCTACCTTCAATATATTTTTCATTTCGTTGTCAGCCATCAGCCGAAGAAGTCTAACTTTAAAAACTAGAAGTAAGCCAAATTTTGTATAAGCAGAAAAGACTAAGTGTGACATATACTGTTCAATTATACTTATAAAAATAACTTTAATTTTAAACAGAGAATAAACGCACGCACGTACTGAACACACTATGTGCGCACTATGTACGCATTAAGCAATACGCACAATAAAACAATAAGCATTAACATCAAGTAATAAAGTGGAGTTTTTTCTTCTGAGTACTAAGGAATTTTTGGTTTCTGTTGCAAAAGCAACAATAACTTTACTCGGTGTTCTGGGTTTGTTTTTTGTTCTACAAGTTTTTGCTTATTTGTTGAATTGAAATTGATAATTTATTGCAGTCGTATTTATAAAATTTGCTTAGAACATCCTTAGACAACTGTCCAACTAGACGGTGTCTAAAGAGTTGGACAACCCTTAGCCAATTCCGTATATATAAATGCATTCCAACAGTTGTTTAAACAACCCCTCAAACTGTCAACTTCGAATGAAAAACTAACTGGTGGCGTTCATGATGTGTCCGTGCAGTACCATTTTTTTTTTGTTTTGATATACGAGTGCAACAAATAAATAGCTCTGAAAGAGTGTGGCGTAGCACTTGAACCAGACCAAAAAAGCAGCTGATTTGACTTTGAGTTACAGCTTTTCCAAGTTCATAAAACGATGAAATTTGTGCAATTTATAAATTAAATTGTTGAAAGTAGTATTTTTGCACCCCAAACTACTTATTTTTTCGATCTTAGAGCTTTCAACAGTGTTTTATTACATGTTCAACAAAATTGTTTTCTGCTGTAGCAAATGCCACTTTAGCGTAGCCATAGTTTAGACAACCAATTTCGGTGTCTAAAGTTAGACGTTCCTTAGTCCCCTATTATACGATGTCTCACGAGACATCTCATTTTTGACGTTCCTTTTAAATTTCCATCCCGTGAGACAATCACTACTACATGTTCAATTTTGAAGGCTCACGTCTCAAATTTGACAATTCTTCATTTCTCTTTCAATCCTTTTCTTGTTGTCACTTTATAAATTTCAAAGTTTTATTTTTCTCTAAATAAAGTAAGTTGCTTGATAAAATTACAAAAATAACAAATTGGTTTTACAACTTTTGATTTGAAAAATAAAAAAAAAGACCACAACGAAAATGAAAAAACATTCAGTTGACGCTCATTTGACCAACACAAAAAATACATTAAAGCAGCATAGCAAAAATGAATATGGGAAAAGAGAAACGTCAATATGAGACTGCTAAAAATCGGCACGGTACTCATCGGGAATTTTTTTGTGCATCTCATTTCCTCACATCTCCTTTCTTTTTCGCACTCATGTGAAACTGGGCTCGTGAGACATCATGTAATAGGGGACTTAGACCGCTATTATACGGTGAAATTTGTTGCACGAAACTACTTAGAATTCTTCTTTGTTCTGTCATCCCGTGTCGCAAGTGTTATTACACGATGAAATCCAGTTTCATGAAACTAGTTTCACATTTCTCTTTATCTTTCATTCGGCATTTTTATTTTTGGGGAAAAATAGTTATCTAGTAGTGCCTGGTTGCTTCAAAACCTCTTTTATTGGCAATTGAAGAACAAAAAAGTCATTATTATTAGTATTATTATTTATTTTTGAACCAAATGAAACAGAATAAACAAAAACACGAACAAGGACAAAGAGAAACGTCAAAGCTGTTTCACGAAACCATAACCCATGCGACACAGGGTAGCTCATTGTCCATATCTTTTTCAAACTTTCGTTCTCTTTTGCACTTATGGTGTTCGAACAGTTTCGTGCAACAATTTTCACCGTATTTTATAAATACGATTTGGAGTTGGACACTGTTCTAAGAGCTGTCCAAAGTTAGACATACTTTGGAATGGTACTATAAATACGACTGTTGGTGTTTGGATATTCTGTTTTGTGAATTAATTTTAATAGTGAGTTTATCAACAAAGAAAATAAATTGAATAGAGATTGAAAATAAATTTGAAGGCACACGATTTTCTTCTTTTTTTTTCATTAAAATTAAGTAAAATGAAAGTAATTTCAAAACTGCTCAGCACTAACAGTCGTATTTATAATCCCATTCCAAAGTATGTCTAACTTTAGACAGCTCTTAGAACAGTGTCCAACTCCAAATCGTATTTATAAACACTTTCATCGCTGTCTTAAGGAACGTCTAACTTTAGACACCGAAATTGGTTGTCTAAACTATGGCTAAAGTGGCATTTGCTACAGTAAAAAACAATTTTGTTGAACATGTTATAAAACACTGCTGAGAGCTCTAAGATCGAAAAAAATAAGTAGTTTGAGGTGCAAAAATACTACTTTCAACAATTTAATTTATAAATTGCACAAATTTCATCGTTTTATGAGACTTGGAAAAGCTGTAACTCAAAGTCAAATCAACTGCTTTTTGGTCTGGTTCAAGTGCTACGCCACACTCTTTCAGAGCCATTTAGTTGTTGCACTCGTATATCAAAACACAAAAAATGATACTGTACGGATACATAATGAACGCCACCAGTTAGTTTTTCATTCGAAGTTGACAGTTTGAGGGGTTGTTTAGACAACTGTTGGAATGCATTTATAAATACGAAATTAGCTAAGGGTTGTCCAACTCTTTAGACACCGTCTAGTTGGACAGTTGTCTAAGGATGTTCTAAGCAAATTCTATAAATACGACTGTAATTGTCGAACTTTAAACTGAAAAATCTGTGTTTTTACAATTAATTTTACTACTAACTATGTAGAATCGAGAGCTGATTCACAGTACCACTTTAAGACAAAAAAAAAGTTCAGATTGTCGTTCATGGACTGACAGATCTCTTCGAACTTTCGAAATTTGTCTAGAAACCCGGCCATTCACTGACACAAAACCAGTTTGAAATTCGAAAATAAAGTGGTGTTAGTAAATTTTTTGACACAACATTATATTCAGTTGAATACGATAGATCCCGTTTTACAAAAGCAACAATAGGCGTGTTTTTTTCACAAGGATGTTATGTACATAACATGATATGCAAAAAAAACGCTTCGTTTTTTTTTTTATTTGTGGGTTGGTGTTTTCGATCAGTTGTCAAACTAATAAAAGGCAACAAATGATTTTTTTTGCCAAATTCGCACAAAAACGCAAAAACTGTTTGTTAAAAACCTAAAGCAATTGTATAGAGTGGAAAATAAGAATGTTCCGTAGTGAAATTAATGCAGGTAAACAATTTTTTTTGTCTGTTTTTTGTTAGTTTAGAAACGTCAAAAATAGGTCCGTTCACAAAGGTAACAAAGAATTTATCTTGACTCTGTTTACATGCTGGGGTTGAGTTTATATGAGATTGTGATTTAGATGTGAGTTGGAAAAAATATTTTGTTACTTGTTTCAAACGAAATAAACTATTAATAATAAGAAAGTACAACCATTTTTATGGCATACTTAACAATTGGCTTTGGGAAAAATGTTAACATTCACACAAAAATGTGAAAAGATATATGCAAAATGTGCTTTCAGTCACTAAACAGACCCTTTTTAATTGCTATTACGTTGTTTTATGTATCTTAATATACATTTACAAATCTAACTCTTGAAATCAATGAAATTCTAAATATCTAAAATTTTCTGCAACTAAATTGCGGAGTGTAAAGCCTTGCCCAAACCAACGCGGTGAGCGCGTGCGATGCGATTGCGATAAGTCAAATCCCTATGTATTAAGTCAAACGTCCATAAGATTACATAGGGATTTGACTTATCGCAATCGCATCGCACGCGCTCACCGCGTTGGTTTGGGCAAGGCTTAAGAGTGGGCATATGATTTTATTCAGTTACACATTTGTGAACAGACCCTTTGCCACCCATTTTGCTTTTGTTCGAGATACATGAAAGTCTCTAGACGCACCAACATTAAAAACTGAAAAGTCGAAAAACTCATTCGATACTCGACTAAACGTCAAAAATCTATCCCCGACCAAATCTTAACCATCCTTTTATCCATAACATTGGTTGTCGGGGATGTTGTTTTTGCTTTGCATGTAAAATGATGTTATGTATATAACAGTCTTGTGAAAAAAACACGCCTAATGTAGGAAAATGGAATTTGCAGGGCAAGAGGGGTAATGGTTTTCCCTCTTGTTCTTTATTCCTCTAACACAGGCACTCAATCGTCAATTGAGTTCGAAAATAATTTTCGATTCTCCATGGAAACGGGTTATTTTAAAAGTAACTTTTGACACGAAGTCGGGGGCAACAGAGGAACAAAGAACGTACACATATTTATTTTTTTTAAATAGGCTACATACTCTATAAATTGGAATTCATTATCTGATTTAGTGGGGCGTTTGTTTCTGAAAAGTCTTTTCTTCAAATCGTACTAAATAAGTGTTATTTAAATTTTTAACTAAATTGTATCCTTTCAATTTGTTAAAAGTACATTGACATCTTAAGTCACATAAACCTATACGTATTTAAAAACCCAAAACATGAGTGCGAGAGAAGATGAGTACGATTATTTATTTAAAGGTAATTTGTGTTTTAACTAACTGTAAGGGATTTCATTAAAATACAGGACGCTCACATCGATTTCGTAACACTATTTTCGACGTAAGTCGAAACAGTTTGCAAAAAATATATCCTTTTGCGTTTTATGTATGTACATATATTTAGAAAATACATACATATATGTACTGTATTTGTGTAGATCCTGTAAACATTGTCATTAAACTCTACACATATGGAACGAAAGCCCTTTAAGAGGTTATATTTAACTATTGAAAATTGTACAAATGTGCCTGGTTAGAACAGTAATCCATTTTTAATATCGACGAATACACCTAAGGTTGACTAATCAAAAGATTGAAAAATTACATTGCGGTTTTTTCGAACCGAAGAGAGTCACGTCGACAAAAACCATTTAACTGATAAAATGTAATCCGACTAAATTCGACTTCAGTCGGATTACATTTTATGAGTTAAATGTGCTTAGATTATGCTAATTTCATTTTCCAGGCATTAAGTGAATAGATTCATCGCTGTATTGTGAGTATTGTGACAGCTAAGTGCGCTAACTCACTAAACTCTGCTTGCTAAATTGATATTTGATGAAATGTGACTCACTGAACTGCCTCAAAAGTAAAATTAACATCGCTCATCACTCGGCGCCGCAAGTGACAAATATCAAAACTGAGAAGGTAGCTAGTGGCTCAAAAGTTGAAAATTTTTCAACGTCTTTAATTGTTGTGCATTGTATATGGAAACTTCAGTAGGATGGTGTAGACTTTTAGATTGGTGGCGAACCTATTGTGTTCGGTCTAAGCAGTCTGTAAATTTTACTTTTGTGTGTATAAAAGCAATTGCTGCGCCACCGGTGCATAACATTGTTAAATCGCCTTTTCTACTTATATAGTTTCTATATAAAGGGTTTTCCAATAAGAGTGATATGATTTCTTTTTTGAAAAAAAACACACTTTTTGTTAAGGAAATTTAAATTTTATTTATTTAATGTGCAGTTCAATTAATACAATTAAGTTTTTAATAAAATGTCATTCAAATGAACCACGACTACTTCTGCAGCAACAAATTAGATGAACCCAATTTTCGAGCACTTTTTGCACTAAATCAAGTCGTATATCATGAATTATTATTATTGTAATCATAATTCAATATTGACTTGTAAAACTTGAAGAGAATCTGGTTTATTTTAAATCTAAATCAAATAACCCTACAAGAAGTAGTCTGATGGTGTTAAATCACGACTTCTTGGAGGCCATTCAATATCACCATTTCTTGAAATAATCGAATCTAAATTTTTTTTAGCAATATGTAATTAAATTTTTGCATTTACTGTGTGACACGTACCCCCGTCTTGTTGAAACCAAATGTTGTCAAAATCAATTTCTGAAAATTTCGCCCATAAAAAGTTGGTTATCATCGATCTATACCGCTTTCCATTGACAGTAATTGTGTTACCAGCTTCATTTTGAAAGAAGTACGGACCGATGATTCCACCAGCCCAAAAACCACACCAAACTGTAAATTTAGGTGAATGTAATGGTTTTTCATGAATATTTTGTGGAATTTCATCGCCAGTTTTGTTTATTTAACGCACTAGTTAAATGAAAGTAAGCCTCTTCGGAAAAGATGATTTTCCTAAACAAATCGTTATCGATTTCAAGTTGTTCCAAGGCAAAATCAGAAAGTTCACGATGTTTACGGTGGTCCAATGGTGAAATGTTAACACTTCTGAATACAATAAAAAACAAATGAGAGATCATGACATAATACAAATGGCCGAAACGACACTGCAAAATCATATCATACCTATTAGAAAACCCTTTACAATGGCTTATGGTTTTTTCATGTGCTGCCTTTTCTTTATATTTTTGTAGTTTTAGTAGGTACTGTATATAGAAAGTAGTAAGTTCAAAACGCGATTTCTTATTATGTAAGGGAGGAACGCGGTAGCGCAGCATTCGCTTTTCTACACACAATGGTGAAACCAATAGCTTGGAACGGAGACTGCTAAGTTGGACCGGTGACTTACTGGTGATACCCATGGAAAAACAATTTTATTTACTGATGGGTTTGAACCTCGAACCTATCTCGTAAGTCTGCGGGCACTACGGGAAATTGGAACCCAAACGAATTTAGCGATTTTGGCTAGAATTTCAATTAGCTGATGGGAAAATGAAACTGAAAAAGGCGATAGGTTCGCCACCAGTCCAAAAGTCTACATAAATAATATAGTTTCTATATATACAGCTGCGGTCAAAATAATAGTAGTATAGAGCTTAAGAAGAAACAACAAAATTGAAAAAAACTTATCCGTCAATTCTAATTTAAAAAACCAATAACGTGGTTTTCAAGGTTTTATTTTTTAAGGTTTTTTAGCTTTTATTTACAAAAAAAAAAAAACATCAGTTTAATATAATTACATATCCGATAGTTACAAGTTTATTGAACAGATGTTGAAATTCAGCGGTCAAAAAAATAGTAGTGATAGGAAAATCTACCTTGAAATGTTACGAAATCAAAAAATTAGGTCAAAATTTTTTATTACAATATGTGGCTGAATGTTCGTACCTTTAATTAGTATTTAGTTGCATCTCTTGTTAGCTATAACAGCAGTACAAAGACGTTAAATAGAGTTTATCAGGTTTCCACACCTTCCTGTGCTTATCGAACTCCATGATTGCTGTAACACTTCCCAAAGGACTGTATTGTTGCTTGGTTTACATCTAGAAGCATATTTTTTTACAGCGCTCCATAGGTTTTCGATGGGATTATGGTCCGAAGACTGAACGGGCTACTCTATCACATCTACTTTACTTTCCTGGAACCATAGCTTCTTACTGAACGACAATTTGAGTGGAATTTCATCTTCAATCAATCAATCTGTTCTATGCTTTTACTCACACTACTATTATTTTGACCGCAACTGTACATACAATGGTTTTAGTGCAACTGTTTGTGTTGATCAAAATTATTCAAAAATGAAATTGAAATTAATATTCCCGTTCTTGTTCCAGTATCTGTTCCCGTGGGATTATAGGGATCTACGCTTAGTTATTGAAGGATTATGTTTTATGTGGCATCCCAGTGCTGAAAGAATTTTTAAAATTGTCCAGAAGTTTACAATTTTCTGTTCCCACCCCCTTCCTGAGGGAATCTTCCGTTCCAATGGAAATATGTAAATGAAATATATGTCTATGTCACTAAGGGATAGTGTAACATCCTAGAGTAACTAGGACTTGAGTAACTAACTTCGGGCGTACAGTCAAGTATAGAGATTCATATTTTAGTCGCACCACCCGCATGTGGAATGCTCTGCCCGACCCTGTTTTTCCCCTACATTACGATTTACAAAGATTCAAAAGCAACGTACATCGTTGTCTCCTTTCAAGTCCTCTCCTATTTTCCTAAATGCTCGCACTGTGTTTTTACAACATTATAAGGGTAGTCATAACCCCTTGATGTGCGCGTTAATTATACAAAAAAAAAAAAAAAGAGTTGAAAGAATTTTTGAGATCGGTCAAGTAACTTTAATGTTCCCGTTCTCGTTCCCGTTTTTGTTCCTGTGGGATTATAGGGATGAAATAAAGTTTAAGTTACTAATGGAGGGGGATAATGTAGCACTTTTTAAATAGTCCAGTGGTTTCTAATTTTCCGTTACCAACCTTGTTCCTGTGGGAATATGGGGATCAAACATTGACAGCAACCATCTTTAGACTAAACTATGTCTACCCTGAAAATGTCATAAAAATCCGTTGGGTGGTTCAGGAGCCTATACCGGACATACATACATATGTACATAAATACATACATACATACATACATACATACATACATACATACATACATACATATGTACATACATACATACATACATACATACATACATACATACATACATACATACATACATACATACATACATACATACATACATACATACATACATACATACATACATACATACATGCATACATACATACATACATACATACATACATACATACATACATACATACATACTTACAAACATACATGCATCCTATTTTATATATATGGGTCATTCTTTTACAAACCGAACGGATTTTGCCAAAAATCAATCGTCACCTTTCCGATTCAGTTGAAATTTTTTTTCCAGTTAATATATTAAAAAATAAAATATTCGTGTCCGAGGAATTTTTTTTATCGCCTGTTCTTGATTTTATAAGAAAATTTCATAATAGTGGTTGGAGACTCATTTTAAACAATGTATAGCTCCAAATCCTTAAGAGCTACAAAATTTTCACCAATGACACTTTTGTAGTTAAAAATTTGAACTTTAAGAAAAAAAGTTTAGAAAAAAAATGATCAACAAATTAGTATTGTTATTAACAATTTAATTGTTTAAATCGGATTTTAATGATTTCCCCCAAAATGTATCGAGTTTTTATTAATACCATCGTATTCTGTGTCAAATTTTACGTAAAAATCATGTTTTTTATTTATGGAGACTTTTCAATTGTTATTGTTAAAAAATAATGTATGTAGCGTGTAATGGTAAAAACAACTGTTTTTTGAGTATAAAATGGTATGTGTACCTCGTATCGAAAAAAGTTGTAGATAATTAAAAGATCTACAACTTTTATATTTACCATATGTCAGTATAACCTCAAAATTTAGTATTATCATGCAAAGAAGCGCGAAATCAACATTTTATCATTTATTTAGTATAAATCATTAAAATTAAATCATGAGTAAATTTTTTTGTACGAAATTAAATTTCCTACAAATTTGTGAAATACATTTTTTTTAGTAGCTATTGTCATTTACGGGATAGGGGCAAAAAAAAAAATTAAGGAAAAAATTGGGTTTGGGGACCCGTACTACCTCGATGGTGTGAGTTACGACTTCACCGCAATGAGCTTTTTTGTAGAGCATTCAATTATAAAGAGAACCTACTAATGCCCTAGACTATACCATAAAATGTCTCTGAACTGTAGAATTTTAAAGAAAAACAATTTAAGTTTACTTGTATTTTAAGCGGGAAATCTTTGCATGCCTTGGGCGAGCACTTAATGTTAATATTAAGGGCTCAAATAGAGGGAATTTTTTTTTAGGTATTTCACAAAATTTCGGGATTGCCACACACACAATAAGAGTTAAATACATGTTAATTTTTTTGCATTTGATATTGTCTAGCTTTTTTCTCGTATTAATTATTTAATGTGTACTCTTATTCATGGGCTACAAATTAAACCTCTTTTCAATCTGAAGAAATGTCTTTTAAGAAAGTTATGCATACTTATATTAATAAATGGGTGCCGTTTCTAATTATGTGGCCAACACTGTAGGTACAAATCGTTTAAAAGAAACTTCGGGATACCTTTTTTTATCGATGATTTAATTTTATTATCAATTCATCAAATATTTTTAGTGTTGCTCGAAAGTTATGGGATGGTACAGTATACGTTTTTGGACAACAGGTTAAAAATATTCCACACCAAGGCAAAATTCAATTATTTTTAAATTAATTTGAGCAGATTAATTTATGTTTTTAATTTTTTATAGATAAAAAAAATTACTCGTTTCCTTTTCTTTTACATAAACCATTGTACACCTGGTAATAAGTTTGTAAACAATTATTCAATGATGGCTTAGTGCCTTAATGCCTCATTTTTTTTTATAATTTTAACATTGCATTTAATAAATTGATAATAAATAGTAATACGTTTGTGCAAATAAGTTGTTTGGGACAGAATTTTTTTTAATGTTGTGTCTATTTGTGAAAAGAATCGAGAAAATTAGAGAAAAGGATCTTACTCTAAAAGAAAAGCGTTTTGACATTGATCTTCATCAAACCCAAAAAAAAAGGTATGTAAACTAGACTTTTGACTTCTGGGGCAAAGTGATGTTTTCGGACGAGTCCAAATATAACGTGTTTGTTCCGGATGGTCGAAAAAAATTCATGGATTAGTTACTTACTTACTTACTTACTTAGGTGGGCATTACAGTTCGGGGTGAACCTGGGCCTCAACCAACATCCTTCTATAACGATTTCGATCTCGGGCGAGCTCTCTCCAGTTTCGCACTCCAAGTCGGTTGAGGTCTTCATCCACTTGATTGCGCCACCTAAGACGAGGTCTTCCCCTTCCGCGATTTTTCTGCAATGTGCTTTCGAACACCCGACGAGCCGGAGCGTTTGGGTCCATTCGCTCTACATGGCCCAACCATCGTAGCCTCGCGATGCGTACTCTTCTGGCTATGCCCATGTCGCGGTACAGCTCATACAGCTCGTTGTTGTATCTTCTTCTCCACACATTGTTTTCGCATACGGGACCAAAGATCGTTCGGAGAATTTTTCTTTCGAAACAACCAAGAGTTTCCTCATCCGCTTTCGATAAAGTCCATGCTTCCGCGCCGTAAAGCAGGACTGGTATGATCAAGGTCTTATACAAGGTCACCTTGGTTTTTCTAGAGAGGGTTTTGTTTCTCAATTGCCTTCTTAACCCAAAGAAGCAACGGTTGGCAAGAGTTATTCTCCGTTTGATCTCCGCACTGATGTTGTTGTCCGTGTCTACAGCGGATCCTAGGTAGACGAAGTCCTGTACTACTTCGAAGTTATGTCTGTCTATTGTGAAGAATTGTCCAATTCGTCGATGTTCTGTGTCCCTGTTTGATAACATTCCTCATTAACCATCAAACCCATTTTTGCCACTTCTGTTTCAATACTCGCAAAAGCACCTATGACATCACGCTTTTTTCTTCCCATTACGTCAATATCGTCTGCGTAGGCGAGTAATTGTACAGACTTTTGAAAGATTGTTCCTCTGGTGTTGACGTTTGAGTTTCTTACAATTTTTTCAAGTATGATGTTGAAGAAATCGCATGACAGTTTGTCGCCTTGCCTAAAGCCTTTTTCGACATCAAAGGTCTCGGTGAGTTCTTTACCGACCTTGACGGAGCAGCGTGAATTCTCCAAAGTCATCCTGCATAGTCGTACAAGTTTTGCAGGGATGCCGAAACTAGACATGGCTCTGTACAGCTCGTCTCTGTAAATACTGTCATACGCGGCCTTGAAATCGATAAAGAGGTGGTGAATATCGATATTATGTTCTCGGGTTTTTTCCAAGATCTGCCGTAATGTGAAAATTTGGTCTATTGTGGACTTCTCTGGTGTAAAACCACATTGATAAGGACCTATCAAGTTGTTGACGTGGGGTTTCAGACGTTTACATATTACAGCAGACAAGATCTTATAAGCGACGTTAAGGAGGCTTATCCCTCTGTAATTGGCGCAATTGTGAGGGTCTCCCTTCTTTAGGTTAGGTTAGGTTAGGTAAAATGGGCTGACGGTTGATCTTATTACCATCACACTTAGATCAATGTAGATCCGTTGTGATACCCTGACGTATTGTAACGTCCCAGAAACCTATGATTTTATGTCTGTTCAGTATTTAACCATTTTGTGTTCTTAGTGAAGTTTAACAGGCTGCTCTTTGGAGCGTCTGATAATTCTTCTAGTTCATTAAAGAAGTAATTTCCTAGAAATTTTTTCCTGGTATGACAGAGTGCTGGGCATTGACAAAGGAAGTGACTAGTGTCCTCATGTTCATCTTCGTCATTGCATCCTCTGCATAGGTCATCGGTGCAAAGACCCATTTTCTTTTTGTGATAACCAAGTAGGTTATGTCCAGTTATGATACTGATAAGCGTTCGCAATGAAATTCTATTCAATGATAGCAGCTTTTCAGATTCTTTCTTATCATATTTCGGCCATAGTTTCCTGGAAGTAACACAGGAATCTAGGCATTCCCATCTTTCATTGGATTTTCGCATTATTTTGTTACCAATGATCTGTTTCATTTCACAGGGTGGGATCCTGATTGATTTATCAATGAGAGAAGGGTCAAGTGCTGATCCTTTCCTCGCTAGTTCGTCCGCTTTTTCGTTTCCCGGTATACCACTATGACCGGGGACCCAGCAGAGTCTAACGTTATGCTGTGTGCCAAGAACCCTTAGCTCTTCGCGACAGCAAGAAACAAGCCTTGATTTGACAAGAGTGGCAGAAATCGCTTTTATTGCTGCTTGGCTATCAATGAAAAAAGTGATATCAGCATGTGATAGCGCCATCATGGACACCTGTTTTGCAGCGTTTGTAACTGCCAAGATCTCGGCTTGGAAGACGCTGCTGTGATTAGGAAGTCTGAATGAACTGGCAAGTTTTAGGCTTTCTGAAAAGAAACCTGCCCCTGTTCCAACTTCCATTTTTGAACCGTCGGTATAGATTGCTATAGACGTTTCGTAAGGTGTTTCATTCTCCCAATCTTGTCTATTGGGGAAGCTGGTTGTGAAGGATTTTTTAAAGTCCAAGTATGGAGTTATGTAATCCGTGCAGATATTGTTGTCTGCGTATCTTGATAAAATCTGTGCGTGTCCTATTTGGCTGGTTTTCCAGACATTACATTGGTTTAGTCTAAGTGCACTATTTGCTGCCGCTTCTTGAACGTAGAGATCAAGAGGTGTGAGATTGAGGATTACTTCCAAACTCGCGGTCGGTGTAGTTCTCATTGCACCAGTTACGCAAATACAGGCAGATCTTTGAACTTTGGTTAGGGTTTTTAAATGCGTGGATTTTTCCAACGCCTTCCACCAGACCAAGTTGCCATAAGATAGGATAGGTCTAACAATGGCAGTATACATCCACAGGATGATCTTGGGATTTGGTCCCCAGTTTTTGCCAAAAATCCTGTTGCACGAATATAGTGCTATCATAGATTTCTTATATCTTTCTTGTATATTGGGACTCCAATTTAGTTTTTTGTCTAAGATCACACCCAGGTATCTGGCTTGATCAGAGATTTTAAGAGGGGTCCCATTTAGTCTTGGTAACTCGAAAGTAGGTATTTTTCTTCTATTTGTAAAGAGTACCAGCTCTGTTTTGAGGGGGTTCACTGCAAGGCCGCACCTTTTTGTCCAAGCGCTTACCTTGGTTAGTGTGTAGTTCAATTGTGCGCTAATAGTGGAAGGGAATTTCCCCGTTGCCAGAAGAGCTAGATCATCGGCATAGGCGACCACTTTTACGCCATCATGTTTGAGAGCTACGAGGATCTCATTCATGACCAGGATCCAGAGCAGGGGTGAGAGGATACCTCCTTGTGGGGTTCCCCTTGACACACACTTTTTCAAGTTTGCACCTCCCAGTTCACTGTGGATCTGACGTTTTGTTAGCATATTCATGATCCAATTTGTTATTGTTTCTTCAACTTCTAGATCATTTAGGGCCTTCTTAATTGCACTGTTCTGTACATTGTTGAAAGCTCCTTCAATGTCCAGGAAAGCTGCCAGAGTGTATTCCTTATCTTGCAGCGTTTTTTCTATGGTTCTTACTACACAGTGAAGTGCTGTTTCCACACTTCTTCCTTTTGTGTAAGCATGTTGAAAGGTGGATATTACTTCCGGTTTCATAAAACTACGGATATGTAAATCAAGCAACCTTTCAAAAGTTTTCAGTATAAAGGAGGTCAGACTTATAGGTCTGAAGTCTTTTGCTTCTGTATGGCTGGGTTTGCCGGCTTTCGGTATGAAAACGACTTTAACTTCCCGCCATATTTTGGGAATGTAACCCCATATGAGGCTACTTTCAAAAATGTTCTTGAGATGTGGGATGACTTTTTCTCTGCTTTTTTGAAGCATCATAGGAAAAATGCCATCGTGACCCGGAGATTTAAAAGGGGAGAAGGAGTTGATAGCCCATTCCAACTTCTCTTCTGTTACGATATCTATCGGGATTTCATGTCTAGAGTAATTAGTGGTATCTACTTCACCGTTCTCTATAGGGCTGCATCCAGGGAAGTGCGAATCGAACAGATGTTCCAGACTCTCTACCGGGGATTCAGTCCAGTGGTTATCCGGTCTCTTCAGAGAACCAAGAGGTATGGTCTCCTTAGAGAGGATTTTCCGTAGTCTGGCCGATTTGTTCGTACACTCAATTTCGCTGCAAAAATTTCTCCATGAGCAGCGTTTTGCTCGTTGAGTTTCATTTTTGAATTTCCTTTGGCTGGATTTGTAATGTTCCCAGTCATTTTCGGAGCCGGTTCGTTTGGCAGCATTGAAAAGTCTTCTAGTTTCTTTCCTAATGCTGCTCAGCTCGTTGGTCCACCAAATTGGTTTTTTGTTCTTTTTTACCGTTGTGATCAGAGGACAGCTTTTATCCAGGGCATTTCTCAGAATCCCTGTGAGTTCTGCAGTCAACTTATCAAGGCTTTGTGGTTCAAGGTACCTATTTGTATTTAGGGAATCTATGTTATCGTCTACCTCCCTACTAAAGGTTGCCCAATCTGTTCGTTCCCTTCTTTAGGATCGGGCATACGATACTGAGGTTCCATTCATCGGGCATGCTTTCTTCCGACCATATCATGCAGATCAGCTGGTGCATGCTCCTTTCCAACTGGTCTCCAGCTGCCTTGAAGAGTTCGGCATCAAGGCCATCTGCCCCTGCAGTCTTATTTGATTTAAGTTTGCATATGGCAAGCTTAACTTCCTCTAGGTCGGGAGAACGGCATTCTTGATCATCGTCCAAGCTGAATGGGGCAATCTGCCTGACAGCGGAATTTGTGTCCTCATCGCCGTTAAGCAGTCTGCAGAAATGATCTTTCCAGATCCTCAGTAGCGACTCTGACTCTATAACTATGTTTCCCTGCTGGTCTTTACAGGCTTGAGTTCAGGGCTTGCCACCCTGGCAGGATCTTTTTACCTTTTCGTAAAACTTCCGAATCTCGTTCCTGTCATGGCACCTCTCTATTTCCTCAAACGAGCGCTTCTCATGTTGCTTCTTTTTCTTTTTGAGAAGTCGGTGTTCTTCCCTTCTTTTCTCCTTGTAGATCTCGTTATACTGATCGTAAGCAGCCCTTGTTCGTGTTTGCATCAGCATTTGTCGTGCTTTTTGTTTGGCTGCATTTGCCTGCCTGCATTCTTCATCGAACCATGGGTTTCGTTTTGGTGGCCGAGTGAAACCCAGAACCTCAGAGGCAGCGGTTTTGATGGCATCTTGGCATTGCTGCCACTGGTCTTCAATGCTTAATGCTGGCGGCATGGGATTCAAGGATAATTGAAGGGACCCTCGATTGGAAAAGGCATTGGCAATCTCTTGCGATTGTAGCTTTCCGACGTCATATCTCTTCACAGCGTTAGTTCGTGTAGGTCGTGAACAAGATATCCTCATTCGTACCTTGGCTACAACAAGGTAGTGGTCCGAGTCAAAGTTGGCCCTCGGAAAGTTCTGACATCTAACACACTGGAAGAGTGCCTTGCGTCGATCGCAACATGGTCAATTTGGTTGACGGTTAATTGATCTGGAGTTCGCTTGTACCTTTATGAATTTTGAGATGCGGGAAGCGTGTTCTATTTACAACAAGATTTAGCCCCGCAGCAAAATCGATTAGCCTCAGTCCGTTTTCGGAGGTTTTGTGGTGGAGACTATGCTTACCGATTGTGTTTCCAAAGATGTCCTCCTTCCCTAGCTTTGCGTTAAAATCGCCAAGAACGATTTTCACGTCGTGTCTAGGGCACTGCTCATACGTTTCTTCGAGGAGCACTTAGTCCGTTAAGAGATCTAACGTTCCACGTGCAGATCCGGAGGTCATTGTCCTTTTTTCGTTTGCTTGGGTCGTCAACTTTGAAATCATTATCGTTATCCGAGGCTATTAGTTGTTTCGGAACTAATATTTTTTTACGTGGTTGTGTAGTTAACCCTACGCGCAACGCCCAACCTGGAGGGCCAGGTCTTTTTGGATCCCTTCGGACATAAAGGGCTAGAATATCCAGTGTCAGTACCCTGCTGCAGAGGTGTGAGTGCTGCCGTTGGCTCACCAGGAGCTCATCCGCCACCATCTCTACTTCAATACCCTGTCCTAGTATTGAAAGACCCTGAAAGACCTTTTTAAACCAAATATGTTGGAGTAGCTCCTTCAGGGGTTTCTGCTTTTTTGACTGCTGAAGTCCACCGTTGATTCTGTCATTTGAATTCACCCGCTGGGACATTTACGCGAAAGCTCTCGTAGAGCAATTATAGTGTTGAACGATCACAATTCTTTTGTTCCGGATTAATTTGTCAACACTCGCACTTACTAGTTTAGCTGGTCAGCTCTGGACGGAGTATCTCAGGTCCCAGTGGATACCGCTTGGAGGTATAGTAAGCACAATTGACGAGTACTATAAGTTGCAGCATCTGGGCGCCGCCAAGTTGGCACCAATCAGAGCCTACCCGAATAGTACATCGCCCATTCATGGATTACGCGTAATTAATTTTTTTTTAAATTTATCCATGAAAAGAATGGTTTCTTTTCTGGTTACTTTTATTAAAATCATATATTATTCGTTGAAATAAATTGAAGCAAGTATGTATTGATTTTTACCTTTTAAGCCATGTGTCTGAAAACGTATACTATACCAAGACTTTTGTCTAACAATAAAGAGCATCAAAACAATATGTGATCAGCTATAATTTTTTTTTATGCTGGCAAGCATAAACATAAAGTCTTAGCCATACAAAACTTTTTTATCGAATACATTGGAGTTAAGTTTTCGAGACTAATTTTTTTTTGTTTAGTTTGACTACAGTCAACAAACCCATACTTAATTTAATAAAACATCAACAAAATACAATGTTTTTCTAAATAAAATCAGTTCAAAAATTGTGATATGCACAAATTAGGCTCAAGAGCTCTCCTAAACCGACTCGATTTGTTGTAAAGTCGACAGTTGCACATGTGAAATTTTAACTACGTTAAATAATATGGAAGTAATCACACCAACATGACGAAGTATGGCGACAACAAAAAAAATGTAGCATATCGACGTCGTAGCTCTTTTGTTGTATTTTTTTAATAGCAGGTATTTGGTAAAGTATTCGAGTTGAAAAATAAAAACGCTTTCCTAAATCAATGGTGGTGCCATCTTCATTTCAACACTACAAACCTTTTGTTCATAGCAGAACTATCTCTGTTTTTACTGTGATAAATTAGGACAGTTAAATACTATATCGTGTTTTTTCAAAGCCGATAGCGAGTAAAGTATTCGAATCACAAAAAAAAAGGAAGAAAGACGCCGCTATTGTTACCTAATTCACAGTCTCGCGAACAACTTTCTCAAATCGGAAAAAGAGAATCGTAGAGCCGGTAGAATGCATAATTTTATAATTTTTTGCAAAGGCAGCATTGTTTCGTAAACTAAAAACATAAGATCAGAGAAAACATCACTCATATCTTGTTTTAGTGAGTCATCGACTCATCGCTAGTTCTTTCGGCGATTGTGTTGCCTATTTCAAAATAATTGTAGCAAATACAAAACCGTCAAAACACCGCGCCGGAATTATTGGGTCAACCCTATCAGTTGCGCGCGGAAAAAACCCACATCATCAGTTGCCAGGACACTCCCAAAGCTCGCAACGCACTCTATGGACCGGGTCCTTAATATATAATTATGTTACTGACGAAAACGATTAAATAAAATGTGTCCATACATTGGGATGTGATTCTTGGTTGTATTCTATGAAAAAAATCGTTTGGGAACAGGTCCCTCTTCTTCCATTTAGAAGTGAGGGGCGATTCAATAAAAATTGACCTAATTTAAAAAAATAATTGTTTAACTTGACTTGATTACTTAAAAACTATTCACTTAATCAACTCGAATTATAATGTTAATTAAAGAAATAAGTATTAACTTACAGAAACCCTAAACATCATTCAAACTGAAACCCTAAAGTATATATAAGATTTTTAATAACTTTTTTTAATTAGGTAAATGTTTACGGCGCCATTTATTAAAGCAGGAAGGATATAATTTAGAGCATTTGTCATAATGGAGCATATTTTAAATATGATACAATTTCTAAAACCATACCAGTATTTCGTAGTTAGTTACAGTTTTTATGTTTCTGATGGGATTCGAACCTCGAACCCCTTTCGTAACTCGCGGGCACTACGGGAAATTGGAACCCAATTGATTTCTTTTTTTTTTTTTATAATTAACGCGCACATCAAGGGGTTATGAATACCCTTATAATGTTGTTAAACACAGTGCGAGCATTTAGGAAAATAGGAGAGGATTTGAAAGGAGACACCGATGCACGTTACTTTTGAATCTTTGCGAATCGTAATGAAGGGGAAATACAGAGCCAGGTAAAGCATTCCACATTCGGGTGGTGCGACTGAAATACGAATCTCTATACTTGACTGTACTACCGAAGTTGGGCTCAAGGTAAAACTGATGAACATTCCTAGCGAGGCGGGTGTTGCGGCTAAATTGTTTCAGGGGAGGAATGCAACTGGCTACTTCACTAGAGCATTGCTTGTGAAAAAAGCGATAAAAGAGAGTGAGACAGGCAACGTTTCGACGATGTTCAAGAGAATCAATCGATTCTACGATTGAACTATCACCTATCAATTTTAACGCTCTATTTTGTACCCTATCAAGGAGGTGCAAAGATGTTTGAGAAGCACCTGACCAGATATGGGAGTTATACTCCAGTTTTGGGCGGATGAAAGCCCTATAAATTGTAGCCAGATCAGAAGGGGTGAAGAATTTCCTGCATCGTCTCAAGAAGCCTAAGCATTTAGCAGCGTTTTTGGCGACTTCAAATATGTGGTCATTCCAACGAAGATCATCGTTTACACACATACCAAGTACTGACAGCTTTTCGGTTTCTTCGATGCAGGTACCATTCATGGATAATGGCAATGGGGGAATGTTAAGCTTCAACGACAAGAGGCAGCATTGAGTTTTCGAAGCATTGAATTCTACTCGGTTCATAAGACCCCATGCAACAATGCTGTCAAGGTCAGAATTCAATGAGCTTATCATACGCAACCGTTCCAGTTCCACATCTGAAGAGCAGGGACGTGAATTTGGAAACGAATATGAAAAGCTGAGGGTCGAGTCGTCAGCAAAACAGTTAAGTGGATTAGAAGTTTCAGACAAGAGATCATTAATGAAAATGAGGAAGAGAGTCGGAGACAAAACGGAGCCCTGGGGCACACCAGCATTTATGAAGTGGGTATCAGACTTGAAGCCATCCAACACAACTTGTATTGAACGGTCGGAAAGGTAGTTTCTAATCCAACGAAGAAGAGACTCATCGGTACCAAAAGCACGCATTTTCGATAAAAGAGCCTGATGCCAAACTCTATCAAATGCTTTAGAAATATCAAGCGCAATAATCTTACTTTCTCCAAAACAATGTAAAGATTGGTTCCACTTTTCGGTGAGATAAGCCATCAAATCACCAGTGGACCGTTTGCTACGAAAGCCGTACTGACGGTCATTAAGAAGCTTTCGTTCTTCAAGATATTTCATAAGTTGACGGTTTATCAACGTTTCCATGACCTTGTAAAGAAGGGACGTAAGTGCAATTGGACGGTAATTGGAAGGGGAGGAAGATTCGCCTTTTTTAGGGACCGGCTGGAAAAATGCAGTTTTCCATCTGCTCGGAAAAATCCCAGCAGAATAGGAAAGATGGAAAAGTTTACGCAGTGGTTTTGCCAGCGTAGAAGAACACCTCTTCAGAATAACGGCGGGGATACCATCTGGACCAGCGGATTTATGTATGTTGAGATCTTTAAGGACTCTCGCAACCGAGCGAGTTCGAAAAAATATCTGCTTCATCAAAGAATTTGCAGACTCGAGCTCAGGTGGAGCCAATATGCTATGAGGAAGTGTCGAGTTGGCAGCAAATTGAGCTGCTAGCAAATTGGCTTTGTCGATGGAGCTGACATACGGAGAGTCATTGAAGACGAGCGTTGGGACCGATCACGTGGTCGAGTTCTTAATGTTCTTCACAACAGACCAAAAGTTTTTACTTCCTTTTGGACACAATAGTATTTTTTGCCTTACTTTTTGGTCATGTAAAAACTTAGCCCTTTGTATCTGAGCATTACAGCTATTTCTGGCCCGTTTGAACAAATTTCGGTTTTCTACAGTAGGGTTATCTTTAAATTTACGAAAACTACTTTCTCGATCCCTGATCGCCTCTTTACAGCTTGAATCAAACCACGAATTCTCTTTGGGGATGATACTTTTTGTTCTGTTAGGAACAAAATTTCTCATGCCGTTGAGAATAACGTTTGATATCATTTCAGCTGATGCATCAACGTTTCCGTCGAGAAAGCACAATGACCAATTAAAATTTCGAAAGAAATTATTCAGGCCGTCCCAATTGGCTTTCTCGTATTGCCACACAGTTCTTTTAGGGACTTTATCTTTTTTTACCGTGACGGAAAGCGAAAAATCTACCGATATGACACAATGGTCTGATTTGCCTAAAGGAGATGACAGATGATACTACAACCCTGTATTTTTCGGGATGAGAAGTGAGAAATAAGTCAAGAGTGTTGGCCGCATGGCCTTCAATATCTGGAACCCGAGTGGGCTCATCAACAAGTTGAGTTAGTTCGTTAAACTCAGCGAAGATCTCAACACATTTTCCTTCGGGTGTTGTCTGGCCAGAATGTCGAAGCCAACTTGAATTGTGTACATTGAAATCGCCCGCAATTGCGATTTCAGTGTGAGGATAAAGGGAAACAATTCTTATTATGGAGTCAGATAGTGCATCAAACTCGTTAGAGGTTGAATTGCTATCTAAATTGGGGCTTCTGTACATAAAACAATAATGAATGATATGCTTACGGACAGTGAATTTTAACCACATGAAATTAAAGTTCGTATTAGAACAGAGGCCGTATTGTGGTAGAAGTTGGTAAGCAATATCATGTCTAACATATACGGCGAGGCCATGGGAGGAAATGAATAGTGGCACTAAGCTATATCCAGGCAAGTTGAATTCTGAGGGATCAGAAACAACACCCACCTGTGTTTCACTTAGTGCCAAAACAGCTGGCCTGCATTTTGCAGTGTGAGCGTACACAGAAAAAAAAATTCGATCGCAACCCCCTAATTTACATTACGATCCACAAAAACACACAAAACAAAGTATCAAACGCAGACGCTTAATCTAAGTCCAATCAACAAGTGAAGATCTAATTGGAGAACATAAGCAAATTACTAGCGGTGTTATGCCCAGCCAGCAACTTGATTCTAGTTAACCAACGGGATCAACACCGTTGATTGACTATTCGCCTAGCAAACTCACAGCCTCATTGTCTGCACACACCGCTTCGATAAGATAAGAGATCGAATAGAAAAAATGTGTGCAGGCACTGAGACTGCGAGAGTGGTGTAGGGGAGGAGATGGTACAAGGTAGAGGAAAGCACTATAGTGTTTGGTTTATTGGTGATTTTTATTTTTATTTTTATATATATATATATATATATTTGGGTGGCACACAGGACACAGCACTGAATTAAATTTCGCGAGAATTTATAATGTCTCGCGGCGCGGCAGATTAAATATTATTGTTTTTATTGTTTTGTAACTAGGTATGGGTGGTAATTAATTTTGGGGGGTATTTTTTTTTTTTTTTTCACTGGGAGAAATAGTTCAAACAGAATCTTGCGGACACTAGTGCGGCGCGTGTTATCTCGTTTGATAGCGGATCGGCACTGAATGCATCGATTTTGGCTGAAATTTCAATTAGCTGATGGGAAAATGAAACTACAAAAATACAATTTAATTTTATATACTAAATATAGTCCATTATGCTTGCTGAGTTTTCAAAATCGGTCCAGTAATTTCTAAGTTCCCGGTTATGTTCACGTTTTGGTCCCTTCCCCTAAGGAGTAAGGAGATGAAACATGGGCTATCATTGCTCAGGCTCTAGACCTTTTTTGTCCCAAATATTATTCAATTCAGCTCAGTGGTCTTGCAGCTTATTGAATACAAACTTTCAGTTTTCGTTTATGTTCCCGCGTCAGTTCCCGAAGGAATATCGGAATGAAATATGGCCTCTGTTACTTTCTAGGCTATATACCATCTCCGTTCAAAATTTCATTCAAATTGTTTAGTAGTTTCGAAATCTGTTCTATAACGATTTGTTTATTTGAGAATTTTCTCGAATACCTTGCTGATACTCGGATGAAGACTAATTGACCGGAGATTTGCTGGATTGGAATCAACCTTTCCCATTTTTAAGGAGATGATGGACCACTGCCGTCTTCCCACGCGCTGGATAAATTACATTACTCAGAGCATTGCTGAACAACGTGGTTCATATGTCCACCGTTTCAAAAGAGAGGTTTTGAAGCACAAGTATGCCGTCGATTCCAGCTGACTTCTTTTTCTTTATTTGGTGAAAGATGTCTTCGAGGTCCGTCTTTAAAACGAACAGTGTGTTATCCCCGTTTCGCTCGGCTATGACTGGACTTGCAAGTCGGTCGTAATTGAACTTAGTGAAACCAGGATTCTCTAATCGGCATTGCGAAATCTCGTCTCTAAGATAGAAGTGTTCGACAAAGGCAAAAAAAAAGGCTCTGTTCTCAAGGTCGTAATTCTGGCGAATGCACTCATTCATCTTGTATACTTACTTACTTACTTACTTAGGTGGGCATTACAGTTCGGGGTGAACCTGGGCCTCAACCAACATCCTTCTATAACGATTTCGATCTCGGGCGAGCTCTCTCCAGTTTCGCACTCCAAGTCGGTTGAGGTCTTCATCCACTTGATTGCGCCACCTAAGACGAGGTCTTCCCCTTCCGCGATTTCCCTGCAATGTGCTTTCGAAAACCCGACGAGCCGGAGCGTTTGGGTCCATCCGCTCTACATGGCCCAACCATCGTAGCCTCGCGATGCGTACTCTTCTGGCTATGCCCATGTCGCGGTACAGCTCATACAGCTCGTTGTTGTATCTTCTTCTCCACACATTGTCTTCGCATACGGGACCAAAGATCATTCGGAGAATTTTTCTTTCGAAACGACCAAGAGTTTCCTCATCCGCTTTCGATAAGGTCCATGCTTCCGCGCCGTACAGCAGGACTGGGATGATTAAGGTCTTATACAAGGTCACCTTGGTTTTTCTAGAGAGGGTTTTGTTTCTCAATTGCCTTCTTAACCCAAAGAAGCAACGGTTGGCAAGAGTTATTCTCCGTTTGATCTCCGCACTGATGTTGTTTTCCGTGTCTACAGCGGATCCTAGGTAGACGAAGTCCTGTACTACCTCGAAGTTATGTCTGTCTATTGTGACGTTTTGTCCAATTCGTCGATGTTCTGTGTCCTTGTTTGATGACAGCATATACTTCGTTTTGCCCTCATTAACCATCAAACCCATTTTTGCCGCTTCTGTTTCAATACTCGCAAAAGCACCTATGACATCACGCTTTTTTCTTCCCATTACGTCAATATCGTCTGCATAGGTTTGAGTTTCTTACAATCTGTTCAAGTATGATGTTGAAGAAATCGCATGACAGTTTGTCGCCTTGCCTAAAGCCTTTTTCGACATCAAAGGTCTCGGTGAGTTCTTTTCCGACCTTGACGGAGCAGCGTGAATTCTCCAAAGTCATCCTGCATAGTCGTACGAGTTTTGCAGGGATGCCGAAACTAGACATGGCTCTGTACAGCTCGTCTCTGTAAATACTGTCATACGCGGCCTTGAAATCGATAAAGAGGTGGTGAATATCGATATTATGTTCTCGGGTTTTTTCCAAGATCTGCCGTAATGTGAAAATTTGGTCTATTGTGGACTTCTCTGGTCTAAAACCACATTGATAAGGACCTATCAAGTTGTTGACGTGGGGTTTCAGACGTTCACATATTACAGCAGACAAGATCTTATAAGCTTATCCCTCTGTAATTGGCGCAATTGTGAGGGTCTCCCTTCTTTAGGATCGGGCATACGATACTGAGGTTCCATTCATCGGGCATGCTTTCTTTCGACCATATCATGCAGATCAGCTGGTGCATGCTCCTTTCCAACTGATCTCCAGCTGCCTTGAAAAGTTCGGCATCAAGGCCATCTGCACCTGCAGTCTTATTTGATTTAAGTTTGCATATGGCAAGCTTAACCTCTTCTAGGTCGGGAGGACGGCATTCTTGATCATCGTCCAAGCTGAATGGGGCAATCTGCCTGACAGCGGAATTTGTGTCTTCATCGCCGTTAAGCAGTCTGCAGAAGTGATCTTTCCAAATCCTCAGTAGCGACTGTGACTCTACAATTATGTTTCCCTGCTGGTCTTTACAGGCTTGAGTTCGGGGTTTGCCACCCTGGCAGGATCTTTTTACCTTTTGGTAAAACTTCCGAATCTCGTTCCTGTCATGGCACCTCTCTATTTCCTCAAACGAGCGCTTCTCATGCTGCTTCTTTTTCTTTTTGAGAAGTCGGTGTTCTTCCCTTCTTCTCTCCTTGTAAATCTCGTTATACTGATCGTAAGCAGCCCTTGTTCGTGTTTGCATAAGCATTTGTCGTGCTCTTTGTTTGGCTGCATTTGCCTGTCTGCATTCTTCATCGAACCATGGGTTTCGTTTTGGTGGCCGAGTGAAACCCAGAACCTCAGAGGCAGCGGTTCTGATGGCTTCTTGGCATTGCTGCCACTGGTCTTCAATGTTTAATGCTGGCGGCATGGGATTCAAGGATAATTGAAGGGACACTCGATTGGAAAAGGCATTGGCAATCTCTTGCGATTGTAGCTTTCCGACGTCATATCTCTTCACAGCGTTAGTTCGCGTTGGTCGTGAACAAGATATCCTCATTCGTACCTTGGCTACAACAAGGTAGTGGTCCGAGTCAAAGTTGGCCCCTCGGAAAGTTCGGACATCTAGCACACTGGAAGAGTGCCTTGCGTCGATCGCAACATGGTCAATTTGGTTGACGGTTAATTGATCTGGGGATCGCCATGTACCTTTATGAATTTTGAGATGCGGGAAGCGTGTACTACTTACAACAAGATTTAGCCCCGCAGCAAAATCGATTAGCCTCAGTCCGTTTTCGGAGGTTTTGTCGTGGAGGCTATGCTTACCGATTGTGTTTCCAAAGATGTCCTCCTTCCCTAGCTTTGCGTTAAAATCGCCAAGAACGATTTTCACGTCGTGTCTAGGGCACTGCTCATACGTTTCTTCGAGGAGCTCGTAGAAACAGTCTTTGGAATCATCAACAATTCATCTTGTATACTTGCTCGAAAACAACACCCACTTTCTCATAGACGTTCAATTGACGAAGCTGAACAATCGCACAGGAAGTGCCGATATAGAGCCACTTTACTCTACCTTATTAGAAATAATAACAGGAACTGAGGGAATTGAGATTTGAATTGAAATAAAGTTTCAGATGGCTATAGTAAACTATAGCGATCGATATCACTCAATTAACAAATGTTCCCCCAGGCAGGTGAAGGAAACAGTAAACTGTTCAGAGTTAATTTCAAGGACAGAAAGAAACAATTCATTAATAAAAGAAATTTATCCAGAGAAACGAAGTTTAAGACATCAGAAATTATAAAAGGCTGAGACATAAAGATGAACCTTATTATAGATTAATTCCTCTTAAAAATATTCATACATCGAATATTTAAAGACCTTTCAAACTTACAGATACGGACAATGACCACTCTAATAATATTCCTAGGGCTACTCTCTCCCAAGAGGGTTCACCTTGTCGCGGTGGGATAGCCACAAAGCAGAGATGTCTATCTAAGAATATGGGAAAAAATGCAAAATAAAGATGAAAAAATTCGAGCGGGGAACGCTCAAAAGTCGGCAGTAGTCACGGCTATCGGCAATCGCTTGGCTTCGAAAAAATTTAAGCCAGCTCTGACGACTCTATCGTGTACGTCACGGTGGCCGAAAACCCCGACCCACAGCGGCCAGAGGCTAAAATAGGCGAATACCCGTCGAAAATCGAAAATTCAGCCATCTCAGCCATGACCTTTTCGCCAAAGAAGGGTCCAGAAAAGTGTGCACCGTGTGGGATAAAGCTGTACCCAGTAACCGTCACTCATAAGAGCCGGCTAAAAGCAAAAGCGCTAATCCGAGGGTGCAGACCAGAAAGATAAAAATGCTTGAAAATGCCAGAAGGCCAGTGAGAAGATACGGCAAAGGTAACTCCTCAACGCTGTGTTTCTGTGACTGAAAAACAGCTAAGCTGGGCTCGGAAATTCATTAAGAATTTGGAAGCCAAGACCTTACCCTTGGCAAAACTCCAGAGGCAAAGTCACCAATCAAGATCCAAATAGAAAATCCTTAGGTCAAAGACGGCAGTGTCCAAAACAACACCAGGGAGACCACCACTGGATGGTCCTAAAACCAGAAGAAAGCAGTCAAAGAAAGAAAGTCAGACATAACTATTCGACTCCCCCTCCAATGTCCGTAAACAAGAAGCCGAAGACGGCCAGTACAACAGACAAAAAAAGTACTGTAGCGGAATTGATAAAAGAGAGCCTTCAGGTGGCCATTATCAATGAGGAGAGTCCAGAAAAAGGCTAAGCGAGGAAAACTCTACTCGATTGGAAATAATGCTACTCGAGTGCATGACTGACGAGATCCCTACGTCCATGGGTCCGGTGCCTGATTTAGGACCAATTTCGATGTTAAAGGGTTTCAAGATTCTCACTTGCGGTGATGAGTTTACCATGAACTTCTTCAAATCCAAGATATCCGAAATGGCGGATTTTATAGAAAAGCCAACATTGAAAATTGCTTCCAAAAAGTCCGTATAAACATACCGGGACCAGATTGAGAAAGCTTGAGCTTTCCCTACGAAAACTCAATCCGACCGCCGACTGGAAAGTTCTGGAAATGGAAGAGCCTACCGACAACAGCCTTGTCACTCGAAATGCATCGGTTCCCTTCAGAACACCCCACATTAATAAATTTTGCAAAAAAAAATTATTTGAAGTACATTGAATTATTATTTTGTTATAATTTAAATTTTTTATAAATTCACTGAAGTGATATTCTCCACTTTTACATATAAATATGGAAATGTTTATCAGTACTTATTCTTAAATGTAACTTTAGCTTTACACCAACATAAGTTCAAACTAATGTAAATTTTTTGAATAAAGATTTAAATGAAAAAAAATGAAAATTTGTTAATTGTTCTGTTGTGTCTCTTGTGGGTGTATCAGCCGACTGTGTAAAGGATTGCTGGTGTGTGATGTTTTTCGTTTCGTTCGGAAAAGCCTACGAGCACATGCCAATAGGTCATAGTCATGCTTAATCATGTGTCAATGGCTATGCTTCCAGAAAGGGGTAATAGACTCAATATTGGCCTAAACAACGTTAAGGTAAAGCCGGTAACGGCTGCCAACTTACAAAATAAAAATGATGACAAAAGAGAAAATGAAGGTGCTCCAAATAAAGCTGCAGCACAGTAAGTTGGCCTCTGCCTTGACCACTTTGATGTCAAAAAACGACATAGACTTATTTATTTATTTATTTATTTACCTACAACCCCCCGCGCACCGGCGGCCGTTGCAGAATTGGTTATCACAACAAAAAAAAGCGGCTGGGATCTTCTAATGGGCTGTAATGCCAATGCCCATCACCTACAGTGGGGTAGTACAAAAAAGAATATATTATACAAAGCAACCTTATAAATATAAATAAATGTAACGAATCAGCTTTTATAACAGGAGTAAAGAAAGAAGTGCTTGAAGTTACACTTTCCACCAACTCTGGTACCTTGGTAACCAGTAATTGGAAGGTCTCATATAACGTAATCTTCTCTGACCACAGGTTAGGTTGGGTTACAATGGCTGTCAGGAATACACCTGACACACTTAGACCATTATTAGGTCCATTGTGATACCATAGAAATTATGCGAGGGAGTACCTCACTTAACAAAACCATTTACTTACTTACTTAGGTGGGCATTACAGTTCGGGGTGAACCTGGGTCTCAACCAACATCCTCCTATAACGATTTCGATCTCGGGCGAGCTCTCTCCAGTTTCGCACTGCAAGTCGGTTGAGGTCTTCATCCACTTGATTGCGCCAACTAAGACGAGGTCTTCCCCTTCCGCGATTTCCCTGCAATGTGCTTTCGAACACCCGACGAGCCGGAGCGTTTGGGTCCATCCGCTCTACATGGCCCAACCATCGTAGCCTCGCGATGCGTACTCTTCTGGCTATGACCATGTCGCGGTACAGCTCATACAGCTCGTTGTTGTATCTTCTTCTCCACACATTGTTTTCGCATACGGGACCAAAGATCATTCGGAGAATTTTTCTTTCGAAACGACCAAGAGCTTCCTCATCCGCTTTCGATAAGGTCCATGCTTCCGCGCCGTACAGCAGGACTGGGATGATTAAGGTCTTATACAAGGTCACCTTGGTTTTTCTAGAGAGGGTTTTGTTTCTCAATTGCCTTCTTAACCCAAAGAAGCAACGGTTGGCAAGAGTTATTCTCCGTTTGATCTTCGCACTGATGTTGTTGTCCGTGTCTACAGCGGATCCTAGGTAGACGAAGTCCTGTACTACCTCGAAGTTATGTCTGTCTATTGTGACGTTTTGTCCAATTCGTCGATGTTCTGTGTCCTTGTTTGATGACAGCATATACTTCGTTTTGCCCTCATTAACCATCAAACCCATTTTTGCCGCTTCTGTTTCAATACTCGCAAAAGCAATGTCATAGGTGCTTTTTTCACATAGGTGTTCTTTTCCGACCTTGACGGAGCAGCGTGAATTCTCCAAAGTCATCCTGCATAGTCGTACGAGCTTTGCAGGGATGCCGAAACTAGACATGGCTCTGTACAGCTCGTCTCTGTAAATACTGTCATACGCGGCCTTGAAATCGATAAAGAGGTGGTGAATATCGATATTATGTTCTCGGGTTTTTTCCAAGATCTGCCGTAATGTGAAAATTTGGTCTATTGTGGACTTCTCTGGTCTAAAACCACATTGATAAGGACCTATCAAGTTGTTGACGTGGGGTTTCAGACGTTCACATATTACAGCAGACAAGATCTTATAAGCGACGTTAAGGAGGCTTATCCCTCTGTAATTGGCGCAATTGTGAGGGTCTCCCTTCTTTAGGATCGGGCATACGATACTGAGGTTCCATTCATCGGGCATGCTTTCTACCGACCAAATCATGCAGATCAGCTGGTGCATGCTCCTTTCCAACTGATCTCCAGCTGCCTTGAAAAGTTCGGCATCAAGGCCATCTGCCCCTGCAGTCTTATTTGATTTAAGTTTGCATATGGCAAGCTTAACCTCTTCTAGGTCGGGAGAACGGCATTCTTGATCATCGTCCAAGCTGAATGGGGCAATCTGCCTGACAGCGGAATTTGTGTCTTCATCGCCGTTAAGCAGTCTGCAGAAATGATCTTTCCAGATCCTCAGTAGCGACTGTGACTCTACAACTATGTTTCCCTGCTGGTCTTTACAGGCTTGAGTTCGGGGTTTGCCACCCTGGCAGGATCTTTTTACCTTTTGGTAAAACTTCCGAATCTCGTTCCTGTCATGGCACCTCTCTATTTCCTCAAACGAGCGCTTCTCATGCTGCTTCTTTTTCTTTTTGAGAAGTCGGTGTTCTTCCCTTCTTCTCTCCTTGTAAATCTCGTTATACTGATCGTAAGCAGCCCTTGTTCGTGTTTGCATAAGCATTTGTCGTGCTCTTTGTTTAGCTGCATTTGCCTGCCTGCATTCTTCATCGAACCATGGGTTTCGTTTTGGTGGCCGAGTGAAACCCAGAACCTCAGAGGCAGCGGTTCTGATGGCTTCTTGGCATTGCTGCCACTGGTCTTCAATGTTTAATGCTGGCGGCATGGGATTCAAGGATAATTGAAGGGACACTCGATTGGAAAAGGCATTGGCAATCTCTTGCGATTGTAGCTTTCCGACGTCATATCTCTTCACAGCGTTAGTTCGCGCTGGTCGTGAACAAGATATCCTCATTCGTACCTTGGCTACAACAAGGTAGTGGTCCGAGTCAAAGTTGGCCCCTCGGAAAGTTCGGACATCTAGCACACTGGAAGAGTGCCTTGCGTCGATCGCAACATGGTCAATTTGGTTGACGGTTAATTGATCTGGGGATCGCCATGTACCTTTATGAATTTTGAGATGCGGGAAGCGCGTACTACTTACAACAAGATTCAGCCCCGCAGCAAAATCGATTAGCCTCAGTCCGTTTTCGGAGGTTTTGTCGTGGAGGCTATGCTTACCGATTGCGTTTCCAAAGATGTCCTCCTTCCCTAGCTTTGCGTTAAAATCGCCAAGAACGATTTTCACGTCGTGTCTAGGGCACTGCTCATACGTTTCTTCGAGGAGCTCGTAGAAACAGTCTTTGGAATCGTCATCTTTCTCAGATTGTTGGCGAATTTAGCCCTGATGCGGATGGTCATTATACGCTCATTGACTGGATTTTGGCTAATCACCTTATCCCTGAGTCTTCCTCTAACGACAAATCCGCACCCAAATAAGCGTTGTTTCTTTTGTCTGTAGCAGTCGCCATAGTAGATGTCACAGTTTTTCATCTTCTTTATGCCCGGTCCACTCCATCGCACTTCTTGGATGGCGGTTATGTCTGCTTTGCAGTCCAGGGCGTCCGCTAATTCTCCAGCTGCACGTAATCTATTAAGAGATCTAACGTTCCACGTGCAGATCCGGAGGTCATTGTCCTTTTTTCGTTTGCTTGGGTCGTCAACTTTGAAGTCATTATCGTTATCCGAGGCTTTTGGTTGTTTCGGAACCATATTTTTTTTCCGTGGCTGGGTAGTTAACCCTACGCACAACCCCCAACCTGGAGGGCCAGGTCCTTTTGGATCCCTTCGGACACAAAGGGCTGGAATATCCAGTGTCAGTACCCTGCTGCAGGGGTGTGAGTGCTGCCGTTGGCTCACCAGGAGCTCATCCGCCACCACCTCTACTTCAATACCCTGTCCTAGTATTGAAAGACCCCGAATGACCTTTAAACCAAATATGTTGGAGTAGCTCCTTCAGGGGTTTCTGCTTTTATGGCTGCTGAAGTCCACCGTTGATTCTGTCCTTCGAATTCATCCGCTGGAACATTTACACGAAAGCTCTCGTAGACCACTGAGATTCGTGCAGTCAGTCATAGTTCGCAGAGCAATTATAGTGTTGACCGATCACAATTCTTTTGTTCCGAATTCCCTTGTCAACACTCGCACTTACTAGTTTAGCAGGTCAGCTCTGGACGGAGCATCCCAGGTCCCAGTGGATACCGCTTGGAGGTATAGTAAGCACAATTGACGTGTACTATAAGTTACAGCATCTGGGCGCCGCCAAGTTGGCACCAGTCAGAGCCTACCCGAATAATACAACGCCCATCCACCAATCATACAAACCATCCACCAGCAAAACCATTTGGAGCTTTTAATAAAGCGAAGGAGATGCAGGGGATCTGTGTTTGCCAGATCGCTTGAATCATCGAGAAAATACTTCCCCAGATGCCGCTTTCTTTTAAAAGAGAGTGCAGGACATGAGCAGAGGAGGTGTGGGATTGTCTCCTCCTCCTCCTCATCTAAGCAACTTCTGCAGAAGTCATTAGAGGGAACGCCAAGTCTTATGGCGTGTCTTCCTATCAAACAATGTCCGGTGATGACATTGATTACGGAGCTAACTTGCAATCTGGTAATGGATAACAAATGTCTTGTGCGTTTTGGATCTAGCACTGGCCATATCCGTTTTGTTGCCTGGTTCTCTGACCACAGAATGATGCCATTCGAAATAGAACATGAATCTGAAAATTGTATCCCTTATAGAAACCCTTGGAAAACTGACTGGGGAATCTATAATCAAAAACTGGCCCTAACTCTCAGCCAGATCAATAATAATCAGCCTTTGCTAGATAGCTCAGCCACGGAGAAGCACATTAATGAACTGACGTCGGCTATAATCAAAGTCTACGAAAGCTTATGCCCGCTAAGAAGGAACTCGAGAAGTTTTTCAATAGATCAAAATACAGCAACCTTCCGACTGATTGGGATCTATACAAGATCTGTAAAAACGATACAAAAATGTGCCGCCGAATGACGATGCCAGGCTAAGAAAAGTTATGTCCAAGGTCCAAAATACCCCTAGTTTTCTTATAAGACCTGACAACACATGGACTGACTCGTGCTCTGAAGCCCTAGAGTCACTAATAAATACCCACTCTAAAGGGTGTTCTCAAATGACATCTCCAGACACGGAAACGCTAGCGCTAACGTTAGCTCCAGCATAGGAAATCTATTAGTAGAATAAAGGAAGGTACTATGGGCCATTCTCAGCATTCAAATCTGCAGGCCCTGACGGCATTATTCCAATGATGCTCCAAAGCCCTAAAGACTTGATTGTGCCGATTCTAGTAGAAATATTCAGGGGTTGTCTAAACCTCACCTTTATTCATACTAGTTGGAAGGAAGTTAGTCATATTCATTCCCAAAGCTAGCAAGCCCTCGCACACTGAACCAAAAGACTACAGACGAATAAGCCTATCCTCCTTTCTACTCAAGACTCTAAAAAGACTTATAGAAACGCATATCCGAAAAAAACTGAATAATAATGAGATCTCTACAGCCCGACATGTATATATAAAGGGCAATTCAGTTGAGACTGATCTTCATGAAGTAGTCGGAAAAATTTAACAGTCAATCCAGTATAAACCGTACACGTTGGCTGCATTCCTCCATAAAGAGAGGGCCTTCAACAATTTTGAATACAGTGCCATTCGTCTGGCATTGAGCTCCACAAATGAGTTCATCGGACACCAAAGTCAACATATCTTCAATTGAAAAGGTGGTCAAAAAAGAAATAAAGGAGTTAAGACAGTGGTTTCAGTTGGAACTTCACAAATTAACATGCAAACTCAAAAAAATTTAAAGTGATTTTAATCATCGTCTCAACAATGTTGATGTGGAAATGACTAACCTCAAAATCAGATTAAATAAACTTGAGGCGAAAACAATAGATTCTGCCAATATCAGCCTTCCAAACCATGCTCATCTAATACAGCGCATTGACGAACTATAACGCGAGAAATTTTCAACCTGTGCACTCATACGAGGAATTCCAAAACTGTGTGAATCTGTAGAATGTACACCGACACCTGTACTGCAAAATATCTATCGTGTTAAACCAAAAAGCAATATTGGTAATATTAACACATCGATATTTGATTAAATGACGTAAAGCTTGATTCTGACAGACCAATTTATGTTAACGAAAGCTTAACAACACCAAACTATCTGATTGTGCGTAAAGCTCTCTTAATGAAACGTCGGAAAGCTCTAACAAGTGTTTATACCAGAGACGGAAGAGTCTATTATATACGGCGCACTGGTAACGATAGAATATTTTTAATCCCATCAATCGAAAGCTTTGACAAAATAAATGCCAACGAAACTACATGATGAAGTCAACCTGTAAGCAGCGATCTCCATTATTATCAAATCTGTTATTTTTATTATAGAGGGATAAGCCTCCTTAACGTAGCTTATAAGATCTTGTCTGCTGTAATATGTGAACGTCTGAAACCCCACGTCAACAACTTGATAGGTCCTTATCAATGTGGTTTTACACCAGAGAAGTCCACAATAGACCAAATTTTCAAATTACGGTAGATCTTGGAAAAAACCCGAGAACGTAATATCGATATTCACCATATTTTTATCGATTTCAAGGCCGCGTATGACAGCATTTACATAGACGAGCTGTACAGAGCCATGTCTAGTTTCGGCATCCCTGCAAAGCTCGTACGACTATGCAGGATGACTTTAGAGAATTCAGGCTGCTCCGTCAAGGTCGGAAAAGAACTCACCGAGACCTTTGATGTCGAAAAAGGCTTTAGGCAAGGCGACAAGCTGTCGTGCGATTTCTTCAACATCATACTTGAACAGATTGTAAGAAACTCAAACGTCAACACCAGAGGAACAATCTTTCAAAACGTTTGTTTTGTAAATTATTCCTTATTGACCGCAAGAAATCGAATGAAAATAAACAACAAAAGTCTCGGTTAAAAAAACTCAAATTAATTTATTTTTAAATACATATCGAATGCATTTCGGACAAAATTACTGTCTGCCCATCATCAGCGAGCGCAAAATATACACTAAGCAACAAGAGAAACAAAGTAAACTAACATTTTAGTCATTGTCTAGTTAGAACACAGCTTAATACAAATACTTAGTTAACAATACAAAAGTGTGAGCAAATTACAGATAATTAACATTGCAATAGTGTGAGCATCATACAAATAGTTGACATTATGATAAAATGAGAGAAATACAAAAGGTTAACATTACAATATTGAGTTGTATTTGTAAATGAGAGGCAACAAAAAGTTTTTTAATGTAAACAAACAATGGAAATCTATGTATTATCTTTTAATATATCAAACAGAGTAGATTCAATCGGTCCAGGCTCTAAATTCATTAAATTTGAATGTAAACTAATAAATATCGATTCATATGCGTCTAATTTGGATGAATTGGTGACCGTTTTTAGCAATTTTACATTTTGATCAAAAGTCCCAATGCTATGGCGTTGAGTATTGTTTACATCTAAACAGTGAGCGGGTATTGCTTTCGCTATTTCTCAGTATCTCCAGTTAATTATTCAAATCATCTACCAATCGTTGTAACTTGTGAGTTTGATAGCCAAGATAAATCAGTTCGATCCCAAACAGAAAATGGAACCAACAGACTTCGCTAGATAGAGAAAAAATCGAATTTATACAAAAGAAATCTTACCCAGCAGTCAGTAAATCTGCCACATCACATTATGAACTCGGTTGATGAAGCAACTAATCTAGTTTTTCAAATAATAAGACAGTCAGCACCATTTGCATCAAATAATACTAGAAGGACTTTCAAATCAGATTGGTATGACGAAGAGTGTAGGAAGAGTAGAGAGAGATCGTTCAAGTTCTTAAAACTTTTTAGAAGCTCCAATAATGTAGCTATGAAAGCGCTTTATATACAATTCAACAATGCTTTTAAGGATTTATGCAAACGAAAAAAAGAACTTTTTTTTTAGAAAATCTGCTTTGAATCTTATTAAAAGCCGTGATTCAAAATCTTTCTGGAAAAATGTGCGTATTTTAGGTGGGCGCAATAATTCAGTTTCGTCTCCTCTAGAGCTTGATGTTCTGGCATCACACTTCGAAAAACTTTTGTTACCAGATCCAAACCAATTGTCTATAAATTTTGCACTTCCTTATATATATATTGAAGAATTGGACTCTCCTTTTTCAATGTTAGAGCTGCTCGCAGCTCTAAAAAAAATGAAAAATAATAAGGCAGCAGGCTCAGATGGCATCTCAGCTGAATTCTTCAAAAATGCCAGCTTTCTTTTTTTAGAACACGTTTTGGTGCTTTTCATCAAAATGTTTCACGAGGAAAATTTTCCGAAGTGCTTTCGTACTTCGTCGATCTCAGCAATTTTTAAAAAGGGTGATCCTAACTTACCCGAAAACTATAGAGGTATTTCTGTACTTAGCTCCTTTCGAAAATTATTCACGCAAAGTCTCTATTTCCGACTGGTTTCATGGGTTGAGCGAAATAAGAAAATAAGCTGCTTTCAGGCTGGCTTCCGGGCTAACCTTTCGACAGCTGACCAAATCTTTGCCCTCACAAGTATTGCTAGGCGTTATTTGGATAAAAAAGTTAACCTTTATGCATTCTTCGTGGATTTCAAATCCGCTTTTGATACCATTAACAGAAGATCGCTTTTGTTTAAACTGGCAGCTATCGGTCTATCAACCAAATTCATAAAAATATACGAGCAGCTTCTCTCAAATATGACTGCTGTTGTTTCAAATGGCAGTAGCAGATCTAAAGAATTTCGCTCTGATACGGGTGTTCCCCAGGGATGTATTTTGAGTCCTTTAATCTTTTCACTTTTTATAAATGATGTTGAAGATCATTTACCAGGGGGTGTTACTTTGATTGGTGATTTATCTGTCAAAGTCTTGTTGTACGCTGATGACGTTGTAGTTTTGACGGATAATCCAGTGACACTGCAGCTTCAGATAAACAAGTTAAAACAATTCTGTGATCTGTGGGATCTTAAAATCAACACAGCAAAATCAAAAATTTTGGTCTTCAGAACCCAAAGTCGCAGCACAGCTAATGACCGCACTTGGACACTTGATGGTTCCAATCTTGAGATAGTGAAAGAATTCAAATACTTAGGATTCAAAATAACTCATAATCTGAATCTTAAAGTTCACATAAGAGAAAAGTTAGCGAGCGCAAAAGCTGCAATCAATTGCATGTGGTCAAATTTTTTTAAGAATTAATATATAGATCCAGCGTCTAAGTTTAAAGTTTTCGATGCAACAATCAAAACCTGTTTTTGTTACGCGAATGATGTCTATGGATACAAGGAAATAGATGAAATCGAAAGTATACAAAGATATTTTTTCAAACGCATTTTTCGCTTACCGGCAAACACGCCTAACTATGCCATACATTACCTACAATATTTGTAAAAAATTTAAAAGCTAATGCAGACTACATTCTTAAAGTCATGCAAAGATCTGACGACAATTTGCAGAAAAGAATTATGTTAGTGTCTTTGAGGTGTCGGTATACGCCTTTTAAAGACTGGTATGAACTAGCGTCGGCAAACGACTTTTCTCTTAACCTCTCCGTGGATAACTTAAATTCATGGAGGTCTGTTTTTCATGACTGCATTTCTTGCATTGATGAAAATGTGTACCGGTCATTTTTTGATCGGGCTGGAGAGTCTGTTTCACGATCAATATACAAAAGATTGAATCACAGTCTAGGAGAATCCAACTATTTTCGGAATGAATTTTCTGTAACGGAGATGAGTCTTATATTTAAGGCCCGTACGGAAATGTTACAGTTAAAATACAGGCCACATAGATCTGATCTTAACCCGAACTGTACACTATGTAACCTAAACGAACCAGAAAACATTTTCCACCTCCTGGCCGTATGTCCATTGCTGCAAGAAATCCGACGTCTACATTTCAATAAAAGTTCACTATCGTTGGAGGAATGCTTAAGCATTCTTAATGGAGAGAGTGGTTGGAAATTACTTATACGGTATTGCTCACATGCGGTTTCATATAGAAATTTGTACGAGGACTTTTAGGATAACTTTCATACCAAATCATTTGAAATTTTGTTCTAGGTAAATTATAAGGTTAATTTTTTGTTCCTTTTTTGACGCTTTTTAACTGATGTTGCAATCCTTTGTAACATATTCCCAATTTTGTTTTAGCTAAACTAAGTTTTTCAACACTTAAACCTTTTTTTTTTTTTTTAATCCTATTTAATTTTTTTATTTAATCATTGAAAACATAAATTGTAAATTATATCTTTGAACTATTTGTAATTTTAATTCGAAGAGTCATATTTTATTTGGTTTTTTGTTTTATATATTTATACTTATAGCTTATCAATTTTTGCTAATTAATCTTAATATCCCAAATGCATATATTTTCTCTTGAAATATTAAGAGTATTAAACTTTCCGGCAGACGGCTTAAAGACATGCTTGTAAATCTTTGTAATTTCAAAATTATATTTGTATAATTGTACTTATTATGAAAAAAATAAAGATTCTTTAATAATAATAATAATAATATTGCTTTCGCTATTTCTCTCTTATGGGCAGATCGAAGATGCTCATTGTAACGTGTTGTTATTGTTCTCCTTGTCTGGCCAATGTAGTAGTAGTAGTAGTGATTTTATTTTTCAATAATTTGAGGTTTTAACATATTTCACAATAGAGCATTGGCTTTTTGCCGTCAGCCGAAAAAAGAGTTATTATAATTTATTTCAATTTTTTTTGTTTTTTAGTTAAGCATATTAGCATTTTTGTTGGTTTCTTCAAAAAGCTTCATTTATAATTTGGTGGCGGTATTTGAGCGCTTTCTTGGTATAGATGTACAGGTGGTTCCAGTTGTCTCCATTAAGGATATGCAGAAGTTCCTCTTGCTGAAGGGTAAATTTTCCCCATACTGATATTCGGATTGCTTTAAAGATTGGGCATATTGCCATCAAGTGGTACACATCTTCTCTTTCTCTTCTATTGCACAGTGTACATAATGAATTGGTGTTAGACGAGTATGGCCTGTAGTTAAGCGGTAGGAGTTCACATCTCGTTTTAAATATTGTTGAGATCATGTCCAGGCTATGATCGTCGTGGAAATAGTTGTTTATTCCCAAGTCATGATTGAGCTCCTTGTAAGTAACCCGCGTTTGGCTGTCCTGAATCTGTCTGGCCAATGTATGTCTTCTCACAGTTCGAGCATTTGATTTCGTAAACGCCACTACGTTAGCTCATCCTGACCGAGTCTTTCGTCGAGCCGAGAAGTGTGCGTAGCTTGTTGTTATTGGTATATGCAATCTGCATATTGGCTTTCTCAAACGAATGTTTCAAATGGTTTGTAATACTCGGTGCGAATGTCATGGCGATGTGATGTTTATTAGTTGACTGTGTCGTTCGATTTTGTCTGTATAAGGTTGTGAAACGCTCATTTTTAATTCTTCCTGAGATTTTCCGTACTAATTTATCAATAATCAGTCTTTTGTATCTATTAATATCTGCCAAATGTAATATTTGTTCATATTCTTTTTTGTAATTTTTGACGGAGAGAGGAATCCTACACATGCGTTCAACCATTGATGAGAATGCGGATAATTTTACATGTTGTGAACAGAAAGAATCATTTGTGATGTAGCGATCGGTTGTCGTTGACTTTCTGTATATGGCAAATTGCACTTTTCGACCAATTCGTGTGATTTTTAAATCCGCGAGCGAGTGATGGGTGTCGTGTTCACTCTCATAAGTAAATTTGATTCTATCGTATCTGCTATTTAGCATGTTCAAAACATGATCTAAATTCCCTCTTTTTATGACAGCAAAAGTGTCGTCTACATACCTCCACCAGATGCGTGGTAGGATTCCTTCTTTTTTCAAGTCGGATTCAAATTTTCACATGAACGCTTCTGACAAAAAAAGGTGATAGGCTGTTATCCATACTGCAACCGAAGTCACTTCGATAAAATGATTTTCTAAATTGAAAACAGTTGTGTTTCATGCATGTTGTTACTGCGTAGATGTATGTGTTTATTTGTTCTTCAACCAACTCAAATTTTTCCAAATGTTCACGAATGGCTACAACAGCTATGTCTATCGGTACGCTGGGAAATAAAGCTGTGACGTCGAAGGAAACGATGATCTCGTCTTCTTCTATTTCAATATCTTTAATTTTATCTACGAAATCAACTGAATTCTTCACAGAGAAACCATCGAAGGGCCCAAGTTGTTTGAATTGCGATACAAGCCATTTAGAAATTTTGGTAAAAGGTGAATTTATGGAAGACACAATTTTTCGCATGCTTTCTCCTGGTTTGTGTACTTTTGGCAGTCCATACATGAGAGGTACTTGCGGATTTGAGACAATTAATCTGTATTAGTTGACCTTGAAGACTCTCACTAATTCTTTTATTACTGCACTGGCGTCTTTATTCATAGCAGTCAGAGGGCCTCTGCATACATTGAATTTGTCGTCGGCAAGCAATAGAAAGAAACATACGTCGGTCATATTCTTCTTTTTTCATAATTATGACTTGGTTACCTTTATCGGCTTTCATGTAGTAAACGTTGCGTTGTTTGAGACTTCGAAGAGCAACATTCGATTTACTTTTATTTCGATTGAGTGAAAAATTGTTATTTTCAGTGGTAATTAGTGGTTGTTCCTGTTCTCTGATCTTTTTCTTAACATCGAATGGTTTGTATTGGATGGCTGATTCGATATTCGCGATAATATCAACGGTTGGACATCTACTCGGTGGTATGGTAAAATTTAAACCGCGATTTAACAAATCCAATTCATTTGTACTTAAAATCTCCGATGAAAGGTTGACGACTAAATTATCTACGGTTTTTCGTTTTTGCATCAGCATTTGCCGTGCTTTTTGTTTGGCTGCATTTGCCTGCCTGCATTCTTCATCGAACCATGGGTTTCGATTTGGTGGCCGATTGAAACCCAGAACCTCAGAGGCAGCGGTTCTGATGGCTTTTTGGCATTGCTGCCACTGGTCTTCAATGCTTAATGCTGACGGCATGAGATTCAAGGATTATTGAAGGGTCACTCGATTGGAAAAGGCATTGGCAATCTCTTGCAATTGTAGCTTTCCGACGTCATATCTCTTCACAGCGTTAGTTCGTGTAGGTCGTGAACTAGATATCCTCATTCGTACCTTGGCTACAACAAGGTAGTGGTCCGAGTCAAAGTTGGCTCCTCGGAAAGTTCTGACATCTAACACACTGGAAGAGTGCCTTGCATCGATCGCAACATGGTCAGTTTGGTTGACGGTTGATTGATCTAGGGATCGCCATGTACCTTTATATAGATAGCAGTGGCGAAGCGTCCATATAAGTCGATTATTTCCGACTTACCTTTTGAAATTCACATCCGAAACATCTTAGACTTCTGGCAACATGAATCAAACTTAATCATACACATGAACTCGCTGCCAACATTTTTTTAACAACTACCACTCTGCTTTCCGTTTTATTCTACACACATGTTGGCTCTTCAATTCACTCCATAAACAAACACAAAACTTTAGCAACATACAAAGTAACCCCAAATATTACGTCTTATAAAACTTGTTGCTGGATAGAACAAATTTGTGTTCTCTCCTCTTTTTTCTTTTACCAAAAAATATGACGGTAGAACATCGTCTTATTTTCTTCCATATGGAAGAAAATAACCCGGTGTTCTAGCGTCATATTTTTTGGTAAATCTGTTGTTTGTTATCTCTTTGTGCTCTGAGCACGTGAATATAGCGCCGGCGCAGTAGCCCTCTTCTCATTTGCAGCATTGCTACTGCACACTTCGGTGTTTGCATGACATTGGTTTTATAAAAGAAAAAAACGCTTTCCTTCGTATTTCTTCCCATGGACACATGCTTATAAACAAAAATGTATATCGCAGATTGGTTGAGGTAGGTCTCTGCTTGAAGAACAAGAAAATAACACGCTGGTCTCCGACTTATTTCATGAATTTGTATGTGTTTCTGCACTAGACTCATGTGTCCAAGCTCAAAGGTTGCCACTTTGATAACAAATATGCGAGGATATTAGATCTCATAGCATAAAGCATATTTTTGGGAGAAAATGCAAACTATAATTGGAATTTTTCTAAAGTGGCACAACTGGCCTAAATGAATTTAGTTCCCAATGAGCCGTATTTTATTTGAAAAATAAAGTTTACCAGCAGAACGCAGTGCAATACTTATTTAAATTGATTTAGTGCTTTTCGTGTTTTTTTTAAATATTACAAATTTAGGCTTTAAAAATTGAAAAGTGCAAAAAGTCTGAAAAGTTTTCCGATAGTAAGTTTCAGTGGTTTGATTATGGCCTTAATATCTGTTAACTGTTGCTTAACTGATTTTCACTCAAAGGAAACAAATAGTTTTAACTAGCTTAGTTTTATGAAAAAAATAGTTATGATGCTCTACCTAATAGCAAAGTTGGTTTAAAATACCTGACTTTTTGGCTTGATGGGAAGACAAACATTGCACAAAAAAAATTTTAAGTAAACTTTTTTTTGTTGGTGACTAAGTTTCCTTCGAGTTACCTTTTGGAATTATTCACCCCTCGCTACTGATAGATAGATAATAGATAGATAATGCGATTTATTTATTGTATCTATTATTACAAAATATTTCAAAAAGACAAAACAATCGTTAAAGTTTGGCTATGCGCCGCGCCGTCCGCCCGATTAACATCATTTAGATATGTATATAAATATTGTGATATGTACATTATAAAAATCTACTTGGAAGTTTTTATTCATTTGTTTTCTTTTTTCTTTTTTTGTATTTGTAGTTAATTCAATTTTATAATTAAAAGGCTTCATTAATTATTTGGTTTCTGTATAACATTGCAATTTTATAGAATTTGTACAATTGGTTGTTATTTCTTTCGCAGTTTAGAATGGCTGAGACTTCTTGTTCTGGTAGTAGTTGGTGTTAAAGATATCTCGTCTGATTTCACACAGAATAGGACATTTTCCTAAGAAGTGCAAAACATCCTCACGTTCGTTCAGATCACAAGGACTGCAATAAATTGGTTAATCCTCCCTATGAGGTCTGAAGTGAAGACGAATCAGCTCACCTCTCATTTTAAAGATGGTTGAAATTAAATTGAGATCGTTTTCGGGGCGGAAATAGTTTGCATCACAAAGATTTATGGTTGAGCCGGCTGTAGATTTGTCTAAAGATAGAAGATGAAGCTTCGTTTATGAACTCAGACCTCAGCTGGAAATCATTTCAAGAAGCTGTTTTCTATTTTGATTTTCGTTTCCATCAAATAATCTAAAACCTAAGTGGCATCTGTTTGCAAGCTCCTCCCACTTCTTATACCAATGATTTCGTTTTCGAATTGTTTGAAGTGCCAACATTTTTGGATACCTTTCCTCTGGCATATTCAGAACCCTTACGATGTATTCGGCATGCAAAGTCAATGTTTTTATGAAAAGTGGTGGCAATCCTTAGATTTTAGATGCAATCCTTAGTTATTCTTTAGTTATTCTTTTTAAACCTTCTTTTTCACATAAATATTTGCTCTCATTTATATCTATATTTATATTCAAATTAGTAATTAAATTGTCATTAATTGATTATGATCACATTTACGTCTTTATAGATGCTCTGATGTAATCTTTGTAAATGTTATTTAGTTCTTTAATAAATATCAAAATTAAATATCAAAATATCAAATATCCTGTTTCAATTGGAATCATGTAGTTCGGTGTTGTTTTTGGAAGTCGGAAACATCTTTTAATAAAATACCGCAATAGGTTTTCAACTGCTTCGTATTTTACGAAACCCCAAGCTTGATCTGCATACAACATTATAGATTCTGCTACTGAGACAAAAACCTTGTATTTCACGGTGTGACTAATAGCTTTGTTCGAAAAACATTTATTCCAAGTGGCATTCATTGCACTCTTGGCTTTCATCAGCTTATCCTTTAGATGAGTGTCCATGTTGAGATTAATGGTAATAATCACTCCCAGTTATTTGTAGGACTTCAAGATTTCAATCTCTTCTCATCCCTCGCGTTTCGTCCTGAACCTTTTCTAAAGATCATCACCTTAGATTTTTACAGATTTACTCTTAATTTCCACAATTTGCAGTACGTTTCAAGTCTGTTGATCATTAGTTGGAGCGATTTGGGTGTATACGCAAATAACGCCACGTCGTCTGCAAACAATAGAGCTTTGATGACTATTTTCGATACCTCTATTCCGCAGGGAAGAAATTCGATAAGGTCGTTAACAGCCTTGGTCGTTAGCAGCCTTGTTTTACACCCATTTTACATTCAAACCAGTCTGAAATTTCTGCCCATTCCACACAGCAGACATATTCCTGCTATAGATATTTTCAAGGACCTTACCGAATTTGGCTGACATTCCGAATCTGTATAGTTTGAAAAACAGGGCTTCACGATCAAGTGTGTCAAACGAAGCTTTGAAAAAATTTACCTTTATGAATTTTGAGATGCGGGACTCGTGTACTACTTACAACAAGATTTAGCCCCGCAGCAAAATCGATTAGCCTCAGTCCGTTTTCGGAGGTTTTGTCGTGGAGGCTATGCTTACCGATTGTGTTTCCAAAGATGTCCTCCTTCCCTAGCTTTGCTTTAAAATCGCCAAGAACGATTTTCACGTCGTTTCTAGGGCACTGCTCATACGTTTCTTCGAGGAGCTCGTAGAAACAGTCTTTGGAGTCGTCATCTTTCTCTTCTGTGGGGGCGTGGGCGCATATAAGGCTAATGTTGGCGAATTTAGCCCGGCGGATGGTCATTATACGCTCATTGACTGGATTTTGGCTGATCACCTTATCCCTGAGTCTTCCTCTAACGACAAATCCGTACCCAAATAAGCGCTGTTTCTGTTGTCTGTAGCAGTCGCCATAGTAGATGTCACAGTTTTTTCATCTTCTTTATGCCCGGTCCACTCCATCGCACTTCTTGGATGGCGGTTATGTCTGCTTTGCAGCAGTCCAGGGCGTCCGCTAATTCTCCAGCTGCACGTAATCTATTAAGAGATCTAATGTTCCACGTGCAGATCCGGAGGTCATTGTCCTTTTTTCGTTTGCTTGGGTCGTCAACTTTGAAATCATTATCGTTATCCGAGGCTATTAGTTGTTTCGGAACCAGATGTTTTTTACGTGGTTGTGTAGTTAATCCTACGTTGACGTAGTTTCGAACATTCTTAAAATTTAGTCGAAGGCTAGTGGTTTCGATGAAATACATCCTATGTTAATAAAAATAATTTTGCCACACATACTACCCTGTATTACACACATTTTCAACACCATTATAATGACGTCAACCTTTCCTTATAAATGGAAAGGTGCTAAGGTAATTCCTATTCCTAAAATCAAAACACTCGATCTCCCCCTGAGTATAGGCCTATTTCCATACTACCATTTTTATCTAAAGTTTTTGAAAAAATACTACATAGACAAATCTTATCCTTCCTAAAATAAAACAATCTTCTTTGCATTAACCAATCTGGCAATAGAAACAACCACAGTTGCGTGTCGGCTTTACTCAAAGTTACTGATGATCTGCGGTGCGCTATTGATGAGGACTTTGTGTCCTTCTTGGGATTACTTGACTTCTCGAAAGCCTTTGATACGGTGAACCACAAAATACTAATATCTAAATTAATACAATTTTTTAGTCTTTCACCTTCGGCAGCTAAGCTCATATTTTCAAACCTCTCTGAAAGGCTGTAGTTGTGGGCAATCGAGTTCCAAGTTTTGTAAACCTTTTCACAGGTTTCCCCCAAGGATCGATTATTGGCCCATTACTATTTTCGATGTACAGTGGGTGGCCAAATTATTAAGGACAGTGTTCATTTTAATGTAACTTATAGTTAATTTAATTTAATTTATAGTATAGGTTAATGAGTGGTTTTATGCATGACTCTGCACCATGCCACAAAGCCAGAAGTGTTACTGCATTCTTGGCTGAAAAAAATGTCACTGTTTTGCCTTGACCAGGGAATTCACCAGACATGAACCACATCGAAAACATGTGGGAACTCACCAAACGTGCGATGGTAAAAGAACTGATTACCACCAAGCGCCAGTTGATTGAAACTCTCATCAGAGAATGGAATCACAAATCCACACTCCAAAAAAATGCAAATATATGTATTGAGAGCACAGAAGCTCTAATTGCAGCAAAGGGAGGAATAACTGCATATTGAATTTTAAAAATAATTTTTACCAATAATATTTATGTTACTCATAAGAAAAATATAAAATTGTTTTGTAATTTTTTTTGTAGCTTTTATGAATCGAATAGAATACAGGTAAAAATAAAAAGAGACTTACCAACCGATAATTTATAAAAAAAAAAAATCCAATTATGTAGACAAGAAAATTTTAAAATCTCTGTATAACTCTACTAACTCTGTACTTACCCTAATAATTTGGCAACCCACTGTACATTAATGATTTGCCCTCACAAGTCGAGCACAGTTCTATTGACTTATATGCTGATGATGCACAGATTCGATTAAGTTGCAAGTTAGGATTAAATTAATGAATTCTATCGTATTTGCTGCTTTCTCATAATTTATATAAATTTTTTTCAATTAAGCGCTGGTACAATAAATTTACAATAACCAAACTGTTTTCCATTTAAAATTTGACAATACATATGCTTTCGAATGTGTGATGAATTCAGCTTAGATCTTCTAAACAAATAGGAGTAAATCTTTCGTAAGAGATTAAATTCAAATTTTCTGTAAAGTTTAAACTCTAATGGAAATGTTTTAAAAAAATCGCCTTTATTATCATTTAAAAAACGATTCCAAAGGTGTTAGAATATAAAATCAGTAAAATTATAGCAGTCATTGAAATTCGTACATATTACATAAATCTCTATTTAATTTCAGTTGTCCTGATTGGAGATTCTGGCGTTGGAAAGAGTAATTTACTCTCAAGGTTTACGAGAAATGAATTCAATTTAGAATCCAAGTCAACAATTGGAGTTGAATTTGCAACAAGAAGCATTGAGGTAGTATTACTGTTTGTTACAAGTTACATATAAGCATTCGCACATTAAATGAACCTAACATTGAGCTTAACAGACATAAGCAAATTAAATAATGGCAAATCACTTAAACCCACAGCAAATACATGTAAAATCTAAAGGATGAGGTTTTACGAAATTTGTTATTTCGTGATAAGTTATAAATTACAATTTGAAAGAACTTAATGGTCTGTTGCTAAAAAATAAATTACAGTACATACAATATTTTTTTTATTACAAAAAAGGTTCTATTGAAAGTACTTTAATCTTTTCATTTCGTTAAAGGAGTCCTTTTCGTTTCAAATAATTTAACAGTTTTTTTTTTAATTTGTGCACTTATTATTTCTCAAGGTATGTATTAGATGTATTCAATGGGATTTTTTCAGATAGAGGTAGTGGGAAACATAGGAAGAGGGCGGCTCATATTTCAATCAGACAAAGCTCAGCCAATTTGTCTTTTTGTAATATCAACTTCCTTCATTGCATTTTTCTCGAAAACATTTTTTTTAGCACAAAAGTAGATAATTTTTTTACTTTTTTTATTTTTTCTAATCCACAATCAAAATTGGATTGCGTTATATAGTTTTCACCAATATGGGGCCTGTAACACAAAGCTACAAGTTTACAAGTCAAGAGCCACTTGAAAGACTTTGTTAATATGACGTGTAGATTATTTCTGTAATACAAAGTAAAACTTGTTCTTCTTCTTCTTCTTCTTCATTTCCGGCGTTACGAGTAGTGATCTTGAAGCGATCACAACTCTCCCACTTTTCTGCTTCACACTAGTGATCCGCCTGTGGGGTACGCCGCGTTGACCTCAGAAAGCGTCGGCAAGCCTCCCGGTTTTGGATTGTTCCATGTCTGAGGCCAACCAAATGCTGCTGTTTTTGCATTTGCTTGTACCAGGAGTGTTTTGGCCTGCCTTTTCTTTTTCGTCGCGAAAAAAGTAAAACTTGTTGTAGAAAACAAAAATTTCCCTAAGCTTGTTGGCACTCTGCTTACAAGTGCTCATTCAAAGAGTGATAAGCCATGCGAAAGCATCAATTTAAAATTATAAAAACATTCTGTTCGGAATTATGTAATAACAAAAGAAAAAAATGGGCACGACTGGGTCGCACGAACTTGCGATTGTGTTCTAAGTACAATGCCAAAATATTAAAGCTGAGTAAACGGTTTTAGTATTCCCTCTAAATATATTTGGTGGGCTCAGGGTTGGCAACTACACTCTACTTATGAAAACTGAATTAAATCACGCAAAATATTGAAAAAAATTAAAATTTAATATTCCAAAGGTTTCAAGCGAAAATCTAAAAACGCCATTCTTTTGCAGTTACTAATACTTATAAACGTTGAAAATTTAACAAAAATCTTTAGAGCAGTTTTTTTTAAAAATTGTGATCTTATTTTTCATTTTAAGAAAAAAAAGTTTTTTAAAAGTTAGGTATGCAAATTTTAAGATCTTTCCAGAAGGTGTTTTGAGAAAAAAATTAAAATAAATCAGAAATACCGTTCTGAAAATATTCCAAAAAATCAAATTTAAAAAAAAAAAACTAGTAAAAATTAAAAAAATTAAAATTTTTAAAATATAAATATCGAATCTTTCTGTTATGAGTCAGGGATACCACGGAGGACTTACTTTGATGCTGAAGAAGAGCGTAGAACTTACGACTTCTTAAATATAAAAATTCATCAAAATCGTGTCAGCCACTAACGAGGAAGTCGGTTTTGAAAAAAAAAACTGTTATATGGGGTTACCGTTTCTAGACTTTTTCAAAAAAAGTTTTTTACATCACAAGAAAGACAATTAAAAATAATCCTTCATAAAATTTTATAGAAATAGTTAGGGCCGTTTTCAAGAAAAATAAGTATTATCATATAGGTTGTATGGCAGGTACCGTTATTTCAAGACCTAGAGACCCAATTCCAAAACCCAAACAGACTGGAAAAACTACCTGGAAATTTTGAAGAAAATCGGTTAAGCGGTTCAGGCTGTAGATCCATATACGGACAGACAGACAGAATTGTAGGACCCACTTTTTTTATATTCTCTATCATCGTTATGTCATGTTTAGTTGTTATCTAAAAATTTTTTTTCTGCACGATTGCAAAACTTGCCTTATAGTACCTACACCTACATACATATAATCGCAAGTAAAAAATGTGAAAAATGGAAGGACGTTTTTACTTTGGGCCAGAGTTTGAATTTAATTCGGTAAAGGTGTAGATAATGACCCCACCCCCGTTGGGGGTGGTGTAAAGTCGGTGGTGGTAGAGGGTGCTCCCGCAACAACCTCCAAGTGCAAACAGGTGGCGGTCACGCCCCCAAAAGAAGTTACACCCCCCCCCCATTTCATGAAATTTGATGTATTTGATGAATTTTATAAAATTTACAGAAGTTCCTTCGGCCACAGTGTGTCATTTCGCTGATTTAGCGGGATTAAATTAATAGCACTGAGAGCTGTACGTATTTTTTCTTGTTTTTTGGGTTATCTTATTAGAATTTTCCAAAGAATACAAAAAAGTATGTTATTTGGACATATCATTAAAAGTTTCGACGCAAAACAACAGAAATAACCAACAGCAAATTTTTTTTTTAATTATTTGGGATATCTAATAATTGCAGTACCTCATTTTCAATCACTTTTGTTTTTCTTTTCGGTATGCATCTTAAACTTGCCAAGTATGGATCCGACGATATTAACAACCTATTCAAAAGGTCCGTGTCCGTGTCAAGTCGCGAAGTTTTCCTTGTAAAACAGTTCTCGAGCGCATCCGAGCTTTTCTCTGACTTTAGAAATCCAAACTTCGTAAAGTTCTTTTTTCATAACAGTCTATTGATTATGTCATTTCTTAAGGAACTCGAAAAATGTTTTGAGACTGTAAAAAAGTGCGGATACAGCATTTTGAAATACAGTATTCTGAGATACAGTATTATGACGAGTATTTTGACCCTAACCCGGAAAAAGTTCACGCATTGCGTGTTGGTGGTATTTGTGCCAGCGAAAAATTTGTACTTTTTGATAATTTGCAAAAATATTGGAAACTACAGTTGCTTAGGTCTAGTTCAACTTTGCTACATATAAAGAAACTGCAGTCAGTATAAAGAGGATGAAAAACAACGATAAATGTTTATGTTCAAGTGACAATATTTCGGTGAATTTTAAACATAGAAAGTTTTCTGATATAGCATTTTAAAGAAAATTTAATTTTCTTTCTTTTTTATGGAGCATTGCCTATACCTATATGCAACCAGAAAGAAATGACATTAAAAAAAAAACTGAAAAAACTCAAAAATTGGAAAAAATGGTCTTTTTTTTTGTCGGGAATTTTATTATTTTGGATGAAAAATGTTTTTTTATAATTTTTAAAAAAATACATTTCGATAGGAAAATTTGATTTCTACAAAAAACGTCTTTGGAATTGCATCAAAATTTTGCTTCGTTCTCAAGATATATTGAAAAAACAAATGAAGATGGTTTAGAACCCATATCTTCGAATCGCACCCTCTAATTTAATAGCGCTTACGGTTTTTTTTCTCTAAGATTAACCAATTAATCGATTCATTCAATAAAAGTCCATTCAATGTCAAGATCCTTTATATGCCCTCTCTTACGACATAATCAATAGACTATAAGTTTGGTTATCATCCTAAAAAGTGAAAAATTTAGTATGGGTGTCGCACCTGTGCGCAACCATACTAAGTTTTAATCGTAATTTAGTAATCGTACCCAAAAGTGCCATCACTTTTGGGTACGATTACTATCGGACTAGCCCATTTGCTAAATTCTACGGGCACTAATATCTCTTCTCTAACTAACCATACTAAGTTTTAATCGTAATTTAGTAATCGTACCCAAAAGTGCCATCACTTTTGGGTACGATTACTATCGGACTAGCCCATTTGCTAAATTCTACGGGCACTAATATCTCTTCTCTAACTAACCTCTCTAATTCTGCTTCTACCTTATCACGTAACTTATACGGAACCCTGTATGGTGCGTGAAAAATAGGTGTCTGGTTAGGTTTGAGAACAATATCAGCCTCATAGCCCACAATCGGATGGTTTAACTCCTGAACAGTGAGTGTGTTAAAAGATCTGCTTGCGTACTCACTTTCGCCTCCATCGAAATCTCCACACCATTAACCACCACTTGTATTTGTTGCGATGGATTTTCATTACTTGCACCCCCTATTTGATTCACATTAGTCTTATTGAAGCGACACTTGACTGCCAGGTGTCCAATTTTATATTTATTTGACTCCACGTGGTCTGAACGACCACATCTGTCACATTCGGCTTTCTTCTTGTTATTACCCTTCCATGCCTTAAATTCGCGAGGTTTCCCACTTGATTTCTTTTTACCAGAATAAACTGCATTCTGGAACACGGGTTGAAATGACCTGGATGCTCTTTCTGATGCTTCTATATTAAGTGCTCTAGCGCAACATTTTTCAAATGTAAGCGAATCATCTCCCAACAACTTTTCTTGGATTTTGTCGCTTCTTACCCCCATTATAAAGCGATCCGTCAGCGCCTCATCTAATATACATGTCTTGTACAAACCAGCTCTCACATCCATTGACCCACTTGCAGTTCCACCAACCTTATCTTTTTGATCTTCTTTTCCCACGTGCTCCACAAAATCTCCAAACTGACATGTCTGCGCTGCTACTTTCAGGCGAATGATATATTCACATAAAGGCTCTCCTTCCTCTTGTTTTATTTTATTAAACTTATACCTTTCGGCTCTCTTATTTTCTTTTGGAGCAAAATGATTTCGCAAAAGTGCGATTAAATCATTGAATTTCATTTCACTAGGTAATTTTGGCATAGTTAGTGAAATCAATATTTCATAAATTTCTGCGCCCACTACCGTAATGAACAGTGCTGTTTCTGCTTCCTCACCGATGTCATTTACCTTGAAGAACTGCCTCAGTCGATCTTCATATGCTCTGAAGTTGTTCCCCGTCACAAACGGTTCAATAGACCCCACCAAACGAGACATAATGACTTAAAAAAAAAAACACTTTTTTTTTCTTTATTAATTTTGGGTTAGAATTATCCTCGTCGCCAATGTTAGATCTTAATGAACAACGCACTGCAGGTATACTTGTATACTTGCCGGTCACAGTCAGAGAGAGCGTGAATTCATAGCTACCTTATATTTATAGTCTAGCCTATGTAAAGTTAAAGCTTATTAGGTATATAATAAATTGGATGATACATTAGATGTTTGTCTTAATCCTAGTGCGGACTTAGGGGTTGGTAACTTATACAATTCAATACATTACAATATAGCATTTTAAAGAAAATTTAATTTTCTTTCTTTTTTATGGAGCATTGCCTATACCTATATGCAACCAGAAAGAAATGCCATTAAAAAAACTGACAAAACTCAAAAATTGGAAAAAATGGTCTTTTTTTTGTCGGGAATTTTATTATTTTGGATGAAAAATGTTTTTTATAATTTTTTAAAAAATACATTTCGATGGGAAAATTTGATTTCTACAAAAAACGTCCTTGGAATTGCATCAAAATTTTGCTTCGTTCTCGAGATATATTGAAAAAACAAATGAAGATGGTTTAGAACCCATATCTTCGAATCGCACCCTCTAATTTAATAGCACTTTCGGTTTTTTTCAATGTCGAGATCCTTTATATGCCCTCTCTTACGACATAATCAATAGACTATAAGTTTGGTTATCATCCTAAAAAGTGAAAAATTTAGTATGGGTGTCGCACCTGTGCGCAAAAAGTTACAACGCAGTTTTGTTCCTTGTTTACTAAGCTTTTAAAAAAATAAGGCCTTCAACATGAACAACACTGATAAACTATACTTTTCTTGTAATGAACTCTTAAAATGCATTTTTTTCGTGTTTTTGTTTACCTTACGAGCTTAGTATGAACAAAAACATATTACATATATACTAGGTGTGCCAGCGACTTCGTCCGCAAGAATTGGCATAACTTTTTTATTTATCAGCTGATTGACATGAAATAAAAACTAAATGTTAAGTGAAGCTTACCACAATATATTACTGAAAACCCCATCTAGATAGGATAAGCCGTTTCTGAAATTAGCGTGCACAAACAAACAAACTGTTACGTTTTTATTATATGTATAGAAGATCACAACAACTAATTTTTATAATTTGTAAGATAATATCTACTTAAAAAAATTTAACTTCCAATTTAAATCACAGTAACCACTTTAATAATCAAAAAAACACTGGCTCTATAAACTGACCTTCCGTATCAACAACTGCAGCTAATGTGAAGTTTGAGGTCATTTTTTGCCGTTGTGATTGACTTTATCATAATTTTTTTTTTTTTACAGTTGTTTATTGGGAGAATGATTTGTAAGAAAAACCCGTTTTTGGTTGCATTGGCACATGTCGATTTTTGAATTAAATCCCGCTAATTATGCGAATTGTCACACTGTACGACGTGTAGAAAAGTAGGAGAGGGTAGGGGATGTCCCCCACAATAGCCTTATAGTGCAAACACGTTGCATTTACCAACCCCCTTCAAAAAAGTTATACCCCGCTATGTCACGAAAATTGCTGAATTTAATTCATCAGCACAGGATTTGTTTGGGGATGGGAGAAACATGGTGGTGTTGGAGGGTGCCCCCCAACAACTTCAAAGTGCAAACAGGTGGCGCTCAACCCCTTCAAATTTTTTTTATTTTAATAATAATAGCCAAAAATTCGCGCGAATTTTTACCTTATATATGTTTTCCATTAGTAAGTACAAGTTTTTCTAATCTAACCAATCAGTCAAGATTCAATTATTTCTAAGTAAATGTAGCAAAAGTAATAAAGTGGTAAATTTGTTATTTAGTTTGCTGAGATATAAAATCGTTTAAGTTTCATGAACCTTACAAAGTATAGGTATACAAAATTCCTTATTACATTTTCCAGTTGTAAAAAAAATAAATTTTAAATAAAAAAAAAAAATATAAAATTTAAAAAAAAATTCTATATCTTGTTTTAGCAATCACCAAGTTATTACCGAAATAATTAACTGTTGAAAAAGATCGCAAATATAAGCTGTACACAGATATTCAGAAATTAGATTTGACATAAAAGGAATGTTGTGACTCTATTTACACTCCCTTACTTATGTTATTTAACAAGTCTCTTCAAGAAGTAATCTTCATCGAAGAATGGAAGCTTTCTTATTTAGTTCCGATCCATAAATCAGGCTCAAAAAGTGATATTCAAAATTATAGGGGTATTTGCAAACTCTCTGCTATTCCCAAATTGTTTGAAAGTATCCTGAAAAATAAACTAGATTTCTTCACAAGCGAATATTTATCGGAAGTACAGCATGGTTTTGTATCTGGTAGATCCACTATTACAAATCTGGCATATTTTACTTCTTTTGTAACCAATGCTATAGAAAGCGGTTTTCAAGTCGATGCGGTATACACGGACTTTAGTAAGGCTTTCGATTCTGTAAACCACCAAATACTCCTTGCTAAACTTGAGATGTTTGGATTTCATTCTCAACTCCTTAGTTGGATATCCTCGTACCTTTACTGTAGAAAGCAACAGGTTAAAATTGAAAATTCTTTTTCAAGAGAAATTCAGTGTACATCGGGTGTACCTCAAGGTAGCCACCTCGGTCCATTGTTCTTCATTATTTTTATCAATGACATTATATCTGCATTCAAATATTGTAGGTGTTTGTTATATGCGGATGATCTCAAGCTCTTCTTGACAGTTAACAGCTTAGGTGATTGTCAATTGATACAATCTGACCTTGATTCTCTTACACACTGGTGTCACGAAAATTGCTTGAAACTTAATATAAAAAAGTGTAACATTATTTCATTTACTCGAAAATGTACCAGTTTTCGGTTCAATTAGACAATTGAATCTAATGTCTTAGATCGTGTCTCAAACATTAAGGACTTAGGTGTTATTCTCGATTCTTCACTAGATTTTAGGAATCACATTAATTACTTAGTACCAAAAGCTAACTCGTTAGTTGGATTCATAAAACGAAATGGCAAAGATTTTCGAGATCCTTATGTTTTATTAACTTTGTATACATCTCTTGTCAGATCGCTTTTGGAATACGCTGATGTAATCTGGAGTCCCGCGTTTAAAGTTAATTCTGACAGGGTAGAATTGGTTCAAAGAAGATTTACAAAATACATATTCAACAAAATGAGCTGGGGTTTCTGTCCTGATTACAAAGCTAGATGCCTATTGCTTGGAATAAAATCCTTAGAATCAAGAAGAAAAATTCATGGTGTAATGCTCATAAGAGACTTACTATGCTACCACATAAAGTGTCCAACACTCCTTGCTCTATTACCTATACATGTAAATGCCAGGTCCACGAGAACAAGGATTTTCCTATTTCAAAAAATACATAGAACAGTTTATGGATGTAATGAAACTTTTTTTCAGGAAAGTTGTGCGACCTTTTGAATGTTAATTAATTTGTTTTTGAGCAGGCTCAAGGTCAATAAAAACAATGTTGTTATATGGTTGTTAACGACGTTTCGAGCATGAATACGCTCTTCATCAGGTAATAATACAAGAAATCAATTTTCACAATGAATACTCAAATACCCAAGCACTGTCATTTGGTCACAAACATTTACATGACGATTTAAAGCTAAAATTTAAAATTTACTTTGCAAACAAAAAAGTTTTTTGCGTTTTTCCCTTTAAAGTGTTCCAAAACATGAAAAATTCAAATTTTAAAAAACCTCCTCGACATTACCTGGTGAAAACTACTATCTTACGAATGAACTTTTATTTTTTGATTTTCGATGATCCAGCATCAAGTTATGAGGTGCAGAAGCAACTCGCCTTTCTTCTGCCATTGCCGTGTTTTTAAATATGTCTTTGTGAAAATTTTACACAACATTCTTGAAATGTCACTATTTAAGGACGATTCACATGAGCACGACCAACGAGCAAATTAAGTAACGTGATTTTAAGTATAGCATAAATTCCTCACGAATTTTTTAGGAAACGATGGAAATATAGTTCATACTTATTTTTAGGTGGACAGACTCTTATTTTTGTGCCTAAGCTTTTGGGAATAGAGAAAATAAATTAATTCGTTACGAATAAAATTCATTGGTAACGAATAAACTTTTCTCTATTGCTTTAATTTTAAGCACAAAAATATGAGTTTATCCACCTTAAAATAAGTATGAACTATATTTCAATCGTTTTCTAAAAAATTTGTGTGCTGTCTCTTCAGTATAGATCTTAAAATTTTCGGTATCGTATCCGTCCTAATCCAATCATAAACGTAGTGTACAAATTTGTTTCACTGAATTTAAGAATCACGATTTTGACTTTGGTCATGTTGCAAAAAATGCAATTTCATAGACAGTAATCGTTGGAAAGATTGGCACCAGGATTTCATTTTTGACAAAAATTTATATTTTTCATTAAAATATAAAATATAATTAATCCTTTGGCAAATGTCTGATCTACGAGCCCAAATGCTAAATAGTTGGTCTAGTTGGTTGGAACGATGATGTGTAGTAGACCAACTCTATTTCATAGCGGCTCGCTGAAAAAGAACACACTTAACGGTATATCTTGTGATTTTAATTACTCGTAGTCATATTGGAAGCTACTTACTTACTTAGGTGGGCATTACACTTCGGGGTGAACAACCAAAATCCTTCTATATTGGAAGATATTTGCAGCAATTTTTCAATCGATACCGAAAAATTTAAGATCTATACTGAAGAGACAGCTAAGCTCGCGATATCGTTATACCCTTGGTATGACATGCCCGCAACTGTTCACAAAAGTTTACTACACGGAACGGAAATAATAGATATTGCATTCTTGCCAGTTGGATTACTTTCAGAAGAGGCTCAAGAATGCAGGAACAAGGAATACCAATACTATAGGACCCATCACTAGAGGAAATTTGCGCTGTTATAGACGAATGAGGATATATTGCATATGATCCTGATATCATCCGATCCATATATAACTCAATTAAGATCGGAACCGTAAAAAACATTTTCCCTTTATTGAAAAAGCCCCCGAGTCAACTAAAACACTTATTGACATTAATATTACTTTGATATAATCATAATTTAAAAAATTTCGATACATGTCAATAAACCCTGCAAAATCCGAAAAATGTCAATAACTTTTCGTTTAATGATTCTTTTTTAACCAAAATGTGTGTTAGCCACTTCCAAACAAGTCTGCAAAGTCTCATTCGATTCCATTTCATGGTTCAGACTACGGATTTTTTTCCGCTCTCCCATACAAACAGCACCACTGTGCGTCATAGCGATTTTGGAATACGAATAACAAAATGGAAGCAACACAGACGCCCTTGTAGTGAATGTTTTGCCACAAAATTTGTTACTATTAATAAAGTTATTAACAAGTTATAAATATCTGTTGCCAAGCGTTCATTACGAAGATGTTTTTAGTCATTTCTATTTGACATTCGTAGTCCGAAATATGGGCTGTGATAGGGGTGATTATCTATTTGTGTTCAATGAGGTAATCTAGAACAGTTTGGCACAGCATCTTCTTTTTCTGTACTTACTTTTGAGGAAGATCAAGTCAATTATGACAATAGTAACAAGTTTCTGTAACATAAAGCTACAAGTTTGCTTGATCTTCTACTAGTGTAATGGACGAACATTACAAGTGGGAAATTATATAGTTTCCCTCTTTCTATAACACAAAGCTACAAGTGTAGAAAAAACTAAATATTACTTGTAGAATAAAGCACTAGATCTTACAGGTGATTCAAGACTTGTATAATGTTAAGGGGGAAGTACGTTAATTCGTTAAAAAGGCATATTTTTGCGAGTTTGTGAGGAACCAGTTTAAATTTGTTTATCAAAACCAATAACACATTAAAGGTGAATTCACATGAGCACGACCAACGAACGACGAATAAATGAAGAACTAAATCACAGTTCTTCATTTATTCGTTAAGTACCTTACAAGCATAAATTCCACACAAATTTTTTAGAAAACGATTGAAATATAGTTCATACTTATTTTAAGGTGGATAAACTCATATTTTTGTGCTTAAAATTAAAGCAATAGAGAAAAGAAATTTATTCGTTAGGGTTGCCAGATTTTCAATTTTAAAATTAGTCTTAAATTAAGTCTCTACTATCAGTATTGTCAGAGAAATCGAATTCAACACAGGTCAGGGTACACCAAAGTTAGCCTTTTTTAAATTGTCAAATAGTGATGTCAAAGTTTAGAAACGGACTTTACTGTACAACAATTTTTTTCTTAGAATATGACCAAGAATCAAAACCCAAAGTATGTAACACGAATTGCGGAACACCCTGTATATTAAGGTGCATAAAAAAAAATATTTTTGTACGCTCTCAAATGTTTTTAAAAACATCCTCTCCAAAAATGAGCCCTGTAGCTCAACTCTTAGGGTCGCTATTTTTATTTTAGTTTCCCATTTGATTAACAAGGGCAAATTTCCTTTTTTACTTAAATTGAATTTACACATGAGTCTTCGAACTTTTAAAACTACATGGCCCAACTATCGTAGCCTCGCGATGCGTACTCTTCTGACTTTGCCCATGTCGCGGTACAGCTCATACAGCTCGCTGTCGTATCTCCTTCTCCACACATTGTCTTCGCATACGGGATCAAAGATCATTCGGAGTATTTTTTTTTCGAAACGACTAAGGGTTTCCTCATCTGCTTTCGATATATGAAGGGTTACCTTAGTTTTTCTAGAGAGGGTTTTGTTTCTCAATTGCCTTCTTAACCCAAAGAAGCAACTGTTGGCAAGAGTTATTCTCCATTTGATCTCCGCACTGATGTTGTTATACAAGGCTGTCCCGTAATTCGTGTACCATATTGGATGTGATTGTTGGTCACATTCTAAGAAGAAAATTGTACAGTAAAGCCCGCTCATTTACTTTTGGTATCACTTTTTGATGGTTATAAAAAGTCTAGCTTTGTGTACCCTGAACCATGTTGCGTTCGATTTCTCTGTCAGTTATGATTTTGCATCTCAGAGACTTAAGCGGTATTGATCGTAGCGTAGCGCAAGCTCATATGTACGCACTTATCTACGCTCTTCATCATTAATGCAAGTGTTAGTGGTTAGTAAAAAATGCCAACACAAGCACAAAAGAACGTAATCGAACAAAGACATAACATTTAACTTAATTAAATTATACTACATCGATAAAACAAAATCAAACTATAAAAACATTATTGAAAGTATAAAAAAAAATAAAAGTAAAATAAGTTACAATTAACTAATAATTAAATACAAATTCAATACAAAACAAAAATTATGCTTGTGGAGCACTGGTTTTTAGTTTTAATTTTAAACTAATTTTACTAAGGTTGAAATCTGAAGTAAAAGGGTAAGAGTTGTATAACCTACTCATGCGAGCTATCGTCTCATGCATGCCATAGTTAGGTCTGTGGTGGTAGCAATGCAAAAAATCTTGATTACGTAGTTGATGAGATCCTCCGCTATAGTTGAATCCTATGTGGGAGTGCAAGTCGGGAGCATCGATTGTACCTGTTATAAGTTGATGGAAAAATACTAATAGCGTTTTTCATTGAAATTCGAAAGATTTACTCTCAAATCGAGAACTACTCCTTTCAATGAAACATGCTTTTAAGTTTTTTCCTGGTATTTGGGGTTAAACTGATGTTCACATATAGGAATTCATATTTTCATGTTTTGTAATTTATTTTATCCTGTAAATTACTGAATTCTAGCTTGTTTACTCGTTTCCTCATAATTTATAGAAATTTTTTCAACCTAACACTGGCACAACAAGTTTAAAATAATCAAATGATTTTCCATTTAACAGAACAAATGTTTTTGCATGTCCGCGTGAATTCAGAGTAGATCTCCCAACCAAATGGGAGTAGTTCTTTGGCGTTTAGAGTAACTCCAGATCTACACTGTTTTGCAATGAAACATGGAAAATGGAAAAGGAGTAAATGTTTTCACAAAAAGAGTAACTCTTTTCGTCAATGAAAAACGATATACATAAATCATTGTTGATCCGTCTTTGAGAGAGTGGTTGAAGATTTAAAAGACAAATACGATTTTCATAAAGGGGGAGATTAATGGGATCTTTTCGAAAGTCAAAGGAGTATGAACAGTCATATGGACTACTTTTTTCGTCAATCACATTGCTATGTTCAATAAAAATATCTAAAGGTGGGTGTAGATCATCTACTCTTGTGATACCTGAATTTGATTTAATTACAACTGTCTTAATAGCGTCCGAGGAAAAGACTAAATGTAACATACGATTTTGATAGTTTCTAATACAGCTTACTTGCCGTAAGTCAGTAGAAATCATGTTTCTAAATAGAAAAGCTCCTGTTGTGGTGAAGACAGGGAAGCTTTTTGAACCATAATCAGAGGGTAGCCACTGGATGTATGGTAAATTAAAGTCACCCAGTAATAGAATCTGGCTTTCAAAATCGGATATTTCAAGGACATAATCCAATGTCCTTGAAATATCCGATTAATTGCTAGTGGATGGGCGTTGTACTATTCGGGTAGGCTCTGATTGGTGTCAACTTGGCGGCGCCCAGATGCTGTAACTTATAGTACACGTCAATTGTGCTTACTATACCTCCAAGCGGTATCCACTGGGACCTGGGATGCTCCGTCCAGAGCTGACCTGCCAAACTAGTAAGTGCGAGTGTTGACAAGGGAATCCGGAACAAAAGAATTGTGATCGGTCAACACTATAATTGCTCTGCGAACTATGACTGACTGCACGAATCTCAGTGGTCTACGAGAGCTTTCGTGTAAATGTTCCAGCGGATGAATTCGAAGGACAGAATCAACGGTGGACTTCAGCAGCCATAAAAGCAGAAACCCCTGAAGGAGCTACTCCAACATATTTGGTTTAAAGGTCTTTCGGGGTCTTTCAATACTAGGACAGGGTATTGAAGTAGAGATGGTGGCGGATGAGCTCCTGGTGAGCCAACGGCAGCACTCACACCCCTGCAGCAGGGTACTGACACTGGATATTCCAGCCCTTTGTGTCCGAAGGGATCCAAAAAGGACCTGGCCCTCCAGGTTGGGGGTTGTGCGTAGGGTTAACTACCCAACCACGTTAAAAAAGGACAGTTCCGAAACAACTAACAGCCTCGGATAACGATAATGATTTCAAAGTTGACGACCCAAGCAAACGAAAAAAGGACAATGACCTCCGGATCTGCACGTGGAACGTAAGGTCTCTTTACGGACTAGGTGCAGCTGGAGAATTAGCGGACGCCCTGGACTGCTGCAAAGCAGACATAACCGCCATCCAAGAAGTGCGATGGAGTGGACCGGGCATAAAGAAGATGAGAAACTGTGACATCTATTATGGCGACTGCTACAGACAAAAGAAACAACGCTTATTTGGGTGCGGATTTGTCGTTAGAGGAAGACTCAGGGATAAGGTGATTAGCCGAAATCCAGTCAATGAGCGTATAATGACCATCCGCATCAGGGCTAAATTCGCCAACATTAGCCTTATTTGCGCCCACGCCCCCACAGAAGAGAAAGACGACAATTCCAAAGACTGTTTCTACGAGCTCCTGGAAGAAACGTATGAGCAGTGCCCTAGACACGACGTGAAAATCGTTCTTGGCGATTTTAACGCAAAGCTAGGGAAGGAGGACATCTTTGGAAACACAATCGGTAAGCATAGCCTCCATGACAAAACCTCCGAAAACGGACTGAGGCTAATCGATTTTGCTGCGGGGCTGAATCTTGTTGTAAGTAGTACGCGCTTCCCGCATCTCAAAATCCATAAAGGTACATGGCGATCCCCAGATCAATTAACCGTCAACCAAATTGACCATGTTGCTATCGACGCGAGGCACTCTTCCAGTGTTCTAGATGTCCGAACTTTCCGAGGGGCCAACTTTGACTCGGACCACTACCTTGTTGTAGCCAAGGTACGAATGAGGATATCTTGTTCACGTGACGTCGGAAAGCTACAATCGCAAGAGATTGTCAATGCCTTTTCCAATCGAGTGTCCCTTCAATTATCCTTGAATCCCATGCCGCCAGCATTAAACATTGAAGACCAGTGGCAGCAATGCCAAGAAGCCATCAGAACCGCTGCCTCTGAGGTTCTGGGTTTCACTCGGCCACCAAAACGAAACCCATGGTTCGATGAAGAATGCAGGCAGGCAAATGCAGCCAAACAAAGAGCACGACGAATGCTTATGCAAACACGAACAAGGGCTGCTTACGATCAGTATAACGAGATTTACAAGGAGAGAAGAAGGGAAGAACACCGACTTCTCAAAAAGAAAAAGAAGCAGCATGAGAAGCGCTCGTTTGAGGAAATAGAGAGGTGCCATGACAGGAACGATATTCGGAAGTTTTACCAAAAGGTAAAAAGATCCTGCCAGGGTGGCAAACCCCGAACTCAAGCCTGTAAAGACCAGCAGGGAAACATAATTGTAGAGTCACAGTCGCTACTGAGGATTTGGAAAAATCATTTCTGCAGACTGCTTAACGGCGATGAAGACACAAATTCCGCTGTCAGGCAGATTGCCCCATTCAGCTTGGACGATGATCAAGAATGCCGTCCTCCCGACCTAGAAGAGGTTAAGCTTGCCATATGCAAACTTAAATCAAATAAGACTGCAGGTGCAGATGGCCTTGATGCCGAACTTTTCAAGGCAGCTGGAGATCAGTTGGAAAGGAGCATGCACCAGCTGATCTGCATGATATGGTCGGAAGAAAGCATGCCCGATGAATGGAACCTCAGTATCGTATGCCCGATCCTAAAGAAGGGAGACCCTCACAATTGCGCCAATTACAGAGGGATAAGCCTCCTTAACGTCGCTTATAAGATCTTGTCTGATGTAATATGTGAACGTCTGGAATTCCACGTCAACAACTTGATAGGTCCTTATCATGACAAACTGTCATGCGATTTCTTCAACATCATACTTGAACAGATTGTAAGAAACTCAAACGTCAACACCAGAGGAACAATCTTTCAAAAGTCTGTACAATTACTCGCCTATGCAGACGATATTGACGTAATGGGAAGAAAAAAGCGTGATGTCATAGGTGCTTTTGCGAGTATTGAAACAGAAGCGGCAAAAATGGGTTTGATGGTTAATGAGGGCAAAACGAAGTATATGCTGTCATCAAACAAGGACACAGAACACCGACGAATTGGACAAAACGTCACAACAGACAGACATAACTTCGAGGTAGTACAGGACTTCGTCTACCTAGGATCCGCTGTAGACACGGAAAACAACATCAGTGCGGAGATCAAACGGAGAATAACTCTTGCCAACCGTTGCTTCTTTGGGTTAAGAAGGCAATTGAGAAACAAAACCCTCTCTAGAAAAACCAAGGTGACCTTGTATAAGACCTTAATCATCCCAGTCCTGCTGTACGGCGCGGAAGCATGGACCTTATCGAAAGCGGATGAGGAAACTCTTGGTCGTTTCGAAAGAAAAATTCTCCGAATGATCTTTGGTCCCGTATGCGAAGACAATGTGTGGAGAAGAAGATACAACAACGAGCTGTATGAGCTGTACCGCGACATTGGCATAGCCAGAAGAGTACGCATCGCGAGGCTACGATGGTTGGGCCATGTAGAGCGGATGGACCCAAACGCTCCGGCTCGTCGGGTTTTCGAAAGCACATTGCAGGGAAATCGCGGAAGGGGAAGACCTTGTCTTAGGTGGCGCAATCAAGTGGATGAAGACCTCAACCGACTTGGAGTGCGAAACTGGAGAGAGCTCGCCCGAGATCGAAATCGTTATAGAAGGATGTTGGTTTAGGCCCAGGTTCACCCCGAACTGTAATGCCCACCTAAGTAAGTAAAGTAATCCAAAAATAAGAGATAGCTCAGCATAAACTGGTGCTAAGCTTTTGGGGACAATATAAACATTTATGATGAAAATATTTTTGGACGAGATACAAACTTTCACACAAACTACATCAATACACAGATCAAACGGAAAGTGTATACGAGATGACATGTACATGTTCCTGACCGCAATAAGAACGCCACCTCCAACAGCTTCAGGTTTGTTTATATGCCTATCTTTACGGTAGACGGAAAATTCTTGGCTGAGGATTTCGGTATTCAAATTGCTTGAGTTAAGCCACAAGCAAACACATCATCTGAGAAAACGAGAGAACTCACATATAAATCTGCAGTTTTACTGCGAAGCCCTCTAACATTTTGGTAGAAGAGGGAAAATCTATTTAGTTTTTGAAATACTCTTTAGCAAATTTTTATTCTTTTTGTTAAAGCTAGAGAATTCTTTGCCAAGAGCTCCAGCTGGCCAAATATTAACGTCACAAAGAGAGTCAAACAATAAGGGCGGGACAAGTAATTCAAAAGAGGAAACAAAACTACCAGTTTTACTTATTTTAGAACATTTGATAAAGTTTTCACTAGGAATCAGTTTCTTTGTAACTAAATAACGCAAAAAATCATTCGGAATAAGCTCAGGTCTCAGCCGAGACACAAAAATGGATCTAGGTTTGGGGACTACTTCCATTCGAGTAATAGAAACTTAGGGAAGAGCATCCAAATCATTACTTACTGATGGTAAACTATTTGCAACCATACCAACATATAACTGTTCACCTTTTTAGAATTGCTTTCGAAGGAGGACTCTGTTTAGTGGAAGCAATGCCATCAGTGCTTCTTTTGGGGCCCTTATTTAAGACGGAGGCAGGGTTCAAATTAACTGACGATGTGGATTGTTCACTTAATTCCTTTGAAGCTTGGAGTTTATCCAAAGTCAGCAGCTTTAAGTCATCTATTGATGCCTTATTGCATCTGTATCAAATCAACAAACGATAAGTCTTTGCTGCATTCAAATGATCTGCATTTTATGTTCAGTCTCAGCTGTACATACTTTATCGATCTGCCCCCTTCTTGTTGCCGATCGTGACTGAATAGGAATCAACCATCACCTAAATTACATCATCAAACTCTGCTCCAATTCATCATTCTTACCTTACGGGTGAGTTCAGTTTTGTATTGTTCTGCCAGGCAATCTACTTTTGGTATTACATCTAAATTTTGTTTTTGGTTTTTTTGTTTTTTTATTTCATAAACAAAAATCATCACCAAAAATCTCTCTTCCCGCAACGTAAACAATCTTATCCAGTGTCTGCACTACTATACCGATTGTGGTTTGTGGCTACCATAAGTCAGATTAGCAATTAACTCCACCTTGTGCCAATTGCTAAAAACAGTTTTAGCTTATAACATAACCTACATAACCTCGGGTCGGTACACTACGAACAAACACTTTCACCCAATAAAAAAAAATAAAGAAAAGTAAAAAAAAACAGAATTTAAAAAAAAATTAATTTATTAAACTAAAAACTCTGCTTTATCAAATAAAAAAAAACAGTAAAATAATATAAACACTCAGTCACAAAAGTAAGTATACACGATGGAACCAAGAGGATATTTTTTAATTTTACTGAGCTCAATTTAGATTATATTAATTACTTTCGAACAAAAATTCACTTAAAAGTATTAACTGACCGGAAGAAACTTCTTAACTATGTAAAACCAAAAAAAAAAAAAAAACCTGTGTACAAACTCTTGTAGTATGAATTTTTTGCGCTTGGCTGGAAGTAATGAAAAAACAACAAAGAAAAAAAAATTGTACGTTATTTTGGTTTACAGCAATGTTGTATATGACAAGAAAAAAATTAGTTTGTATCTAACGGTATTTTTGTGTCTGATAACATAATGGGGTTAGGTGTATAATTACTTTTGTGACTGTGTGTAAATATCTACATTTAATGATGGAGAATAGTCCTTGTGATTCAAACAACTGTCTTGATAGTAAATTCACCCAACGTGTTACGTGCAGTGGTCTTTGCGGTAAATCCTATCATCCCCTCTGTATCGGGTTAACTAAAAAATCATACCCATATATAAAGGAATATCTTTGCTTTTTTAGTTATATCTGTGACGAGTGTAACAGAATATCGCTCTCCCATGTTCTCCTTGCCATTAAATGTTTAAGTGACCAAACAAATTCTATTATAACTGATAATAATCGTTTTTATAAAAATGAACTCGTGCAATTTCACCACTTTGACGATTTTTCGAAGTCTATTGAACTCCTGGAAAGCTCTATCGAGACTCTTGTCAGTCTTTTTTTTTTTTCAAGCAATTCGCTCTTGAAAAACAAATTTCATCTATAACGGACATTCTTAACTCGCGTGTTGACTACTTTGACTCCCGTTTTAAAAATGTTAGTAGCGAAATACTATCTACTCTCAATTCAGCCTCAAGATCCTACCCGCTCGATGTAATAATTGATTATAACTAAAACATTCGTTCCGATCTCGAAACATGTCACCAATAAACTTCTTCATCAGCCTCAACAGCTTCCAGCCATCTAAATGCAATCCACCTTGACTTAATATCAAAAATGAATGACATTTTAGCTGTGAATTAACAATAACTCGGTCTACTCTTGAGGATGCAATCGATGAATTGAAAATTAATTTGGATAAACTTAATGATATTCCTTTGAACATCCAACCAGTTGATGTGCACTATAACACATCCATTCTTGCTGAAGTTAACAAGTCAATTCAAAAGCAAACTTTCTCTTCTTCACTCACTCCAGCCATCGAATACGTTACCAGAGCAACTTCTTCCACCCAGACTGAATGTTCTGCTTCCCCTGAGCCCACCATCATACGGCTTAACAACACTTGGACCGTAAGAGACTGGAATGATAGACTTAACAATTTGAAATAACTCAACAAATGCGACCCTTATTTTATAAACAATTTACCCCCCAATGTCGATAGTTCCTGGGATCAGAATCTTATTAAACGTAAATATAAGATTAACATTTGAAAATGTCACAAAATTAGCTCGTCAAGTTTTAAAATCTATATTCAACATAAAACCAATGGTTATTTCACTCACCACACAAACCCATATGTATTGAAGATAGCATCACTATTTCTAAATGCTTAAATAAGTGAACTAAAGAGCTCCCCAATAAAAACTTTAAGAGTGCATCTAATACTAAAGACAAAATTGTAGTTAGATCTGAGCTTAACCTTCCTAGTTCCAACTCTATCCAACCCACAAGCTCATCCACCTTGAAAATAGTAAAGAAAACTTTCTCCCAACGTAAAATTGTCCCTTTTAAGACCAAATCTAAAATCCCCTACTCCAATTTTGTTCACTCCCATACTATTAACCCAGCGCCTCACTCTCTTACTCCCTCTACCACCTTAAGAATACACAACCCTCCGGACCCTGTCCCAAACCATTTACCCCCTCCAGTCCTTGACCCAATGTTCTCTCCCACAGCTAAATTAACCTCAAAATTTGCGGCCTCGTTGTCTACCGGTGATGTATTTGATGCTCGTTATTTGATGGCTAGACTACGCGACAGCAAATAGTATGAGAATGTCCGTCTTTTCCTCTATTACCTTTATAATAAGTCGGAAACGGTTTGCGTCAATGGAAAAACCAAAATGAACGTATTAGTATCGATACAAAAAGAAGGCCTTCCAACCGATCCTATCGCTCTCAAAAAAATCTACTTTCGCTTCCACGAAACTTTAAATATTTCCCCATCCACTGTTCCAAATGGCCACATACGCTTCCCATCTTGATTTAAAACGTTTACCTTTCCCCCGTTCCAATAACAAGCCTAGTCTTTAACTCTAATCTATCTTTGCCCTGTCTCTATTCTTTTTTTATATTATCAGATTGTTAGAGACCTTCGTACTAAAACTTCTGACGTGTACATGAACTCCTAATGTCTCCCATAAGACATCTTTGCCCTCACTGAAACAAATCTGTGCTCTGATTTTCTAGATAGTGAATTGTTTACAATTAATTTTGCTGTTTTGTTTTTTGGCGTGGTGTTCTTTTTGCCGTACCTACACATTCGTTTCAATGCGTGTCTAGTCGAAACATCTAAATCTCCTCTATTTGAATTTGTGTGTATTAAATTGTCTTTCCCCAAACGCTGCCTTTACCTTCTTTCTTGTTATATTCGCCCTTCACAACCCTGTCTTGTCTATCAACAATTTGTTGATTCAATAGGTCCTTTAATTGAGAGTATAGACTCCAATGATGACTTTATAGTAATTGGGGACTTTAACTTGCCCGATTTGAAATGTACTCCTTCTGAGGACGAATCTTGTTTCGTTCCCTCTAATCCGTCTTCTAATAAAGAATTCATATTCACTGACTGATGAGTTGCATCTTAAACAATCTTGGGAGACAACTTGACCTTGCTTTCTCCTCAGATCCGCCGTCCTAAAAAGCTAACATCTTTTATCCACACTTGATCATTTTCATCCTCCCCTATTTTTCAATTATTGTCTTGATCATAGCACTCCAACTATGGAGTCTGAGAACACTTCCAGCTTTTACTTCCGTAAAGTAGATTTCATTATGCTTAGTAATCTTCTAAGCGGAATCGACTTAAATCTCTTTATTAACCTCTCTACACCCATTGATATAGCTCTATCCTTTTTCTATTGTTCAATTTTTGCGTGCTTCATACAATGTGTTCCCTATACATTTCAAAAAACCTGTGTATCATCTCCTCACTGGTACACAACTGAGTTAAAAAACATCCGTAACATTAGAAACAGGCTATGGAAAACATATTTAAAATCCCAGACCCCTTCCAACTACTATTACTACCAACAGGTCTCTTCTAACTTCTCAACTTTGTGCAAATCTCTATACTTAACCTATCTTGACAAAATGCAATTCTCTCTAATCACTGATCCAAAGGGTTTTTATCAATTTACTTACGTCAAGAGAAAATCTGACGGTCTTCCTTCAACCTTAATTTCCTTGACAAATCTTCCGATGACCCCAAAGTAATTCTTAATCTCTTTGCTACCTTTTTCAGACAATCATATGCCAATGATCAGAATGATCCTGACCTTGAATATCACAGGTTTCTGATGAATAGCCCGCAAACATCTCTTGTCTTTCTTAATGTTAGTCCCCAAACTGTTTGTTACTGGATGACGATTTTTCAGCTGGTCCAGATGGTGTTCCGGCAATTTTCCTTAAAAAGTGCGCATCAGTGCTCTATCAACCCCTTGCTAATATTTTTCAACTTTCTCTTTCCCAGGAAGCTTTCCCCTCTCTCTGGAAAGAATCTTTTATCTTCAAAATTTTCAAAAAGGGCTGTAAAAACCAAATCTCGAACTATCGACCCATAGCTATGCTTTCCGCCATCCCTAAACTTTTCGAAAGTATTGTGTACGACACTCTGTATTTTCATTGTAAACCAATTGTCTCTACACTTCAACATTTTTTCCTAAAAGGAAGGTCTACTACTACTAACCTTACCCAACAAAGACTCTCTTGGCCATGGAAGGGGGCAACAAGATCGATGTTATTACTACTGACTTTAGTAAAGCATTCGACAAAATTAACCATCAAATTATCTATCTCAAACTCAAAGCCTTTGGCTTCCCACCCTCAATTATCGAATGGGTCAAATCATACCTAGAGAACTGAGTGTATAGAGTAGTTATTAGAAAAGCAGTTTCTAACCCAATATTTGCCTCTTCTGGCGTTCCCCAAGGTAGCCATCTAGGCCCACTCCTGTTTGTGCTTGCAATAAATGACGTCGCTAGTATTATTTCTTTTTCTGATCTGTCTATTTATGCAGATATCTGATCTTGTGATCTTGGGGTTATTTGTGATAAAGAGCGAATTTCCACTCTCACATAAACTATATTATTGCAAAAGCAAACTCCTCTCTTGGGTTTATCAAAAGCTGGTCTAGAGAATTTTCCGACCCCTACGTCACTATATCATTATTTAACACTTATGTTAGACCAATCCTTGAATATGCTAGTCAGGTTTGGTCTCCCTACCAAACAACTCAATCTCGTAGAATTGAAGCTATGGGACGAAGATTTTTAAGATTCGCTTAGTGGAGGACCGTTAGACATAAAAAAGGCAAATCCTAGGAATTCAGGGCCAGTCCATGGATTTTCATGAAATTTTCGGAATTGTGTTTTGAATGGCGTATAGAAAAAAGTTAAAAAAAAAAAATTTCACCGCTCTCAATTTTTTAATTATTTTTAAAATTAATTATTAACTTTTAGAATTTTATTTTATTTATTTAGGGTGTTTAAGATACGGTTTTCCAAAGAGTAAGGATGGATAGGTTTTGTCAAGACAAAAAAAAAAGTATGGGAAGGGGGGTCTATATCCCTCCGTGTAGGCGCGAGGGGCAATTTTATATGAAATTTACTCAATTTTTAAAAAAATTATTAAAAATTAACTAACCCACTTACTTTCTCATACTTCAGTGTTTTTTAAAAGCTATTGCTTTGTTCTTTAATAAAAATTTTAATTTGAGTTTACTTAGAGTGTGTTTCTTTATTTTTTCCGGATAAGGAATAGAAAAGACAGAAAAGAAAAAATATCTATCCAGAATATCCAGAATAGAATAAATAAAAAAACAGAATTGAACAGAAACTCGAAGCTGACAATGAAAGTGTCTGTGTCTGTCAAACTACAGAATATTCCATTTAAACCACCTCTTGACTAGGAATGAAAAGAATGCATTCCAAATATTCCAGAATGAATAAAGAAACAAGGAAATAGTTTATCCGGAATATTCCATTGAATAAAGGAACACAAAAAGGGTATTCCGAATATTCCGAATATACGGAATGAATAAAGAAACACACTCTTAATGAACAGATTCTGAGAAATCAAGCCTCAAAATCAAAATTTTGAAAAAAGAAAATATTTTTTTCCTAATAAATTTTTTTTTTACATAATTTTGCCCCATTAAGCGCCATTTTTTCTTTTCATATTCAATGCTTTTATTAGTTTTAATTCAAAAGCAAAAAACCGAACAAAAAATCGATCTCTCAACCAATCACGTTTCGTGGGATTCAGTTCCACGACATCAACCACCAATGGGGTTCTGCCATCGCTGTCGAATACCCAACGAAAGTGCTCGTACTCACTCTCTCAATTCAGCGAGTTCGACAAGTTGTTGGTGTCGTCCAAAACTTGACGATCTCATGGGTGAGTCCAGACCCCAATTACCCAATGTCAAAACCTTTCGAGAAAATTTAAAGTTATTGAACAAGAATCAGTAGTGAAGTTTGAAACCGATTCATTGAAAACTTTAAGAAACGTTCGAAACGCCTTTAGAGAGTTTCTCAATTTCTAATTTAAAATTAGACATTTTTACATTTTAAATGGGAAATCTTCTTACAGTTTTCACAGTCCCAACAATCAATTTTCGATGCACTAATTTTATCTAATAAAACATTGTTAGACCAAATACATTTGGCATGAAAAACATTTCCACATGACCCATAGCAAGCAAATAGAGGTGAGTTCGAATTGTCGATCATATTAAAAGATATAAAAAAGAAAAAAATTATATAACGAAAAAAAAAATTTATTTATAAGCACGGGTAGGAGTTGAACCTGAGTTTTCTACACTCAAAATGGTATAGACTCCTACCAATTCAACCAAACTAACGATAATTTAGAAGTTGCAAAATTGTTAACTTAAAAAGGTATGTTCTAAAAGAAAGAAATTTGCTGAAAGGGATGTATGAGGGATATTAGTAGTCAAAAGGAGAAAACAATAAAAAAAAAATCACTCAAAACACACTCAACATGAGAACGGAAAATAATCCTCGCATTCAACGCACCGGGACTTCGAAAACTACTGTCAGTTTTCGTCGCTCTGATTGGTCAAAAGTGTCAGAAGTTTCAGCTGACATTTAGCTGACAGTTAGATTTTTCAGGTTTTCGAACATAGATTTTCAGATAGAAAAAACAGTCTGAAAATTCTTGAAAAAAGATCTAGTTTTCAAAACAAGGAAAACAAAGTATATGAAAATCGGACTTTACTCTGTATTCTTGGGTTAGTTTTTTGTTTTACTAGTTTTCGCTTACTTGTTGAATTGAAATTGATTATTATTGTTGTTCGGATATTCGGTTTTGTAAATTGATATTATATATTATTTTAAATTTTTTTATCAAAATTGATTGAAGTGAATTTAATTTGCATACTACCTTACACAAATACTTGGAAATCGAATTCCTTAATTTCAAAGTGGGAAAATCTGTATGTTTTCCAATTGCTTTTACCCTTTTACCATTAACTATATAGAACCGAAAGGTGAATCACAGTGCCATTTTATATCTGACACAGAGCTTGAATTGCATTCATTAACTGACAGATTAAACTTCGAAACTGCTGTGAATGCGAGCAATGTCTTACCAATACAACTATAGATAACACAAAACGTAATCTGAATCTAATTTAATTCAACTATGTTATTTTAATTATTTACAACACTTTGAACCAAAATAAACTGATAAGTTGATATTCAAACTAAAAAGATTACTGAAACAAATCACAGTTTAAAATAAAAGTTTGAAATACACAAAATTTAGTTGGTTTAAGACAGAGCTATGAAACACACAACTATGCTCAGAGATAACCAGTGCTGCTGATGGTAGATACCTCATTTTGGACTTTATTTTTAGTAGAAGTACTAGTCTTTAAAACTGTATTTAAATTGGGCTGATATCGTTTAGGGCTGCCCGATTTTCAATTTTAAATGGTGTTCAAATTTTCTTTCTCAAGCGAAATTTTGAATTTGAGTTAATTTTTTTTAAATAAAAAATCATATCCCCGAAGAAGTGAGGAGAACTCACGAAACGTTGGGAAAATAAAATGAAATAAATTTGCTTTCTTACATTAGCAAAAAACTGGGACCAAAATAGCCGATTTAAAAACAATCTTTCAATTATAACAATAAAGAATGGGTCAAGTAACTCAATATATAATACTGATCGGAAGACCCGCCGATAACATCAATATATGATTTAATAAGACCACCACCACAAAATGAAGAACTTTTTTGAACACGTAAAATATAAATGCGACACAGAAACATGTAACACATTGAAAAACACTACCGCAAAGAGAAAAAAGTTAAGATAAGATAAGATAAGATTTTTATTTCCATAAATAATATTTACATGTCCATTATAAAATAAATATCTTTAAAGCATGGCATGGCATGCCGTCTGCCTGATAACATACATTTTCTTTTCTTCTTTTTTTTTATATATATATATATATTTAACATAAATGTTTAAAAATTTTCATTTATAATTCTGCTTCTATAAGCTTTACAATATTGGAACATTACCGGAACTTCAAATTCATTTAAATATTATATTAAAAGCTCATTAGATAATAAATCACTTCCAAATATCTGTCTTCTCGTTTCTCGCAATACAGTGGCAGACAATATGGAATTATTCCTAAACATCTAACGAATCACAAAAATACACCAAAAATAGAAAAACTTTTCACTACAGAGAGAATAATAAACCAATCAAGGAAAATCGAACATAAATTCCACACAAAGATCTTAAGCATAGAAATAACGCAGACTAATAGCGTTTTTCATTGAAATTCGACAGATTTACTCTCAAATCGAGAACTACTCCTTTCAATGAAACATGTTGTTAAGTTTTTTCCTAGTATTGGCGGTTAAATTGATGTTCACATATAGGAATTCATATTTTCACATTTTGTAATTTAGTTTTTTCCAGCAAATTACTGATTTCTAACTTATTTACTCGCTTGTTTATAATTTTCAATAATTTTTTGAACCTAACAAACAACAAATTTAAATTATCAATGTCCGTCAAGTTAGCACTACCACTTCAAAATTTTCATAGTTTGTTAATTGGACTAATTGTCGTAAAACTACCACCCCCTAAAATGGTCAAATCAACTCGAAATCAAAAACTGAGTACGCCATTAATTGTCGCAAATTTGTCGTTCACAAGATATCCAAAAAGATATTTTGTCGCGACCCCCTTTCAAAGTCCCCCTATATGAATAATTTTCATGCAACGAAAAACACCAAACTTCAATACTTCAAAAAATCGTTCAAATCAACTCCAAATCGAAAACTGAGTACGCAGTTAACTGTCGCTTTTTATCCTCTTATGGGATATGTAAACAGATTATTTGTCGCGCCCCTCTTTCGGAAAGTATTTTAAAAAGAGTAGTGTGTAGTGCTAACTTGACACAAAGTTAGCACTACCACCCCCCTAAAATGATCAAATCAACTCGAAATCAAAAACTGAGTACGCCATTAATTGTCGCAAATTTGTCGTTCACAAGATATCCAAAAAGATATTTTGTCGCGACCCCCCTTTCAAAGTGCCCCCCATATGAATGATTTTCAAGCAACGAAAAACACCAAAGTTCAATATTTCAAAAAATCGTTCAAATCAACTCCAAATCGAAAACTGAGTACGCAGTTAACTGTCGCTTTTTATCCTCTTATGAGATATGTAAACAGATAATTTGTCGCGCCCCCCTTTCGGATAGTATTTTAAAAAGAGTAATGTGTAGTGCTAACTTGACACAAAGTTAGCACTACCACCCCCCTAAAATGGTCAAATCAACTCGAAATCAAAAACTGAGTACGCCATTAATTGTCGCAAATTTGTCGTTCACAAGATATCCAAAAAGATATTTTGTCGCGACCCCCCTTTCAAAGTGCCCGCCATATGAATGATTTTCAAGCAACGAAAAACACCAAAGTTCAATACTTCAAAAAATCGTTCAAATCAACTCTAAATCGAAAACTGAGTACGCAGTTAACTGTCGCTTTTTATCCTCTTATGAGATATGTAAACAGATAATTTGTCGCGCCCCTCTTTCGGATAGTATTTTAAAAAGAGTAGTGTGTAGTGCTAACTTGACACAAAGTTAGCACTACCACCCCCCTAAAATGATCAAATCAACTCGAAATCAAAAACTGAGTACGCCATTAATTGTCGCAAATTTGTCGTTCACAAGATATCCAAAAAGATATTTTGTCGCGACCCCCCTTTCAAAGTGCCCCCCATATGAATGATTTTCAAGCAACGAAAAACACCAAAGTTCAATATTTCAAAAAATCGTTCAAATCAACTCCAAATCGAAAACTGAGTACGCAGTTAACTGTCGCTTTTTATCCTCTTATGAGATATGTAAACAGATAATTTGTCGCGCCCCCCTTTCGGATAGTATTTTAAAAAGAGTAATGTGTAGTGCTAACTTGACACAAAGTTAGCACTACCACCCTCCTAAAATGGTCAAATCAACTCGAAATCAAAAACTGAGTACGCCATTAATTGTCGTGAATTTGTCGTTCACAAGATATCCAAAAAGATATTTTGTCGCGACCCCCCTTTCAAAGTGCCCCCCATATGAATGATTTTCAAGCAACGAAAAACACCAAAGTTCAATACTTCAAAAAATCGTTCAAATCAACTCCAAATCGAAAACTGAGTACGCAGTTAACTGTCGCTTTTTATCCTCTTATTAAATATGTAAACAGATAATTTGTCGCGCCCCCCTTTCGGATAGTATTTTAAAAAGAGTATTGTGTAGTGCTTACTTGACACTAGTGTGTAGTGCTAACTTTGTGTCAAGTTTTTTAGTTTTAGGTCAGATTTGTGGTTGGCAATTCTGTTACATAAGTGTTGTTTTGTGGTGCAAAGGCTACAATTTTCAGACTCATTGCCTTTGCAGTCTATTTTATATACCACATCAGTCTTTTTTTCCGTTTCTGTTTTTGGTTTAAGGACGGAGAAATGTCGTCTCAAGGTAGAATTCGACTTCAACGCGATTCTACCTTGAGACGAAAAAGAAGCATTGAAGGGATTCGAAAAGCTGTTACGAAATTTTACTTGTTACGTTCTATTTTCGAGCAAATACTTACTTAGGTGGGCATTACAGTTCGGGGTGAACCTGGGCCTCAACCAACATCCTTCTGTAACGACTTCAATTTCGGGCGAGCTCTCTCCAGTTTCGCACTCCAAGTCGGTTGAGGTCTTCATCCACTTGATTGCGCCACCTAAGACGAGGACGAGGTTACCTTGGTTTTTCTGGAGAAGGTTTTGTTTCTCAATTGCCTTCTTGACCCAAAGAAGCAACGGTTGGCAAGAGTTATTCTCCGTTTGATCTCTGCACTGATGTTGTTTTCCGTGTCTGCAGCGGATCCTAGGTAGACGAAGTCCTGTACTACCTCGAAGTTATGTCTGTCTATTGTGACGTTTTGTCAAATTCGTCGATGTTCTGTGTCCTTGTTTGATGACAACATATGCTTCGTTTTGCCCTCATTAACCATCAAACCAATTTTTGCCGCTTCTGTTTTAACACTCGCAAAAGCACCTATGACATCACGCTTTTTTCTTCCCATTACGTCAATATCGTCTGCGTAGGCGAGTAATTGTACAGACTTTTGAAAGATTGTTCCTCTGATGTTGACGTTTGAGTTTCTTACAATCTTTTCAAGATGATGTTGAAGAAATCGCATGACAGTTTGTCGCCTTGCCTAAAGCCTTTTTCGACATCAAAGGTCTCGGTGAGTTCTTTACCGACCTTATGATTTTCAAGCAACGAAAAACACCATAGTTCAATATTTCAAAAAATCGTTCAAATCAACTCCAAATCGAAAACTGAGTACGCAGTTAACTGTCGCTTTTTATCCTCTTATGAGATATGTAAACAGATAATTTGTCGCGCCCCCCTTTCGGATAGTATTTTAAAAAGAGTAATGTGTAGTGCTAACTTGACACAAAGTTAGCACTACCACCCCCCTAAAATGGTCAAATCAACTCGAAATCAAAAACTGAGTACGCCATTAGTTGTCGTAAATTTGTCGTTCACAAGATATCCAAAAAGATATTTTGTCGCGACCCCCCTTTCAAAGTGCCCCCCATATGAATGATTTTCAAGCAACGAAAAACACCAAAGTTCAATATTTCAAAAAATCGTTCAAATCAACTCCAAATCGAAAACTGAGTACGCAGTTAACTGTCGCTTTTTATCCTCTTATGAAATATGTAAACAGACAATTTGTCGCGCCCCCCTTTCGGATAGTATTTTAAAAAGAGTAATGTGTAGTGTTTACTTGACACAAAGTTAGCACTACCAACCCCCTAAAATGGTCAAATCAACTCGAAATCAAAAACTGAGTACGCCATTAATTGTCGTGAATTTGTCGTTCACAAGATATCCAAAAAGATATTTTGTCGCGACCCCCCTTTCAAAGTGCCCCCCATATGAATGATTTTCAAGCAACGAAAAACACCAAAGTTCAATACTTCAAAAAATCGTTCAAATCAACTCCAAATCGAAAACTGAGTACGCAGTTAACTGTCGCTTTTTATCCTCTTATGAAATATGTAAACAGACAATTTGTCGCGCCCCCTTTTCGGATAGTATTTTAAAAAGAGTATTGTGTAGTGCTAACTTGACACTAGTGTGTAGTGCTAACTTTGTGTCAAGTTTTTTAGTTTTAGGTCAGATTTGTGGTTGGCAATTCTGTTACATAAGAGTTGTTCTGTGGTGCCTATGTAGCAAAGGCTACAATTTTCAGACTCATTGCCTTTGCAGTCTATTTTATATACCACATCAGTCTTTTTTTCCGTTTCTGTTTTTGGTTTAAGGACGGAGAAATGTCGTCTCAAGGTAGAATTCGACTTCAACGCGATTCTACCTTGAGACGAAAAAGAAGCATTGAAGGGATTCGAAAAGCTGTTACGAAATTTTACTTGTTACGTTCTATTTTCGAGCAAATACTTACTTAGGTGGGCATTACAGTTCGGGGTGAACCTGGGCCTCAACCAACATCCTTCTGTAACGACTTCGATTTCGGGCGAGCTCTCTCCAGTTTCGCACTCCAAGTCGGTTGAGGTCTTCATCCACTTGATTGCGCCACCTAAGACGAGGACGAGGTTACCTTGGTTTTTCTGGAGAAGGTTTTGTTTCTCAATTGCCTTCTTGACCCAAAGAAGCAACGGTTGGCAAGAGTTATTCTCCGTTTGATCTCTGCACTGATGTTGTTTTCCGTGTCTGCAGCGGATCCTAGGTAGACGAAGTCCTGTACTACCTCGAAGTTATGTCTGTCTATTGTGACGTTTTGTCAAATTCGTCGATGTTCTGTGTCCTTGTTTGATGACAACATATGCTTCGTTTTGCCCTCATTAACCATCAAACCAATTTTTGCCGCTTCTGTTTTAACACTCGCAAAAGCACCTATGACATCACGCTTTTTTCTTCCCATTACGTCAATATCGTCTGCGTAGGCGAGTAATTGTACAGACTTTTGAAAGATTGTTCCTCTGATGTTGACGTTTGAGTTTCTTACAATCTTTTCAAGATGATGTTGAAGAAATCGCATGACAGTTTGTCGCCTTGCCTAAAGCCTTTTTCGACATCAAAGGTCTCGGTGAGTTCTTTACCGACCTTAACGGAACAGCGTGAATTCTCCAAAGTCATCCTGCATAGTCGAACGAGTTTTGCAGGGATGCCGAAACTAGACATGGCTCTGCACAGCTCGTCTCTGTAAATACTGTCATACGCTGCCTTGAAATCGATAAAGAGATGGTGAATATCGATATTATGTTCTCGGGTTTTTTCCAAGATCTGCCGTAATGTGAAAATTTGGTCTATTGTGGACTTCTCTGGTCTAAAACCACATTGATAAGGACCTATCAATTTGTTGACGTGGAATTCCAGACGTTCACATATTACATCAGACAAGATCTTATAAGCGACGTTAAGGAGGCTTATCCCTCTGTAATTGGCGCAATTGTGAGGGTCTCCCTTCTTTAGGATCGGGCATACGATACTGAGGTTCCATTCATCGGGCATGCTTTCTTCCGACCATATCATGCAGATCAGCTGGTGCATGCTCCTTTCCAACTGGTCTCCAGCTGCCTTGAAAAGTTCGACATCAAGGCCATCTGCACCTGCAGTCTTATTTGATTTAAGTTTGCATATGGCTAGCTTAACTTCCTCTAGGTCGGAAGGACGGCATTCTTGATCATCGTCCAAACTGAATGGGGCAATCTACCTGACAGCGGGATTTGTGTCCTCATCGCCGTTAAGCAGTCTGCAGAAGTGATCTTTCCAGATCCTCAGTAGCGACTGTGACTCTACAACTATCTGCTGGTCTTTACAGGCTTGAGTTCGGGGTTTGCCACCCTGGCAGGATCTTTTTACCTTTTGGTAAAACTTCCGAATCTCGTTCCTGTCATGGCACCTCTCAATTTCCTCAAACGAGCGCTTCTCATGCTGCTTCTTTTTCTTTTTGAGAATTCGGTGTTCCTCTCTTCTCTTCTCCTTGTAAATCTTCGTTATACTGATCGTAAGCAGCCCTCGTTCGTTTTTGCATCAGCATTTGCCGTGCTTTTTGTTTGGCTGCATTTGCCTGCCTGCATTCTTCATCGAACCATGGGTTTCGTTTTGGTGGCCGAGTGAAACCCAGAACCTCAGAGGCAGCGGTTCTGATGGCTTCTTGGCATTGCTGTCACTGGTCTTCAATGTTTAATGCTGGCGGCATGGGATTCAAGGATAATTGAAGAGACACTCGATTAGAAAAGCATTGGCAATCTCTTGCGATTGTAGCTTTCCCACGTCATATCTCTTCATAGCGTTAGTTCGTGTGGGTCGTGAACAAGATATCCTCATTCGTACCTTGGCTACAACAAGGTAGTGGTCCGAGTCAAAGTTGGCCCTCGGAAAGTTCTGACATCTAACACACTGGAAGAGTGCCTCGCGTCGATCGCAACATGATCAGTTTGGTTGACGGTTGTTTGATCTGGGGATCGCCATGTACCTTTATGAATTTTGAGATGCGGGAAGCGTGTACTACTTACAACAAGATTTAAGCCCCGCAGCAAAATCGATTTGCCTCAGTCCGTTTTCGGAGGTTTTGTCGTGGAGACTATGCTTACCGATTGTATTTCCAAAGATGACCTCCTTCCCTAGTTTTGCGTTAAAATCACCAAGAACGATTTTCACGTCGTGTCTAGGGCACTGCTCATATATTTCTTCGAGGAGCTCGTAGAAACATTCTTTGGAATTGTCGTCTTTCTCTTCTGTGGGGGCGTGGGCGCATATTATGCTAATGTTGGTAAAATATTGTAGGAAATCCAAAAGCGTTGAGCTTATATAATATAACATCATGAGAGAGTTGATCGAATGCTTTGGAAAAATCAATGTAAATGCAGTCAGCTCATACCCATTTTCAAGGGCATTGGAACATTTGTGAAAAAAAGAAATAAGATTTGTTACCGTTGATCTTTTTTGCATAAAGCCATGTAGTCCAGTCATTTTAGGTTTTATCTGCGGAAAAATTCCTAGAGAGCTGAATTTTTGTATACACCTTTATTACGGCATTGTAATGAAGATGTGAAAACTCGACATTGATATCGTGCCGGCTAAAAAAGTTGTAAAGGTCAAAAGGTCACGAAAACTGTTTTTCGCAAATATCTCGCGATCTATTGCTCAGAGGTCAATAAAGGTCATTATAAAAATTGCCTGTCGTGAAATTGTCTACAAAAAGTGTCTTTTGCATTTTTCTGTAGAATTAACCGTTTTCGGAGTAGAGCGCCGAGAAAGCTTTTTTTTCTGTTGGAGGTTTTTAAAATACCAGCTGGAGCACTCAGACCAAAATACCGTTCCATTGTACTACCAGTTAGCAACCTTCTATTTGTTATAGCTTTCCGGATGTTCGGAGAAAAGCCAAAAGATCTTGCCTTGATAAGGAGCCTAAGTTACCAGCTCTCACCATGTCTGTGCCGAGTATCTGTAACCTCATGCTATAAAAGCAGGACATTCATTCAGTGTCCTAATTTTCTCCACAAGATTCACAGAATTTGGTATCACTTAAGCCTAACACCTTTAAATGCTTGGCAAAAAAGAAGTGCCCGCTGGCAGCGACAATAAGCTTTCTACGGTCTTTTCTGCTACGAGATAGCAAAAATGCTGCAGTCTTCTTATTAACGCTGGGGAGCATACGTTTGGTGTGTCTGCATCCAATGGAGGCATAATCTACGGTTGTTTTCTATGCATATCCAATCGTTGATTGAAGCCATCACTGAGGACGCTGGCAGACCAAGCGACTGTTCAGGTCCTGAGAAAGCTATCGGAGATCCTTACCTGGCAAGTTCATCGGCGATCTCATTTCCAGCTATGCCTTGATGACCTGGAACTCAAATGAGACACAAAGAATTCAACCATCCGACCGCATTTAGAGAGCTCTTGCATCCCTGGATCACTTTCGAAGTAGTAAGAGGGCTAAGAAGGGCCTTAAGCACTGCTTGGCTGTCACTGCAAACACAGAACGCCTCCGCTTGGAAATCGGGTGAATATGATCCTAAAGAGGTGTGCAGTCGTATGTCGTCGTTCTCCACAAAGGCACCAGCACCAGACCCCTCGTCGGTTTTGGAGCCATCTGTGAAGATACGATAACATTTCTTTCCAGGCTCAGATTCAGGAGCGAACCAGTCCTGAACCGAAGGAAAGTAGACTGAGTAATTTTGAAGCAGTTTGAGCCTTGGGATCATCGTGTCAGACGGCATATCCATTAGACGTGAGTAACACCCAGACAAATTGTTCTTTGAAGTTTAGCAAACGAGGCAATAACGTATTTACGCGAGAGCTTATTCCACCAAACAACAGACGCATAGGAGATGATTGGTCTTATCATAGCCGTATAGATCCAAAAAACCCTTTTCGGTGAAAGACCCCATGTCTTGCCAAAGGCTCCTTTACATTGCCAGAAAACTGACAGTGCTTTAGTAGTTTTAGACTCGACATGTTTAGACCAAAGAAGTTTGTTATCTAGGATTACTCCAAGATGTTTGACTTCATTTGAAAAGGGGATGTTGACGCCTTTAAGCGTAAGTTGGGTCAGACCAGTTAATTTTCTACGTCTCGTGAAGAGGACAACCTCGGCCGAGAAAGCTACTATATTATAACGATGCACTCGTTTCCTCACCACCTTCGAGGTAGAATGCAGTGGGCGTTTTTTTTATATGGTTTCCCCCGTAGGCATAATCCATAATATGTAATAAGAGGTTTATTTTATTTACGAGTGAATAAGTGAAGTGAATAATACAAAAAAATAAACTTTAGTACATAATTTTTTATGCATTCTACCTCGAAGGTGGTGAGGAAACGAGTACATCGTTATAATATAGTACCTTTCTCGGCGCTCTACTCCGAAAACGGTTAATTCTACAGAAAAATGCAAAAGACGCTTTTTGTAGACAATTTTACGACAAGCAATTTTTATAGTGACCTTTATTGACCTCTGAGCAATAGATCGCGAGATATTTGCGAAAAACAATTTTCGTGACCTTTTGACCATTTTTAACTTTTTTAGCCGGCACGATATCAATGTCGATTTTTCACATCTTCATTACAATGCCGTAATAAAGGTGTATATAAAAATTCAGTTCTCTAGGAATTTTTCCGCAGATTGGGGTTTAAAATAGCTAAAATGATTGGACTAATGCTGCTGTCTGCAAATAATATTTTTTGTAAAAACTGAGAGGCTGTCACAAACAACTTGCTCAAAGTGTTTGGGGATGCAAAAAAGTTTGGATATAGGCCTGTAGTTTTTTATTTCTATCTCATCATCCTTTCTAAAAACCGGAGTGATAAAGGACTTTTTCCAAAGACTTGGAAACACGCCTGTTTTCATTGAAAGCTGAAAAAGATATTGAAGTGGGAACATTATTACGGTACTGCATTTTTTTAAAAGAATTAGCGGGGTTCCATTCGGACCGGACGAAAAATCATCTTGCAGAAGTGATAAATATTTTAAAATTTTGTCACTTTGAATAGGGATATTATTAAAATTTACTTGAGAGCAGTTACGTAAATACGTAAAGTAGTTTTCATCTATTACTACGGGGGTATCACAGAAAGAGCTACGAAAATGATTAGCGAAGGCATTACAAATATCGTTAGTATTCTCTAGAGGAGTATCACCAAACATAAAGTTCACAGGGTAGGTATCAGCTTTTTTCTTTGAATTGTCAAATCGCCAAAAACTTTTCGAGTCATCCCTTAAAGAAGACTACATCTGTCTCAGGTAGTTGCAGTAGAGTTTTCAAAAAAACCAACATAAACACTGTGGTCAGTATCCGTTCTTTTATGCCTTCGATGTTACGCGATGCTGTAGTGTCAAAATCATCGTTCTTGTTGTGTATGTTTGACTTTGTTACAAAATCATGATTGCATTTAGGAACGACTCGATGTTACACTTTGCTGGTCTGTCAAAAATATGAATAAAGTATTTCTTAAAATACGAACCCAGCTAAGGGAAACTCGCTTTTGATCAAGAAAAAAGGATTCTGAAATGAACAAGATTAAAAATCAATAACTGTTAACAGAATTTGGAAGATTAATGAAAAGAAAATCCAAAACAAATCTGACCAACAACAATTTGAAAGGGGTTTGACAGATCAACATCGAAACTCAAGTCCCAGATATGAGTTGGAAAAAGTTACGAAACGTAACATTCTGACACTTCAACATTGCATTTAGGAACGACATCGATGTTACATTTCGTAACTTTTTGGCATTTAGGAACGACATAATGTTACCCGATGTTACATCGAGTAATATCGAAGAATAAAAGAACGGACTACAGTTGTAGAATTTGTCTTAAGGTAGGCTTTCCAAGCTTTATTCTTCTTGTTCCGCAATCTTTAGTTCTTTGGTATACCAAGGCTGATAGAAGAATTTTTAAGAATTTTTCGGGAAATAATTTTGTTCATACAATTTTCCAAGATCAAGTAAAAGCATTTGACTACAACGTCGATATTGTCAGAATTTATCATTTAGAACGTTTTAGTACTTTTTAGAACACAGTTTGAGAACTGCTTTTTATTTTGAGATCGAGAATCCCTTAGAGTGGGTTGGTGAAGTAATACAATGAGAAAACTATGTGAAAACTGAAATGATATTTTTTCATCACTTCACAGCTTCACCGATTCACCGGTTTAATAAAATGTATAAAATTTTGAATGAATTTTTCTCATATTTGTTTATTTTACAATAATAGGTTGATGGGAAAACAATTAAGGCCCAAATATGGGATACTGCTGGACAAGAAAGGTATCGTGCTATAACTTCTGCATATTACAGAGGAGCAGTGGGGGCGCTCTTGGTGTACGATATAGCCAAACATCTTACTTATGAGAATGTTGAGCGATGGTTACGGGAGTTAAGAGATCATGCCGACCAAAACATAGTAATAATGCTAGTTGGCAATAAGTCCGATCTAAGGCACTTGCGAACTGTGCCTACTGATGAAGCTAAATCATTTGCCGAACGAAACGGCCTCAGTTTTATTGAAACATCAGCACTTGACTCAACTAATGTGGAAACAGCATTCCAGAACATACTCACAGGTACTAACTCAATTTATTTTTCGTCCTTACTATAGTGTATGAACCTAATGTTAAAATCTATTTAGAAATCTATCGTATTGTTTCCCAAAAACAAATACGAGATCCCCCGGAAGGTGATGTTATTCGGCCGACTAATGTTGAACCAATAGATGTCAAGCCCACAGTTACCTCAGATGTTCGTAAGCAGTGTTGCCAGTGACGACAGCCATTACTAATGTTATTATTCTTCTCTTTTTACTATTTTTTCACATTTTATCTTGAGAGTCAAGAATTATATATGTGTAACTTTTATCGAGCTAAACAGATAACACATTTAAATTGAATTTGAATGCTTCAAAAGTAATTTGTTCTTATTTTATCAGCTTTTTAGCAACTATGATATGATATGTTTCACGAAAAATAAAATTCAAAAAACAATTAACTACAGAGGAGTATTGCTTTGTACTATTGACTGGGGGCAGCTTTGGAAAACCTTAGAAATTAATTAAAACAAAAACAAGAACAGGGTTGATGCAACAAAAGCTCAGAAGATTTAAGCTAACCCGGTTTTGTTTAGTTTAAGTTCAAATTAACTTGGGGATTTTTGCCTTCAACTTGGTACCTATTTTAATTTTTTTTTTTTTCACTTAAAGCTGACAGTCTCCCGAAAATGGGGTTGTTTGTAAGTCATAGTGTGTGCGCACACATATTTAACGGGAGTATACCAGAAGCAGACAGTAGGCGTGTTTTTTTCACAAGTTATGTACATAACATGATATCCAAAAAAAACGCTTCGTTTTTTTTATTTGTGGGTTGGTGTTCTCGATCAGTTGTCAAACCAATAAAAACGCAAAAACTGTTTGTTTTGTTAAAAACCTAAAGCAATTGTATAGAGTGGAAAATAAAAATGTTCCGTAGTGAAATTAATGCAGGTAAACAATTTTTTTTGTCTGTTAGTTTTTGTTGTTAGTTTAGAAACGTCAAAAATAGGTGCGTTCACAAAGGTAACAAAGAATTTCTCTTGACTCTGTTTACATGCTGGGGTTGAGTTTATATGAGATTGTGATTTAAATGTGAGTTGGAAAAAATATTTTGTTACTTGTTTCAAACGAATAAAACTATTAATAATAAGAAAGTACAACCATTTTTATGGCATACTTAACAATTAGCTTTGAAAAAAATGTTAACATTCACACAAAAATGTTAAAAGATATATATGTAAAAATTGTTTTCAGTTACTAAACAGACCCTTTTTAATTGCTATTACGTTGTTTTACGTATCTTAATATACATTTACATGCTATAAAAACTGAAACTTACAAATCAACAATTAAGATGGAAGACCTCAAGGTTAAATTCTGTTTGTCTTCCGAAGCTTGGGAAAACAAAACTACGGTTAACGTGAAAACCATTCAAATTTTGGGCCAAGAGGAAATTTTTTCTTTTCCAATTGAGAATCAACCAATCCAAAAGCATATTGAATTGGCGAAACTGTCTATTATCAAAGGAGCAGTGAAGAGCCTAAATACAAGAGGAAAATTTAGAAATATTACCATTACACTAAAGAAAGAGTTGCAAAGTTCATACCTGGATGAAGAAGGTAATGTAGTCTTTTGTGGTTATTATTTAGAGGCAATAGATTTTTCCCCCCAACGCACTTCCAATACCCCTTTACCAAATATCGAAAATCCCATCCGGTCTATTTCAAATAATATGATGCTAGAAAAATTTTCAAGTAAAAATCAAAATGCAAAGTCATGGTTAAATTTATTTATGTTCGAATGTGATAGATTAAAAATAAGTGAGGAACAATTCCCCGAAGCTTTAAAAATAAACTTGGAAGGACCTGCTTTAGACTGGTTCTCATCTTTATATAAAACGTGTTCTATGGATTTTGGAGAGAAATCATGGAGTGAAATTGAGTACGCTTATTCTTTTCGTTGGTTAAGTGGTCCATTGCTGGACTTTGCTTTAAAAAAGATAAATCTTCTTATTGATGTCGATCCAGACCTGAGCATAAGTTCTCAAATCAATTTTATTATTTTAGCTTTACCGAAGTTTGTAAGATCGCGTTTAAATAAGAAAGAATTAGTAACGATCGAACATCTTATGTGTACCTTGCGACAGCTCGATCCTATATCAAATAATAGTACGCATACGAACAAATATGAATTTGAAATAAATAAACAAAAGCGAAACTTCGTACCATGTCAAATCTGTGAGAAAGCTGGTTACGCGAATAGATTTCATTCAGAAACTATATGCAGAAACAAAGTTAGACCTGCTAATGTAAGATTCTCAGAATCAAAAAAACTGAATTTTATCCCGCTTATAAAACTTAATGTTATAATCAATAATGAAATTGCAATTGCGCTTTATGATTCCGGAGCCAATGTGTCATTGATAAATTACAAGTTTTTTAAGAAATTACAATTGATTAACAATTTAAGCGGGATTCAAACGATAAAAACAATGAGTGGTCTCACAGATGCGCATGGTGAAGTAACGGTATCTTTGAAAATACTTAATATACAAAAACAATTTTCATTTTTTATTATGAAAAGTGATTTATTTGAAGAAGATTTGATAATCGGGCTGAATTGCATTAAAGAGTTTCGATTATGTCAAAATGAAAACTTAGAAATTACTCAAAGTTGCAGTCCTAGGCTTGAAAATGAAAATTTTAAATGCAATCAGAGCTTGATTTTACCTATTGAAAATAATAGTAATGTTTGGAATGATCTTTTAAAAAAATATGATAGTCTTTTTGCTAAAGAAAAATTTGATATCGGTACTGTTAAAAATTTTGAAGCAACGATAAGATTAACAGAAAATAAATATGTATCTAGAAAACCATACAAATGTTCCATCCCAGACAAAATAGAAATCGAAACTCAAATAAAAAAATTATTGAAAGCAGGACTTATTGAAGAGTCATATAGCCCATATGCCTCCCCTGTTACTTTAGTTTATAAGAAGGAAGAGCGAAAAAAATCACGGTTGTGTATTGACTATCGTGAGTTAAATAAAATAGTTGTCCCCGAAGGTCAACCATTCCCTCGAATTGATGATCTTGTTGTTCGTGTAGGAAAGTGTGTTTACTTTTCAAAACTAGACATCAATTCAGCCTTCTGGTCTATTCCTTTGCGGGCTAAAGATAAATACAAAGCCGCTTTTGTGACACACCATGGACATTGGCAATGGGCATGCTTACCTTTCGGCCTAAAATCAGCTCCTGCTATATTTCAAAGAATTTTATCAAGTATAATAAGAAATAACAACCTGGATTCTTTTGCTATAAATTATATAGATGATATATTGATTTTTTCGAATAACTATTCTGATCATTTGCAACACATTAAAAGAACGTTACAGGTTTTACAAGAGCAAGGTTTAAAGTTAAATACAAATAAATGTTGTTTTGCACAAAGAGAAGTTACTTATTTAGGACATCGAATATCAAATAATAGCATTAAGCCGATTAATGATCATTTAATAGCTTTAAAGGATTTCCCTGAACCAAAAACCAGGAAAAATATAAGACAGTTCCTGGGCAAAGTGAATTTTTATTTAAAATACATTCCCAGGTCGGCAATGACTTTAGAACCTTTACATAACCTCTTACGAAAAAATTTAAAATTTGTATGGTCAGATGAATGTAAAAAAAGTTTTGAAGAAGTTAAAGAAAATTTATGCACAACGCCTGTCTTAGCGATATTCGACCCAAATAAACCAATATACATCTATACGGATGCTAGCATAGAAGGTGTTGGTTTCCGGTGTTTTATTTCTCACGAAAACTTAATAAATCTCAGAAAGCAAAAAGAGCAATATATATTGAATGCTTAGCAATAAAAGAAGCAATATTGTACTGGCAATATTATTTAATAGGCCAAAGATTCAAAATATTCACTGATCATGAACCATTGCGAAATTTTAATATAAAGAACTGCAAAGACATAGAATTACTGCACATTTTAAATTTCATCTCCCAATTTGAATTCGAAATTCAATATAATCCGGGTATAAACAATACAGAAGCTGATTGTCTTTCGAGAAATCCAGTCCTTTCCGAAGAAAATGATAATTATAAATCACAAATAAAAATAGTGAATTATTTAACAGTACAAAACATACTAGAAAATCAAAAACAGTTAAAATTTGATAAATACTGTAAAATAAAAAATAAAATTATATACAGAACTTTAAATAAAAGAGAGAAAGTATGGTTAACAGAGGACTATGGTATCACATTACTCAAGAAAATACATGATTCGCATGGTCATATTGGTGTTAAGCAAATGATATTAACAATTACACCAACATTTTATTTCAAAAATATGCACAAACACATTAAAATTATTTGTAAGACTTGTGAAACATGTATAAAAAATAAAACAAGAGTTGGTAATTTTAAAGCTCCATTATCGCAGTTAGGTCCAGCATCGGTTCCATTAGAGATAGTATCATTAGATACAATAGGAGGTTTCACCAGAAATAGATCCCCAAAAAAGTATTTGCATTTGATGGTAGATCAATTTACACGTTTCGCATTTATTTCTACGTCGAAAACACAGTCAGCGAGAGATTTTATAAATCTTGTGAAGTCAACTGAGAAAAAAGGCGACATTAAAACGATTTTTACTGATCAATATCCTGGTATTAATTCCTCGGAATTCAAAAATTATTTAAAGCACAAAAACATAAATTTGATTTTCACAGCAATAGACTGTGCATTTTCTAATGGACAGAATGAGCGAACCAACCAAACTTTAGTAAATAGAATTCGTTGCAAGATATATGAAAATAAAAATAAGCCTTGGTCAGTGATTGCTGAACAGTGTATTTCCGATTATAACAATACCATTCATACTTCAACGGGTTTCTCTCCCAATTATTTGTTAACAGGTAAGGATGACTCAATTATCCCAACGGAATTAAATAAAAATACGCTGGAAAACTTAAATTTTAATAGATCTGTAGCAATACAAAATTCTAACAGATCGCATAATATAAACAAAAAGTATTATGACAAACACGCTAAAGACATTGAATATAAAGAAAATGATTTAGTTTATATTCAAACTGGTAGCAAACTGAATAGAAATAAATTAGATCCTGTTCGAATAGGTCCTTTCAAGATTAAGAAAAAGATATCCAACTCCATTTACGAGATTGACTTTGGCAGAAAAAAGAGAGACTTGAACATTTTTCATAAAAGCAAGATGATTCCTTATTCTTCTTATCCATACGAATTCTCTGGGGGAGGGGGGATGTAAGTTTGTTGCCATCTAACATATAAACTTAGCCACCATTATGACTACATTTGCCACATCTCGTACTTTGATAAAAACTACTTGCTTTATTAATAACTAGT